>CM021103.1:708042525-708633027 GCA_007115665.2 Sequoiadendron giganteum
GGAGAAGAACTTGGTTTGGTAACCCTTAATGAGCCTAATTGACCATACACACACTCACATCCTAGTTTGGTCAGATTGAGTCAAGTTAGTTTGGGAATTGGTAAGTAATCTTTAGTCAAGGTTTGGGAATGTTTTGTATTGGTTTATGATTTTAGTCTTTGAATGTTCCTATTAGGGATATGTGATCGAGTCTTTGTGATAAGTATAAGTTCTTTTTCATATTCTAGTTTATATATTAATCAATGGGTATATACATAGAATGCATATATGTATATATGTATATATGTACATGTCTCTGATAACTCATACATGTGAAGATATACATGCATGTGTATACATAGGTAGATGTACTTACAAATATTCATGTACAAATATATCATATGCATGGGAGTATCGATTAGACATATGCAACATATATATATATATATATATATATACATTTTGTATATATGCACCAATCAATGAATATGTAAATATATGTGTTTAAAGTATGGATATTAAAATAATGTTATATATATTAATATATATGTATATGATTATGTTAATGTAAACATATATACATACATATTAATATACGTATATATATATATATTTGATTGGGAAATAATGAATTTAATAATCATGTGGATATACATATATATATATATATATATATATATATATATATATATATATATATATATATATAGTTTGATATATTAAAAGTGTTTTGTAATGAACATAATGCATATTGAAGCGTTGCCATTTATAATGAAATGGCTAAGTTATAACCTATGCACATATAGCGCATGAAGGAAAAAGTCTTAATACATTTAAGACAATGTATAAATTAAAGTGAATCAAATCATTTGCAAAGAGTTGGAAATATTCATGCATGCTAACTTGATCAAACTAGCGCATGAATAAAGGGCACACAAATATGAAATGTGGCGCCATATTTTGGGAAGAATGAAACAGAATGGAAGTCTTTTGTTGTGCTTTAAACCAACACATAGCTTTTGGAAGCATGAGACTTGGTCTTTTGCACAAGATGGCTGAGATAGTCGACTTATATTGCAATAAGGAAACCTATAGGTTGCATTTTTTGAGTTTTACCATTGTTGTCAACAAGATAAGAGTGACTCATTCTTAGATGTGAAACTAGATTGTGTATGTGTTTGCAAGTTAGAGTTTTTAGTAGCCACATCTCTCTTCTTGAGCTTAGTCGATAAGAAGGTGGCAAACTTAGAAGCTTAATTGTAGCATTAAGATGCTCAGATTTTTGTATAAATAGGAGCATTCTATCTACCTTTGGTTACACTTTTCCAATCTAATTTCTTCATTCATTGTTTTGTTGTAGCTTTCTATGCAAACATATTTGAGAGAGCTTTTATGAGGAGGCTAGTTTGATCATTTGTATTTGTTGAGAGGTTGTTGTGAGAGGTTGGAGTTTAGTGATAGGCTGAGTCTTGAAGGAGTAGCAAGCGGATTTGTGGAGGTTGAACTTGGAAGTTACTAGTATTGTCAGTTGGGCTAAATTTCTAGGCATGTTGATTTTTATCACTCTATTCCTTATGTTTAATGTCATTTGTTTGAGATTGCCTTTGTTTGGGAAAGGATGATTTTTAATGTGTGTTATGTTGTTTTTATGAACTTGGTTTATTTTCTTACTTTGGATAAGCTTGTATGATTCTTGAAAGAATCTAGATTGGTGAAACCCCTTTATTGGGATATACCTATATATATATATATATATATATATTGTATTTTGAGTGATTACATCGTTATTAGGAACTATACTTGTTAAGATTATATAAATATTGTATAAGTTGGGATGTATGAGATATGTTGTTGCTTTGAAATACTTTGGTATGAATGTCAATTTGAGCATGGGTTGTTAGCTTGATTATTTTTGGGGTTAGGATAATCCATGGGAAAGGGTTTAACCAAGTTAGTCAATATGTCATGTCATCATCTTTTTATAGGAATGTGTGTTATGTGTGTAAGAGTATGAATGGTCAAATACCAAATCAAGCTAAGGGTGGGTGAACATATGACCTACACATGAAGTACTAGGTGTTGAATTCTTTGGCCAAAGTAGTGTAAGTAGCCACTGTTTACATTGTCAGTTCACTATGATTCGGGGATGCAAACTAGGCAGAGAAAGTCATACATGTAGGTTGTAGCCAATGTATAGTAGCTCTAGATTTGTAGGACACAACACCATGCTCAAGAAGGCTAGTACTATGAGGTTACCAAACCAATCTCTTCATCGAAGGGTAGGGCCATCTTACCAGTTAGTTAGATGTGTGAGGGACTGCAATAAGTCTGTGGTTGGCAGAAAAACATTTGAGTGATGCTTTCCCTCATGTAGTTGACAATCAAGATTTGAAGATGTATGCCAACAAAGACATATGGACCATTTGTATCTATGTTTTATCAAGCTTGTACAAGCTATGCATGTTATAATGTATCTATATTCTTATCGAGAAATTGTAAATGGAAAATGTTATCATGAAATATGGATTTGTTACTTGGAATTAAGTAATGTCTCTTTGTAATGCAATGAGAAATTTTGTAATGAGTTGTATCAAATGTGCATTATATCATTTGATTAGAAAAGAAAATTTATATTGACTAAGTGTTAGTATCATAAACTGTTCACATGTGGGTAAAACATAGTAAAAACAATGGGTAGAACAATGGACATGTTACACTAGAGAGGACAAACTTTGATCAAGATAGCGGATACGTAGGGATTCATCGACTTTGATTGTTTAGGAGATATAGATATAGGATTTCTACCTATGTGTATGTGTTTACCCTATTTAGTAGTGTGGTGGGTTAGATGGTAAAAGATGGGATGTGGCTTCACTTTCAACTACACAGGTGGAGTATATGGCAACTACTCATATGCAAAGAGAAAATTTGGCTTCAAGGAGTGTGTTTAGATATCAAACTAAAGTAGGGATTCAATGCGACCGTCAAAATGTTACCAATGTGGCAAAGAATCCTACCTTTTATGTAGAGATGAAGCACATTGATGTTTAGTATATGAGTGTTGCGATTGTTATGATGAAACTCATGAACACAAAGTTCACATAATGTAGAGTGGTCATGGGGATGTCTCCCCTTTGTAGTGAGTTTCTATTGTCTAAACTCGATAAGAAATTACTTGAGAAATAATGTGCAAAAAAGTGATATTTTGCTTTCTTTAGACTTTTGATTAAATAGTCAAGCAAAATCCAAATACAAGATAACAAATTAACAAAGAAATTTTGGCAAGCAAGAGCATATAAGCCTATTTTAGCTAAAGATGTCTTCCAACAAAGGCCATGTAAGGGCTATAACTCCCTTCTATTGGTAATTATAATTTATTTGTTATGTAATGACGTTTGTAGAAATATTGCCATATTAATATCAAATGCATAATTTCATTATATTGTTTATAAAGTTATATTTGTTTAATTACATTAAAGTTTTTGTAAATTAGATTAAAATAAGTGTATTAAAGCTTTATAAGAAATATTAAAATGAAAATTGTATAAATACACTAAAAATAAAAAATGTTTAATTCAAACAAAATAAAAATTATTGATGTTGTCATAAGTTTTTATAATTGCAATCATAAACTTTCACATAAAAACTCAACTAATTAAATGATAGTATAAAATTGGAACATCAAATAAATTAAACAAAGTTTTGAACAAATATAGAAATTGATGGATATTCAAAGAAAAATATGGATAATTGAACAAACTTTTTAACAATAGATAGATTTTTTATTTTTTATTATTTTAGACCGCGGGAATCGGGTAACATGACCGCCTATAAACTGCAGTGCCAAACAATAGATAGACCTCTTGACCAGCCTCCTGCAACAAAAAAGATTTAGCCAACCAAACTAGGGCCCCAGCCCAAACAATAGATAGATTAATATATAATCTTGACTAATCTGATCCAGAGGACTTAAAAAGCCATCTAATCTCTTCTCGGTTAAAGATGATGTATTAATATTGATTTACAAATCTTTAACGTACGGTTAAATTTATCCCACACCATGTTTAAGGCACCATTACAGCTTCATCCATGATTTACCAAAGAAAGAAAACAAATCATGGGTGCACCATAATAGAGTATTCCAAGAGTATGTTTATGTATCATCACATGCATCTTTTTTAAGAATATTTAGCTCTATATGCATTCACCAGATAGATCTTAAATCCGAATCAACTGCTAAAAATTTGGTGCAGACAAATAAAGATCAGAGGTATACAAAAAACCAATCAATAACTCTACTTTGGAGGGTAGAAAAATTTTACAAAAATTTAAGGGAGCAAACAAGATCATTAGAAGACCAAAAGAAAAAAGAAAAGAAACAATTTTCTATGGCTCCGGTACAAGCATCCCAAACCACAAACAAGTATTTTTTTTTTCATTTCATGAATGCCTTTAAGAAAAGATAAATTTGAGTTTGTTTCTAAAAGGCATTCATGAATTGCTACAAAAGTTGGTCATCTTAACTGATCTATCACTAGGTATCCTGCAAATATTGCTACAAAGCTCAGGCCAATCTTGTCCATAAAACCTGGCATAAAAATTTCATTGTTCTTTGCATTGCATAATTTACAAATGTCCATCTTGCTCAACAAAGATATAAATATCTTTGTTGTATACCATTATGGCTAGAAAAAATGAAGCCACTACAACATTTGATTCCTGGTAGAATTATCTCGTGCTTCTTTTCAAAAAAATCGTCTTAGTAATTGCACTAACCACCTGAAACTGCTTCTGGCGTTTTTCCTTTGCTTATTACATTGGCCGCTTCAGCCCATCACTTTCATTCTGCAAGGAAAAATTATATGTAAACTGAAATGGAGCACTTTATAGTAGACCCTCTCTTGGAGCAGAACTTCTTAAGTTACAGACAAAATGAAACGCTTTGCATGACAAAAATGGTGCAAATCAAGTGTAGACTTCAGACTCAATAGTCAAGCAAAATCCAGACAAGGGCTAAAAAGTTAGCAAGGAATGATTGGAGAAACTTAGCATGCAGGAGCATATAAACTTGTTTTAATAAGAGATATCATTAATACAACAAAGGCCATGTAGAGGGCTAGTACCTCCCTTCTATTTGTAATTGTAATTTATTTATTTTTCGTGAAGAAGTTTGTAGAAATATTATTGCACTAATATCCATTGCATAATTTCATTATATTTTTATAAAATATTGTCCCAATAATGATGCTTGTTTAATTATATTGAAATTTTTGTAAACTTACAGTAAATTAATATTGCTTGTATAATCTTGTGAAGTATTTAAATGATTTTTTTTAAAATAAACTAACAATGAAAATGTTTAAGTCAAATTAAATAAAAGTAGTTGGTGTTGTGATGTAATTTTATGGGTCATTTGAACTGTGTGCTGGACAAAATCAATAAAATTTTCTAATAAAAAATACATGTAAAAACTCAAATAGATAAATGACAATGTGTAAAAACAAAAAAATTGAACAATTAAACAAACATTTTAACAAATGCATGAATTAAGAGGTCATCTTGATTGATTTGATCTAATGGACTTTAAAAAGCCATCATATCTGTTCTCAGCCAGAGTGTGTCTTAAGATTGATTTACAGATCTTATAAATGTGGTCAAACTTACCCCACGCCAAGTTGGAGGCACTATTGTAGACTATTATAGCTTCATCGAATATTTACCAAATTAAAAAAAATCATCGGTGCACTATAGTAGACTATTTATCCATACTTAACAGAGGATATACAATTGGGTTCACGTAGACTTTTTCAAAAGCATGTTTTCATATCATCAAATATATTTTTTTAAAAAGATCTAGTTCTGTGTGTATTAACCAAATAGATTCTAAACCCATGTCAACTTGCTTTGAATCAGCAGAAATTATCAGTGTACACAATGAAAGACTAGGTGTTAAAAAACTAATCAAGAACTTCACTTTGGAGGTAGAAAATACTTTACAAACATTTAAGGGAGCATACAGTCATTGTGAGATAAAAAGCCAAAAAAAGAAAAGACTTTCTATAGCCCGAGTACAAGCATCCCAGAACAAAAGCAGGTTTAAATTTGTGTTTTGTACCAGGCATTCATTAATTGCTACAGAATTTGGTCATCTTAAATGACCGATCACCTTGTATCCTAAAAATATTACTACAAAACCAGGGCCAATTTTCATTGTTCTTTGCATTGCATATCTACAAATATCCTAGTGCTCAACAAAGATAAGTGCATTTGTCATTTGCCTCGTAGGTTGAGAAAAAGAAGCCGCTATGACATTTGATTCCTGGTCAATGTACCTCTTGCTTCTTGACAAAATAATCATCTTTAGTGGTTGCACTAACCACCCGAAACTGCTTGTGCATTTTCCTTCCTTTATTATATTGGCCACTTTGGAACATCACTTTCATTCTGCAATCACAGAAATCAAGACTTAACGGGGAAGAATACTAACATGTAAATTGAAATGAAGCACCTCATAATAGGCTCTCTCAGAGAAAAATTTGTTGAAGTTGTAGACAAAATGGAACACTCAATTAGACAACACTTGCTAGAGAAAAAGGTGCAAAGCAGACACGTGGTAGTTTACTTTCTTTAGACTCAAATATTCGGGCAAAATTCAGACATAAGATAACAAATTTGCAAGAAAAATTTGGAGAAACTTGGCATGCAGGAGCATATATGCCTATTTTATCTAGAGAGATGTCTCTTTAAAATACAAACAAGAGTTTCAAGGCCCACCCAAAGAGGTTGGGTTGAGTAATGGTAATCCCTCAAATTAATGACTTAAATTGAAATGGAGCATCTCACAATAGGCTCTCGCAGAGCAAAATTTAACAAGTTTTAGATAAAATGAAACGCTCAACTAGAAAATACTTGCTTGAAAAGCAAGGTGCATAGCAAGCATGTGGTAGTTTACTTTACTTAGATTTTAGACTCAAATAGTCAAGCAAAATCCAAACACAATATAACAAATTAGCAAGCAAATTTTGGAGAAATCTAGCAAGCAAGAACATATAAGCCTATTTTATCTAGAGATATGTCTATTTAAAATACAAACAAGGGTTTCAAGGCCCATCCAAAGAGATTGAAATGAGTAGTGGGAATCCCTGCAATTAATGACCTAAATGATAACATTAGACAAGCTTCATATTTCTTCTTGGTTATATTAAAACAGGGATCCAAAGATCCCTAAAGAGTACTCATTAGTGGGTGCAAAAAGTATCTCAATGTGGGATATGTCTTGTATACTTTGCACGCTCTACAACCCACCATACCTAGTGGGGCCTAGGGTTGTGCCCTGGCTAGGGAATATGATGAGCCATATGTGAGCGAAGAAAATCATTTGGGCCAGCACGAATGATTTTACAACCCATGGTTTATGCCTATTGTCTTGTAACAATGCTTAGCATTTCCTATAATGATGTACCTATAAATACTCACATGTGGTTTAAGATTAAACACAAGCAAGAAATACCTTATTGTATTGTGAACAGTTAGAGTTAATACAATAAATGTTGTTTTTGTTGGGTTTTACTTTTTTCCAAAGGGCTTCCTATTGTAAATAATAGTGTTCTATTTGAGTATGTTAATAATTTCTCTCTATTGCCATTTAAAATCTATTAACATTACTCCTCCCACATAGGTTTCGCAACATTATTTCTCTTCATTTGGTATCAGAGTTGGGGTTTCGCTAGTTCTTTTAGAACTCTATGATTTTTCTTGAGTGGGAGCTTTATGTAATGAATCTAGTGTACTTAGGAGATTGACAAGCACTTCATGGATGGAGGTAAAGAAATTTATCGGACACAGATCTGAGTTATGGAAGCTCGAGATAGAAGATCTTGTGGAAAGAGATGAATGGGTTGTGTCTAGAAAGAAGCCCTTAGGTACAGCAAAAAGAAAAGTGGACAAGATTCATAGAAAGATGAAAAAATCAATCTGGCTAAGCAATTCAACTTCAATGTTGTTGAATGTCTCAATACAAGCCAACACTAAGGAAATTATGGAATAAGAAAGGTTCTTTGTATCAAATAAGGTCCCTAAAAAGCAAGTTCTTTCTTTGAAAATAGATATATTCTCTTAGAATGAAGGATGGTGAATCTATGACAAAGCATTTAAGTGCTTTCAACATTTTGGTAAGTCAATTAGCCTCACTTGATGTTAAAATGAATGAAGATAAATTTACTACTTTTGCCAAAATCATGGGATAAACTTGCTATGGCCATTAGTTTTACATCATCTAAATTAAAACTTGAGGAGGCAATTGCAACCTTGTTATTAGAAGAAATGAAGAGCAAATCCATTGAGGATCTAACAAAGGATACATTGTTTTTGAGACGTTGCAAATCCATCAAGGATCTAACAAAGGATACATTGTTTTTGAGAGGTTGTTCCCAAGAGACAAATAAAAACAAGCCAAGGGTATAGAATAATCGAAGTTAAGAGGTAAATCTAAATTTTCTACAAAACCTACAAAGAAATGTTGAAACTATGGTAAAATTTAGCATTTTAAGAAGCAATGCACATTTAAAAAGGTAGAAAAACGTAAGGCACTTGATGATGCTCCTTCCACAAAAACAAAGACCTCCATCGAAAAAGCAAGGTATGTATGCATCTTCAAGGACACTCATGTCATGATGCATGGTTGATCGATTTAGGTGCTTCTCTTTCACAACTCCTCACAAGGAGTGATTTTGTGAATATGGAAGTTATAATGGAGGCGATGTCTTTTAAGAGACAACTTGTCTTATAAGATCATAGGGTGTGAACAAGCCATGGTGACATTTAATGATGGAATGATTAAGTCACTCCATTGAGTTTTGCATATTCCAAGGTTGCGTGGAAATCCAATATCTGTCAGTAAAATGAGTGATGTGGGGTTGAAGGTACTATTTAACAAAGATAGCCAAAAGATGGTTCATGGAGCAATAGTGCTCACAAAAAAACTCCACACTAGAACACTATTCCAGCTTGAGGCAAGCACTATGAGTGATGGATGACATTACTCTATTATTCCTGGGGTTGGAAACCGTGTCCTGTGGAGCAGAAAATGCTTTGGCATGAGAGGATTGATCATATTGAGGAGAAAAACCTTCAAGCTTTGCACACCAGAAATATGGTTGAAAGAACTTCTAATTGCTACATAGATTTTGATTTCTGTGAAAATTATGTATATGGTGAACAAAAGTGAGTAAAATTTCCTCCTACTGCAGTTGATACATAGTGGCATGCTTGGATCGGTCCCTAATTCATCACTAGGAGAATCTCTATTTTATGTTCCTTTTATAGATAATTTCTCCAACAAAACATAAGTATATGCCCTCAAACAGAAATGTAAGGATTTCAATAGATTCAAGGAATTTGAGGCTTTTGTAGAAAATCAAATAGAGAAGAAAATAAAGGTATTCAGGATAGATAATGATTGAGAGCTATGTTCAAATGAGTTCAACCTTTTTTGTAAGCAATCTGGAATAGCTCCATATACACCTCACCAGAATAGAGTTAAAGAGAGCACAAATGGGACAATGATGGAAAAAGACAAGAATGCTCAATGGTGCAGACTTGGAACAAAAAAATTTTGGCACCTTAAAGGTTTTGGTTGTGGTGCTTACATGAATGTTCTGAAGGAAAAGAGAATTAAAATGAATTATAAAACAAAAAAGTGTATCTTTATTGGGTATAGCGATAGTATGAGAGGATGCGAGCTTTGGAACCCAAAAACAAAGAAGACTGTTTATAGTCCTCATGTAATCTTTAGAGAGGTTAGAAGCTTCCAAAAGAAGAACCAAGAAAGGCTGAACCAGAAAAGGTGCAGCTGGAAATAAAAAATAGAGAATATGTATTTGAATATGAATCAATAGGAGGTGAACCAAAAGAGGAAGTACCTCATACCCCAACCTTGAGGAGATTGAATCGAGAATGAAAGCAACCAAAAAAGTATAGTTTACTTTATTTTCATTCTATTTTTGTTTTGTTTGCTAATCCTAGAATTGTTGAGCAAGCACTTGATTCAAAGGAAAGTAAATTTATATAAAAAAAAAAGAACATTGGTGAAAAAATGGAGGTCTTGGACAAAAATATGACATGGGATTTGGTTAAGTTACTTGTTGGAAGAGAACCTATTGGTTGCAAACAGAGATTTAAGAGAAATTCAATGCAAAAGGTAAAACAGAGAAGCAAAAAGCTTGTTTGGTGGCAAACCGATTGTAAGATTCAGTGGAAATCAATTACATAAGCCTGAATCTAGATGCATGAAGAAAGTTACAGTAGCTGCAAGCACAAAACAAATGATGTAATATGCAACAACAAAAGTTTCTCCAAAATAGAGGAAATGGATGAAATATACCAATCAATAGATCAATTAACTCAATCTAACTATGGAGTCAATAGTTGAACTGTCAATTGGTAGATCAGTTCACTCAACATGACTAAGACAAAGGCAGCCTTAACTAAAAAGAGGTGGCATCTAATTACCACCAATCAAGGAATGATGAGGCAGTGGTGGCACTTGTGTACCTCAAGTCAAGGTATACACATCTTCGTTAGCTTCTTAGATAAGAGTAATTACTTGTCCTAATTATCCCAAGTGAACTTATTATTGCACTTAGGATAGAAACATATCCAAGGTGAAGTAGATAGTACACCAACAGAGATATTCCCATGTAGAGGTAGTTGAATTTAGTGAGAGCTTGTCTCTTTTTGCTAGATTAGATTGAAGAGCACACAGAAAATACTGAGGGGCGGTGGGGGGAAGGGGTGAATCAGTATTTTAGAACTTAAAACTTTAAGAACTAACAATTAAAAACAGAAGGAACAAACACCCAGCAAGAAGAACACCAGTTTCACGTGGAAAACCCTTTTAGGTAAAAAATCACCACAAAATTATTGCTTTGTAATCTCCCCTATCCTAATTTGCCTATAGATCACAAATGTCAACAAATTAGGGTTAGGGTTTCATTTTAATAAATAAATATCTCTTTTAACGATGTAATCTTGGATTGGGATCCTACATTCACCACATACACAATATTCCTAAACATGCAATATACATTTGTTAGCATTAATCCATGGCAACACATTATAAACTATCAATAATGCAATCTATTGTGAACTAGGAGGAGTGACATGGTGAGTTCGCTCAAAGCAATATACCAACCTAAGAGATTGTATACCACAATTCTCCCTGTTGGCGACTTGTACCTGCTTTCCCCAACCATGTCCCAACCTCGGAAAACACTTGCCCACTTGTGGGAACGAGCAGAGCTTATAGGCGATCTTGGCATTCCACCCCTCCATGGCCTATTCTTCCCTTTAAGTTTGAGCAGACTGTAAGTGAGACTTCCACCCCTCCATGGCTCATCACTTCCCTCGGATTGGGCGGACTGTAAGTGGAATGCACCGCTCTTCTCAAGCCCCTTCCCCCAAGCGGATTTTCAGACAGTCACATGCAATTCATTTTAAGATGTACAAGCAATATACATACATCTGCAAACAACAATTTGCAGAAAAGAGCAATCCGTGGTGATGAACTGGACTGATTCTCTTGGTTTCCCGGGCTGAATGCTTCTTCTCCTTAATTGTTCCATTCTGTTCTCCACACTCGCAAGATATCGTTAGTGTGCATTAAATAAATAAGAATCTATTTTCCATACTAATGTTAGGAGCGACCCTTAAAAGGATTGGCTCCCAAAATCCCTGCTGAAGCAATATTCAAGCCTGCAAATGAAAAGGAATATATATATGAAGCCTCACGGCTACAACAACCTAGAGTTGCACGTCCCAGTGCTAATGATCTCTATTGAATGATGTGACTTTCTTAAATGAGGTTTGATGCTAAATTGGAAATCCACACCTCATAGGTAAATAGCCACCATAAAATTTTATTTGATATGAATCAAGGAAGAAGAAGAATCATTGTAACCAAGTCTGAAATCTTAATATGTTCTCCTGGAATCTGCTGCTGCATAATGGAAAGTTCTATTTGATTCAATATTCTAATCTGATAATGGAAAGCTTTCAATACATTACCCATAACCATAGATTAATTCCTTCAATCCTCTTGAATGAACTAAGATGATATGGCAGAGTTATCAGTTTAATTGCAATCAGCACAAATTTGACATCAATGACAAAATATTCAACATAGATACTATTAAATCTCTTTTGATTATTGTTGGTGATTTTATCTTGCAGTAGAATAGATGAATGTGAAGATAGCTTTTGCTAAATTACAGTTTTGAAGAAAAATTGTCGCAGCCAAAATTTTTATAGTTACAAGAAAATGAGGACTTGGTTTACAAATTGAATAAGTCACTTTATGGCTTAAACAATCACCAAGGATGTTGTATCAAAAGTTTGATAATTATGTGTTGGTACCTAGATTTGTACTAAGCAAAGTTAATCAATGTGTAATGCACAGGTTTGGAATGCAGGAATGCAGGAATGCAAACTTGAAAATGTCCATATTTATGTTAGTTGCAAGTTACTAATAGAATAGTTTCCCAAGACACAAGAATATTAAGGACATGTTTGTTCATTATGCAAATGTTGTTGGAAGTCTAATGTAAGACATGGTATGTACTAGACTAGACATCGTCCATGCAATGGGAGTTTTGAGTAGACATAATCAAACTTGGGGAAGGAACATTAGACTCTAGTATAGAGGGTCTTTAGATATTTACATAACACTTCAAATTATGCAATTTGCTACCAAGGCAAACCTGAGATAGATAGATTAGTTATAATGTACAAGGCCTTGTTGATGTTGATTGGGCTAAATATATTCATTGTCAAAGATTTCCATGTGGTTATGTCTTCACTTCGTTGGGTGGATCAGTTAATTGAATGAGCAAGAGGCAAACAATTGCTGCACTTTCAACTCAAAAAATTTTAAGTACATGCCAGCCACTCATGCAAAGAAGTTGTATGGATACATAAGTTATGTTCAGATATGGTTTCTTGCATACGAATATATTGTGACAGTCGAAGTGCAATCTATTTGGCAATGCACCCAAATTATCATGCTCAAATGAAGCATATTGATGTGCAATATCATTTTGTTAACAACATAGTTAAAGACAGAAGGTATTGAGGAGAAGATTGATAGTCATTTAGTACAAAGAAGTTTTCTTGGTGCAGGTAATCAATGGGCATAGTTGCCCTTATAAATTGATATATGTATGCATGGCCCCTCTGCAAGCAAGTCAACAAGTGGGAGATTCGTTAGATGTGTTTTGCATGCTTTGCATGTTCTACACCCTACCATACCTAGTGAGGCCCAAGCTTGAGCCCTAGCTAGGAAATATGAGGATTTATTTGTGGGCTGAGAACAAAATTTGGGTCATTAAAGTTAGCTTTCCATCCATTGGCTTATACTCCTTGTTTTGTAATACCACTTAGCAGTTTCCTAAAGTGATGTACTTCTCAATACTCACACATGGATTGGGGTTAAACACAAGTGAGAATTATCTTATTGTATTGTAAATGATTGGTAAGTGTTGGTTTTGCTAAGTTTTTTCCTAAAAAAGTTTCCTAGATAAATAATTTGCTATATTGTGAGTATGCCATTATTTTCTGTCTATTGTATTTAAGATTTTGTTAGTGTTGTGACTCCTGCATAGATTTGTCTGCATTATTTCTCTTCACTTCATGATTAGGAATACTTTCAAGAAAAAAATTGAATTGGTTAATTATCCAACAAAGTTTAGCAGTCAGCACAAAATGAAATAAGACTGGCTTGTCTTACATGGCAGGAAAAAGAAAACAGTGTTGCATACAATTTGATATTTTGGCAGATAAAGAAAAAAATGAACCTTTTTCAAAGGACCCAAGAAAAAAGTGACAGGCCTTTGGGTGTACCCTGCATTGGGAAGTGGTACTACTGGGACATACACGGATGGCCACTTCTTGCAATAAAGAAATATGCAAGACTATAAGCCTTAGTGCCAAAATGACTAAAGCCAAGATCTGTTTCTAGGTGGCAATGGTAACTGTCTCATATCGTTTGTGATCAAAGTGGCAAAGATCTATAATGGTGTTTGCATATGTAACAATGAGGACATCTCAAATTTGTATTTGTGATTTGATGTGTGTCCCCAATCACAATTCTTAGTTGTTTGTGAATGGATGTGTTTGTACAAGAATGGTGTATGTGATTGGAAGTGTCTGTCACCAATCACATTTGTTGGGTAATTATGATTGGATGTGTATGTCCCCAGTCGTAATTGTTGTGAGAAGATGTGTGTGTCCCTATTCATAACTGATGATGGATAGACGTGTTTGTCCCTGTCCAAACTTCTTGTAAGACCTTGGATAGATGTGTTAGTCCCTATACTTGGCTCCATGTGTAGATTTGTTTGTCCCTATCCTTGAATGGAAGTATAGTAAGCATAGTGAGGCTAGTTTTGCTACTGCTTGTCATGAGTAGAAGTGTATGTCCCTACTCTTACATTATGTTTTTTGGTGAGCTAATGAACATGGTCATCAAGTATTGTTAGTCTACCTATCCCCATTTAGAGAATGATGTAATATGGGGTGTTGTTGGGAATATTACATCATTCCCGTAGATTGTTAGTGTGTCATATCATAATTATTTGTTAGTGGTTGTAGTTTATTTTTTGGTATTATGAGTTGTTAAAAACTTAAAACAACTCATATATTTAGGAGTTTGTTTATTTGTTATCCTGTAATAATGGAGTTATTATAGGAACCTTCCTATAATATAAGAAATACATCTCCTATATATATGTGTAATTTGTATTGAACAAATATATAGAAGCACGCCATTATTTGTGTATAAAATTTTCAAGCTTCTATTTTGCTTCTGCCTAAATTTCTTTCAGTTTCCTCTATAGTTGAGTCATTTTTCTTAACTCCCTCATCAATCAAAGTAGATATTATGTCTTCTAAGGTAGCATCTACTTTGTTCAATGTGAACACAATATTACCATAGCTAGGAGGCATGCTATTCAACAAAATGGCCTTTCCATCATCATCTTCTACTTTAGCTATTATACCAACTAGTTGATTCATTAAGGAACGAAACTTATGTGTTGAACAATATTGTCACTCCATCATTTTTAGCCCAAATAATTTTTGCTTTAGGCCCATTTTTGCACTTGATTCTTGTGATCCAAACAAAGCACTAAGACCATTCCACACTTTCTTTGAGATATTTGATAAGTCAATATGGTGGAGGTATGCATTTGAAAGTCCAAGACTAATCAAAGCTATTGCTCTTTGATCCTTCGTTGTCCATTTTGTGATTCCATCAACATCAATTGGTTTTGATGTGGCTCTAGTCACCACATCCCATAGATCCTTTTCAATAAGGATCAATTGTAGCTTGACTTGCCATGTGTGGAGATCTTTACCTTCAAATTTCTCAATCAATGTGTTATTTTTCTCCATATTAAAAGTATTTGACCCCCCTTAATCAAAATACATCAAAGGTGTCAGGCTCCACCGATAATGCACCTTGACTTGAATGAGTAAATTATTATATTTGATTCTTATAAGATTCTTACCAAATAAACCTCTCCCTTTTTACTACATATATATCATATTATATCATTAAACAAATAAGAATTTTCTAAGCAATGGAAAATAGAATTCTACTCCTTCGGAAAAATTCACCTCTTCTCCCGTGATGGTCAAGTTCTTCTAACCGTTCTCTCACAATAAAGCATGTACAACAGCCAATGCCAAAGCAGTCTCTTTAGCTTCTTCTTTAAGCATATCATACACGCACATTGCACAATGAGAATAACAATGGCAATTTGGAAGGAATCTTACACCCAATGTTGATCTTCAAACTAACAACCTACTCCTGCAAACAATATCAAACCTGTCGATCTAATCACAAAATAGAAAGGTGGAGGAACAAGAACAATGTGCTATGATCTGCGGTAGGTGGTGTAGAAGTTGGAGTAGCTCATAAATATTTAAATGCCAAGACAAGGAAGTTCACAAGATTCATGCAATCCTGCACAAAAGCATCAGCATCAGGCCATGGATGAGACTGGTATGGGCAGGGCAGAAGGCAAACCAATTGTAGCAATTGTTGAAGCGTGTCTCAATCTGCTCACTAATTAAAATGCTAACTTTGATTTAAGCCAAACAAAACATGCAAATGAGGCCGTTTTCTTCATACAATCCAAATTATTGCTTATTGTCCCTCTTTACTGCCTCTTTCAAATAATCAACAGAGAGAATGAAGAGAGAGAGTGAAGAGGATGGATCTAAAAAATATTATATGTATTCCTATTTTGTGGTTGAAAGTAATGAGCCCAAATAGGCCACCAAAGAAGCAAGGAGAGCACTCTTAATAAGCTCCAAAAATTTATTGACTTACCAGCAGTTCGCAGTGATGAAAATCACAAACTGCACTTTTGAAGTCAAATTCACATCACTCATTTTCCATGCAAAACTGCTTTTTCGTCACACAAAATATTTTTAAGACGTTTCAGGGTTTTGTTCTCTTCTATCTAAGCTTTCCAAAACATGTTGAATTTTTATTTTCCATTAAGTATTGAGAGAGAAATCGCGATTTTACTGAACTGACTGTACAGAGATTTTTTGGATGCCCAAACCTACTCTGCTACCATGTTAGTAATTTGGGCTGATGAAACCGAAATTTCACACGAAATTATACTTGCCCTAATACCCATTCAATCAAATAAATTACATATTTATAGGATTCTCATAACCTATTTTATACAACACTCCTTAAACAACTTCTCTAAATATAATGAGTTGTTTTAATAACTCAATGCAAACAAACATTCATACTACCAATATATTATCCTATTTAAAAAACTATAAAAAACCCACTAAATTACTTGTAGGTTTACAAAAACAATTTGCTATTTTCATTTTGTTTTAGACTATCAATATCAGCACATTCCACATGAGGATGCCATTTTGTACCCAATTTGCTTTCAAATCAATCAAATACAGCTAGACTCAGCTTGTTTCTTTTATCTACTCATTTATTGGCTCAGTGGATGCAACTCATCATTGAATTTCGCAAAAAGAAAAGAGTTTTTAATGAAATTTAAGAAATTTTTTAAGTTGTCGAGTTTTTTGCCGAATCGTGCTTTTTGGGCTTGGCAAGGTTTTCAATTTGGCGAATTTTTCAACTATGGTATTACACATAAGTAACTTGTAGTGCAAGTCTTGTTGTTTATGACAAGATTTAGTGAGGTTAGTTTAACTACCCATCTATTTGTCCAATGCTTAATAGTATCACACAAGACTAACCTTGTGAATATGCTACCGGTTAACTATATTCTTTATAGGTGTAACGAATTGAGTATATACAAAAGCATACCAGACACATAATGCAAACCCTAAACATGTTACATAAACCAGATGACAAATTAAATAATAGTCCATCCTTCACAAAAATCAATTACCATATCAGTAGGCAACCTCAAATAAAAAATATTGCTAATTGTATACCTGATGTATCATCAAACTTTGATCCTCAAAATGTGATCATGTTATACTTCAATATACCTAGCCAATGCTATGGTTACGATATCTGTTAAAAAAAGTCATTTGCTAAATGTTGTGTGTTTAAACCATAGTTAAAAAACTCACCAAGCCCAAAAGGCACGATTTGGCAAAAACTCGGCAAAAAACTAGACAACTTAAAAAATTGCATAAATTTCATTAAAAATGCTTTTTTTTTGCAAAATTCAATGATAAAATGCATCCAATGAGTCAATAAATGAGTACATAAAAGAAACTATAATGTCCCTAATAGGAATTATACTATTTTACCTTAAATTATCAATTTCCCAAGCAAACAATGGATTTAGAAGGTACCTTGGCTCGATTTAATTCCTACAAACAAGTTAGAGATCAATTACAATAATATCTTAACAAATAGAGTATCATGATCAAACATTAGTAAATCCATAGTAAATTTGTTAATCCAATTATTACCTTACCCTAGGGATGCTCAGCAATGGGGGAGCATGGAAGAGAGTGACTCAATGGGGTGTCTTAGCCCCTCTAGGCCTCATGCGGTGCATGCCATTCATATAAGGTGGCCTCCTTGGCCTCATGTGGCACATGCCATTCATATGAGGTGGCCTACCTAGGGAGGATTCTAATTTATCCGTTATCCCCTCATCTTGCCATCTGTTTCCATTTCCCCATGATTGATCTCCCTATATTGTTGCACCATGATAGAGGAGTGAGGTTACAAAGGGTGACCTGGTGGGCCAACTCTCCTAGGCCCAAAGGCAGTACCCCTTTGGCCCATGTGGTCTCATCTTGTCCCCCCCCCCGCCGGGTGGCGTACCTAGAAGAGGGCCCTGTCATTGTACCCCTTTTGTAGTTCTCCCTTCTCCCATCATGATGAAGATATGTGCATAATAAACTAACCAAATTCATATCTGCAAATAATCACAAAAGCAACACATAATGATTTATGAGTATGCTACCGTAAGATATAAATGATAATATGCGTGAACCATTGATCATATTTAAAACAATACATTATATTCCCATATAAATATCCTACCACAAACATATGAATTCCCAATTCTGCAATCACAAGATAATTTATGCAAACTGAGTGTTTGCCGGTTGATCTGCTTCTCTTCTTCTTCCCAATTCGATCATATTAAAGAGTGTTTGCCGGTTGATCTGCTTCTCTTCTTCCCAATTCTTGTTCCTTTTATATCTTTTTCCAATATGTAATTACCTCTTCTGGATTTGTATATATATATATATCTTTTAGAATCTGCATACTGCACCTTTTAGCTCTGCCTATTATATCTCTGCTGATGTATATGAACTATCTTCTGATTTTATCTGCTGCTGTATTCAGAAATCTACTCCAGTTTTTCTATTTCTTTTCTCCTCCTTTCTCTTTTTATATCTATATATTCAAATGAAAAGATACATCTCTTTGAAGAGAGATATCCATATGAAAAGACACAACCTTTTATTAACACTCAATTGTTGCCTTGTTAAAACTTTTATTGCCGTCTTTAAATTACCATTTATTTATTTATCCTCAAAATGCTGTCTTTGTATAACATAAGCGCTGTCTTTTAAAATGGAATTGCTGCCCTTTAAAGTGGAATCGCTGCTCCTCCTTGAATATCCGTTGCCTTTCATATTGAATCATTTGTTTTGCTGCTTTTTCTTTGTCTAATCTCTACTTTAAACATAACCGCTGCCTTCATAATGAAGCGCTTTTCTCTCCTATCATTAATAATGATCACTGCCTCTTATAATCTTTATACACTTGTTTTGTATTATTTTATGTTTATTGTTTTATATTTATACATTTTATATTGATGTGGTATATATTTATTTTGTATTTAATATTTATATTGATATATTCAATAATTATAATTATAATATTATCTCATGATAATTATAATTATAATAATATTAAATGACTAATATTTTTAATATGTATTTTATTTATTTACTTGCATTTCAATGCTTTATATCTTAGTGTTACAATTTCGGGGACATGACAATAACAAGCTGAGTCTAGTTGTATTTGATTGATTTGAAAGCAAATTGGGTACAAAATGGCATCCTCATGTGGAATGCGCTGATACTAATAATCTGAAACAAAACGAAAACAGCAAATTGTTTTGTAAAACGTAAAATAAATACTACATTAATATATTTTACAAATTTACATCTTCCTCTTCCCATGTCTAGTGAAAGCCAGGGGAGAGATGGAACTAAACGATATTATAGATGAAGACTTGTAGGCAAACTTGGAAACTTGGACTTGGAGAGTACCTAGAAAATCAAATGAATTCAATCAAAGTTTGAGGGCAATGCCCCCAATGGGGTCAAGGGGCAGTGTCCCTCGTGGGGGTCTGGGGGCAATGCCCCCAGCGGGGTCGAGGGGCAACACCCCTCGTGGGGGTTTGGGGGCAACACCCCAATGGGCAGTACCCTCATGGGGGTCTGGGGGCAATGCACCTAGCGAGGTCGAGGAGCAATGCCCCTCGCGAGGTTCAGGAGCAGCACCCCTAACTCGCGATACAAGGCAGGGTTGAGAGGCAGAGCCCCCACCACCAAGCGCAAATTAAGACCTCCAAAACCACACAAACCTTCATGATGTACATCATTTCGCATTAACAATAAAACCCAAATTAAGACCATCAAAACCACACAAACCTTCACAGAACACATCATTTTAGCAGCCATGGGAGACTTTTCTCTGAGCAGGCGAGCTTTTCTGTCAAACTCGTCAAGTTTTTGGCGAGTAGTCGCCAAAAACTCTGCATGGTTTTTGCATTTGTTTGATGAGTTCTGACGGCAAGTAAATGGCTTAAAAAACTTGGGAAGCAGAAAAAACTCGTCGAGTTTTCTACGAGTTTTTCAACTATGCTTTAAACAACTTTATTAATTACAAAGTTAAAGGATTCAAAAAGGTCAATCTGTAGTCTTGTGGTCAATTCCCTGTTAAAAAAGGCTTAGTAAGGGACTAGATCCCAACTAAAAACATCAAAGTTTCAAGTTTCAACACGTTGGTTGTACAGCCTTATCCAATGAAAAGATTGTTTTAATACATTTGATGTTTCCAGAGTGCACCATTATGTGGCTTTTTTGGAAATAGCTCTACTAATTGCAAGCCAATCTTCATGACCTCAAGAATGCTTAACTGAGTTTCACACACAATCAAACCTGATTGGTGTACTACTCAATTTACAAGACCTTCAGAAAGTGTTGTGCCTTATCAACCATTTGTTGTGGAGCTCCCCTAGCTTGCTCTTATAAATTTTAGAGTTTGGTGTTTCCATAAATCATTATGTCATAATTTTTCGAGAATAGCTGCATTAATTTTGAGTCAATCTTTCATGAGCAGTGGTTTACAAGAACCTGTCTCTTATGAGGATGAATGGTCCACTTGGAATTTATTGCAACTAGGTGAGGCAGGCCAAGTAAAGCACCAAGAATTCCCAAGTGATCGCCTTCCTACTACAACTCCATCTCAAATGAGCTTAAACATGGAGTTCCCCAGCAAGATAGAGCATATCTAAAATAACTATCAAACATGTGTAGAAGTGAAGAAGATATATGATAACACTAATAAGCATGGGAAAGGGGGAGCAATCTAAGATTAGGTCCCCCTGCAACATAAGCATCAAGTTTTCCCCACAAAGAAGGCAAATATAGGAACAAGCACAACACAAAGGGATCTAGCATACATGGTCAAGAAATTACAACACGTTGTTAGAATATTATATTCTACATTTGTTTAATGGTCAACAGTAGTAGGTAGTTAGAAGTAGGTCATTTCTTAAATGACTACAGTGCTGCTACAATACTTTGTAACTACTATATAATGTACTATTTTCTTGAGTAATAAACATCACATTTTAACCAGTTCATTTTCTGAACATGGTATCAGAGCCAGACTAAGCTCGTCTCCCTCATGGGAGGGCTCAAGATTTTGGGAGGTTTATTAGAGCTGGATATTTTGAAAAAAATTCAAACCAAATTCGAAATGAATTTTTTGTTGGTTTGAAAAAATTTCTTTGTTGTTTTTCGAAATTCTTTCAGCAGGAATTCAAGGGTTCTTGGTGATGATTTTTCGTGAGTTCTTCTTCACTTAAAACTGTGATCCTCTGTCTAAAAAACGTGTGGGCTTTTTCGTGTGTTAGGGCCACGATTCAAAGTTCCTGTTTTCACGGGTTTCCTGTCTCGTCTTTAGCCCGTGCGACGCCATTGTTTGGCGTTCTTTTTCTGGGCGAGGGTTTGACTGTGTTTGGCAAACTCCTGAAACGCATTTTTGCGTTTTCTCTGCCCCGGCGACGCGTTTTCTAGCCTGCGCGACGTGATTTTTGTCTGTACCCTGCGCGTTTTTTTGTGATTCTCTGCCGCGCACGACTTCCACAGATTTCGGTCATGATTTCTCTTGGCAGCACGACCTCTGTTTTTGTTGCACACCACCATCCTCAGCCCACGTTTTTGAGGTCGCGGTTTCTGTGTTTTTCTACGCACGATTTCTCTCTAGCGCGTGACTTTCTGGTGAAGTTTGTCTACGTTTTTCGCCTTCCTCCTGGTCGCGGTTTTTTCTCTCCTCAGGCCGCGTTTTCTTCGTGGCATTTGGGCGCCATTTACCTGCAATTTATAGTCGTGTTTTACAAGTTCTCATAGCGCGTCTTTTTAAGAAACGTCCTCAGTTTTGGCATTGGTTTCTGCAATTTTTTGGTCATCCATGACGGCTAGGGTTTCCAAAAACTTTGCCTAGGGTTTTGACCCTCTGTTTCAAGGCGAAAATTTTTTTCAACTGCAGATTCCTTCTGGGTTTTTCGAGATCTCAACTGGGTTGATCTCCATTTCTTTTGGGTGCATCGTTTTCCATGCCTCCAATTTTGTGTCAATGAATTTGCATTGTTTTTTGTGCCTGAACTTGCCTCAATGTATTGAAACTTGTGCCTCAGGTTTTGTGCATCGGCCTCTTCTCATTACCTCATTTTTTGTGTTTCGAAAAGTGTGAAGATGGCCAGTTTGAACAACATTACGTTGGAGGGCAGTCAGCGATTCAACGGCAAATATCTGTATGGGTTTTAATATTTTTTCCCTTAAAAAATTTGTATAGGTTTTCATAAGGAGGGTTTATAATTTTCTCCTCAAAAATTAAGAGTTTTTCCTGTATACCCTAGTCGGGGTTTCTGTTGTTCGGGAGGGCTCTGGTATTTGGTTTTTACCGTTTTTTTCGGAAAAAAACGATGATTTGTAATTTGGGTTTGGCGATTTTTTCCTCAAAAATCGTGGTTTGTTGCAATCAATTTTTTGGTCACACCTGGAGTTGTTGGGGCGAACATCTGCACAACTAGCTTCTTGCAGTCAGTTCTCGAGCGTCATGCTCATCTACAAAAATTTCGACAGTTTGCCGATTTCTCCTCAAAATCGTGGCCGCTGTTCTCGGTGTGTCTCTGGTTTCAGGGAGGGACAGCTTTGTTATCCAACGTCAGGTTGGATGTTTTGTGATCACTCTTGGTCAGCAGTTCTACAGTTTCTGGGAGGGTTGGTGGCAAACTCATCTCGATGGCAGAGTCAGTGGCAGGCTCTTGTCTCTTGTTGCAGAGCTTTCTAAAGAAGGGGGCAGCCTTCTCTGTTTTTTTTTGGATGTTTTTTGGTCATTCACATTCTGCAGATCCAAGGAGGGTCTCCGCAGCTGCAGACTGTTCTAAAGAATTAGTGACCAATCGCCCTGCAGATTGTTTTTTGTAGGCTAGATAGTAGATTGACCATTAAGGGAGGGTGTTAGAATATTATATTCTACATTTGTTTAATGGTCAACAGTAGTAGGTAGTTAGAAGTAGGTCATTTCTTAAATGACTACAGTGTTGCTACAGTACTTTGTAACTACTATATAATGTACTCTTTTCTTGAGTAATAAACATCATATTTTAACCAGTTCAGAAAAGGTGGTAAGACATCCTGATTATGAAGAATGTATGTCATCATCCTCGATAGGCATAGATCAACATCACAAAATAAGTAGATTTAACAAGATAGTATACAACAAATAGAGTTTTAACAAGCATGGCATATGTGAGTCAACATGAAAAAGGTAGGAGATGCCCTAGCACTACACACCATCCCCAAAATGTCATGCAGAGGAAGATAAAAATAAGGATGAAGCATATGGGAGATATCAAATGAGAGAGGTGATGAAACACACACTTATACTGAGAGGGGGGTGAATCAATATAACAACAATCTTTTATTTTTCACAACTTAATCAACCCCAATAGTAATACTTTGAAACTTAATCATCCACATCCATAACACGCATGCAATATCTAGCTATTAAGAACACAGGAAGAACAAACAATTTACGTGGAAACCTCGGCAAAATATTGCTTATATATATAGAGAGATCTTCTTTGTAGGCTCCAACCTACTTCTCTTACAACTTCTTTTGTAGGCACCAACCCACTAGAGACATGTAATATGCAACCCTATTTGCCTCTGTTCTTTTTGTTTTTAGATGAATTTTTTGAGAGTTTTTTGCAATGTTCGATACAACAATAAAATGCAGCAAAATGGAAGATATTGAAATAATATTTTCAACTCAAAACGGAATAATACATCAAGATTACATAGCTGAAAATCCCAAATTTTTATATCTGTGAATATACTCAATTTTTCATCAAAATAATTACAACCCAATTCATAAAATATCATTTATTATCCAAATCCAACATACCCAAAAAGTGCAGCAAACAAATTAACTGAACTGGTGAAGAAATCTTCAAACTAGAGTGTCAAAAAAGGGCACCAATCACCAAGGACAGCAGCAATAACGAGGCAGCAATATAGAATGATGTGTGCAGGTCTAGACGCCTCTAAACAGCCCTTGAACCATACCTAAAACCCTAGCGACCAGCAACAAGAGTCCCCAGTGATTTCTAGAAGTGTATGGCCAGCATGGGGAATGGTATGGCCAGCCCAAAGAAGCATAAACAACAAAAATAATAATCTTCAAACCCGTGCTCCAACAATCACCAAGCGATATGCAATGAATCTTCAATAATATCTAAACAATAGGAATTCCAATCTGCTCAACTTTGTTTCCTGAATGAAAACGCCAAGAATCCTCCAAACTGTGTCTTTCAATGGCGTGAAGAATGTTGCCTATGAGGGTTTTCGTCCTCACAAACCAAGAAGCAATCTTCTCCAGAGAGAATAGCAATATCAAATATCATCCAGCATAAAGCAAATGAGAGCCCCACACCTTTTGTAGCTTTTTCCTTGCTTTTTCGAAAAAGCACTTTTTAGCTTTTTTTTAATTGCTTTTTCGAAAGAGTGTTTTTTTGCTTTTTCGTTGCTTTTTCGAAAAAGCACTTTTTAGCTTTTTTTTTCATTGCTTTTTCGAAAAAGCACTTTTTAATAACCTTAAGTCCCACTTAAGCAGCACAAATATTTACTTTTTTAATATTCTCCCTTGACCCCTTTTTATAAAGCAACTTTATAAAGTAAATAACATAAGTTAAATATTAATTAAACTTTAATATTTTTATGCTATTTAAAATAAATGCATTGAACCATCCAAATATTAAAATATTGATATCAACTGCTCCCACCAACACTTCTAAAAATAGTAAGATAGACAACTAGCTCCGTCAGTGCCTGAGACTGACTTACTAAAAATAGTATGGGAGAAATCACCAAAAACACTCCAGAAAAAGGCATTTCATAACTCTCAACCACACCATGCTAGATAAACTGTCACCAAAGTTCTCTAACCATAACCCTATTAGCCTACAGGAACTACCGAATAGGCTAACTCTACCAAACTGTTGAATAGTTTAGGAAAGAGACATTACAAGAGACCAATCCCCACAACTGAGCACCAACCTAGCAAGAGACACCAATCTCTTTTAATGAGGCACCAACCTCAATCACAACAAAGTCTTTGTCTTCCTCAAAAACTGCTCAAATCTTCCTTGAAATATGCTTTAAATCACCATGAAGAGTCTTCTATAAATTTGCCTTAAAATCACTTTTAGGATCTGCTATATATGTGTCTTAAATCACTTGAAAGATCTGTTATAAAACTGCCTTAAATCACCTTCAGGATCTGCTGTAAATCTTCCTTAAATCACATTCATGATCAGCTATAAATCTCCCATAAAGGTCTGCTCCAAATCAGGCACAATGTTGTTATAAATCTGCTCTTAGGTATGCTCCAATTCTGCTGTAAATCACCTCCAAAAGTCTGTTATAAATCTCCTTAAAAGTGTGCCATAAATCTCCTCAAAATTCTGCTATAAATCTGCAATAAATATCCTTGAAAATCTGTAATAATATATTTAATTTCACCTTTCAAAGTAGGTCAGCCTCTTTGATAAATATTAATTTAATACAAGGTCGACCATCCATGGGAGTTAGTACTTCCTTAAGGGGTCAGCCTTTTAACTAATATTATATTTTAAGTTCTTCCTTATAAATCTAGCGCTGCCATAATTAGATGGAGGTCGACCATAAATAAATTAAACCAAACTCTTATTATTCCTTGTCTTCAATCAACAAACTATTCGTCACGGAAGTCTTCCTTTAACATCAATGATAATGATTCTAACAATTTTGTCCATATGCCTTTAACATCAATGACAATATTTCCAACAAGAGGATAAGAAAAACTTCCAAATACAAAAGTGATCATGATGTAGGAAGAGTAGGGAATTGTAATATGCTGCCCTGTTTTCCCTCTTTTTTGTGTTTTTTGGATGATTGTTTTGAGAGTTTTCGCAATATTTAATACAAAAAAATATTGCAATAAAATAAAAGATATTGAAATATTATTTTCAACTCAAAAAAACTGAATACTACTTCAAGATTACACAGCTGAAAATTCCAGATTTTAATATCAGCAAATATACTCAATTTTTCATCAAAATGATTATAACCCAATTCATAAAATATTATTTATTATCCAAATCCAACGTACCCAGAAAGTGCAAAAAACAAAAAAACTGAACTAGTGAAGAAATCTTCAAACTGGAGTGTCAAAAATGGTCACCAACCACCAAGGACAGCAACAATAACGAAGCAGCAATATAGAATGATGTGTGCAGACCTAAGCACCTCCAAATAGACTTTGAACCACACCCAAAACCCTAGCGACCACCAACAAGAGTCTTCAATGCTTCCCAGAAGTGTACGGCCAGCATGGGGAATGGTATGGCCAATCCAAAGAAGCATAAACAGCAACAATAATAATCTTCAAACCCTCGCTCCAACTATCACCAACTAATATGCAATGAATCTTCAATAAAATCTGAACAATAGGAATTCCAATCAGCTCAACTGTGTTTCTTGAATGAAAGCACCAAGAATCCTCCTGAGTGTCTTTCAACAACGTGAAGAATGTTGCCTATGAGGGTTTCCGTCCTCACAACCCAAGAAGCAACCTTCTCTAGAGAGAATAGCAATATCAAATATCATCCAGCATAAAGCAAATTGAGAGCCCCACACCTTCTTTTATAGCTTTTTTGTTGTTTTTTTCAAAAAAAACACTTTTGTTGTTTTTTTGGCTACTTTTTCGGAAAAGTGTTTTTTTTTTGCTTTTTCATTGTTTTTCAAAAACATTTTTTGTTGCTTTTCTAAAAAAGCATTTTTGTTTTGTTTTTTTCATTGCTTTTTCAAAAAAAAACTTTTTAATAATCTTAGGTCCCACTTAAGTTGCACAAGTATTTACTTTTTTTAATATTCTCCCTTATGTCTCCCTTCACCCCCTTTTATAAAGCAACTTTATAAAGTAAATAACATAAGTTAAATATTAATTAAACTTTAATATTTTTATGTTATTTAAAATAAATGCATTGGACCATTCAAATATTAAAATATTGATATCAACTGCTCCCAGCGACACTTCTTAAAATAGCAAGATAGACAACTAGCTTTGTCAGTGCCCGAGATTGACTTACTAAAAATTGTATGGGAGAAATCACCAAAAACACCCCAAAAAAGGGTGTTACACAACTCTCAACCACACCATGCTAGATAATTGTCACCAAAGTTCCCTAACCATAACCCTGTTAGCCTTAAAGAACTACGGAATAAACTAACTCTGCCAAACTGCCAAATAGATTAGGAAGGGGACATTACAGTCCACGCTTCCCAAAATTGTTTGTCCTGAAGCAATGCCAATACAACCCTGCAATCATCTAACTAATCCAATCTGAAACCAAGAATGATCCCAAGGTCCCAAGACAACCTAGGAGATTTGTAGCACCATCTTCTCAAGGTACTATCTAGGAAGGTACCAATACAAGAGACCTCTTGAAAACCTTCTATAAGAAGAGCGAGCAGATACTGCATAAACTCAGTCAACTCCTTAGAGAATTGCTCTTCGAAAGAACCAAACTAAGGCACCATAGGAGCAAACCCCAGAAAGCTAACATCGACTTTCTCATTACCAACAACTACTGGATTGCAAACTAATGTGATTCCAAAGTTCCAAATTAATCTTAGAAAAGATCCACCATGTTGACGCTACACCACTCTGATCATAACTGACAATCCATCGTGCCCAAACTGCACTTTCCTTTCTGGGAACCCAAAAATGTAATCATCATAAATTCCCAAACCGAAATACCTGTAAGGCCTCAAACCTATACCATGAAACATCTCCCATTGAAGCATCCCAGTAAGGTCCTGTTGACGGGTGATTTATGACTACACCAACACAAAATAAAGTTTCCCAACGAATACTCTATCTTCTCTTGAACAAAGTATTATGTATGCTAAGATTGCGAGAAAGATCATACATTCAACTCCAAAGTTCCTTATGCAAGGGGATAGTCTCAGTTGACTCGATGTGATTTTGCTGGGTATTCCAAGGGGACTTAAACAATTGTTCAATTTGAAGCAATTGCAAGACACGAATAATTTGTCGATAATGCTCAGGTTCGTAAACTAACCAAGAGAATACTGAAAGGTAAAAGGATGGGGATAGGGATTCTACTTTCTACTCCTAAATGTGGGATACGAAGATCAATTTCTGCAAGCTTCAAACTAGGTTCTGCTTTGCCTCCCTTCGGACAGCCTCTACAGAGTCGGTGCAATCTTCAAAGGATAATGAGAGATGTTCAAACTATGACCCGACATGCAAATACCATCACAACGATGCATACTAACATATGAATCACAATTGAAGTTAAGTGCAACAATGCTCCAGTTGACCACGCAAGGCAGACCCATCGTCAGTGAGCCCGCTAGTGGTATGGATAAGTGAAATTTGCTTAAGCCAAACGACATATTCCACAACTACCAACTACTTGCATGGAATGAAATCTATTTTACTTTAAACGACTTGAATCAGAAAGACGAAAAAGCCTTGCTAGTTGCTCACAATAAAAGAAGGAATCACCAATCAATGAAAATTCTTTATATCATGAGAGTGTTCACAACAACTTCTTACAAAACTTCCAAAGGGAAAGCTTTCTTTCCTCCTCAATCTAAGCTACTCACTATATGCCTTCTCTACTCTCTAGTGTCCAGTCTGATTCTGATCTAATTCTAATAGAATACAAATGAGGGGGGATGCCCCTTTTATAATTAGTCCATTCCCGTGGATGGCTCAGATTCAAATACAATGAAGGGATCAGATTGAGCCACATATGCCCTAATTAGGATTTTGCCCTACAAACCGCCACAAAGAGGAGTGGGGTAATAAATGTACAGGAGATTCTATACTCCTCTGCATGAACCATAATAAGCAATTAATGCCCATCACCATCTTCCAGAAGATCCTCATCCAGCAAGGCATTTTTGTTGTCCTTCTCCCTGACTGCAAACTCAATCAACCGAGCTAACACTGCCTCAACCTCTTGAACTGAAATAGGTGGGATGTGGTTGAGCTGAAATTCAAGTATTGTAACCGTTTGCCCGTGCCAAGTATAGGACTTTCTCCAAGCGACCAAGGCGTCCTGGGTGTTCTGAATTATACTGGAAAAAGCTGAGATATACTCAAAATCATCCTGAACGAACGATCTCACAGCTAAGAAGAAAGGAGCCATCTTATCCCTCAAGCCATCCACAGTCACCTCCTTTGGAGCCAGTCTCCTAGCAAATATAGCCTCAAGTGTGTTGAGGACTCCATCTAGAATGTTACCCATTGCTTTCCTGACTCTGGCTGAATCTGCCCATGCCGCATCGAGGAAACCACGGCCTGTGACCACTGAAGAGTACTAGCTGGTGAAGTCGTATATGTCACCTTCTTGTATCACGCCTCCATCCACCAAGGTTTGTAAAGGCACATTCATCAAAGCTTCCAAACGAAGAACAATCTTGGTTTGATAAATCTAGGTCTTGCTCCAAGCTTGATCAACTATATCCATGCATGCCAGAACATCGAAAGCCTACCGGTAAGAATGAGCGAGGTCCTCCATGAACTTCTTTCTCGGTGCGAACATGGCCAACCCATTTGTTCACTTCCAATGCCATCTTCTTCAAGTCCTCCAAGCCAATAACTGACTCTCTTGGAAGCTCTGTCGAGAGTTCAACTGTTGGGTTCTCTTGTTCACCTAGACGTGCGAGATTCTGCACATACCCTATCAATGTCTTGTGCTCCTTCTTCAATTTCTTATACTTTTCTTCTGTATAGAGCAATTTGTCCTTCAGCGCCTGATAGGAGTTGTCGCACTCTTCGATTATTTGGGCTCTCGTGGGGCGACCCAACTCAACAGTGGTGATCACATAATTTTTTGGCCTTTCCTCATCTTGATCACACTCCTCTGTCAGGATAGCAACCTGAAGGGTACGAGAGCCGGATTCATCTGTTGAAATCTTTGAAAATTTCCTAGCCCTCTTCTTCTCTGGTGGTGGGCTAATCCTTCTGAGGAATTCTTCCATTTCAACTGCTGGGTCTGTATCATCCTCAGAGTCCTTCCTCATTCTCTTTGTGAGCCAATCCGGCACCGCCTGCTGTGGATTGCAAATGACGAGGGGTTGTTCTTCCGTTGCTTCCTCCTCACGCACCTCTTCTCTAACAATACTCCAATGAGGCTCATCATTCAATTTACGAGAAAAGATCACATTGCTCCGGTCGTCATTCAGTTTATGCTTGCCTCTCCTCCTAACGCAATAGAATTGGTGCTAGAAGGAGGGCAGTATTGTAAGAGGAGAAATTCAACTGGATAGAACCAGTATAAAGTTCAAAATGTCAAATCAGCGATATGTTAGATCTCTCTTATGTCAAAAAATCCAAAAAAGTGAAAAGTTAGAAAATTAGAAAAATCAGAGATTCATCAATGGATGGGCAGCGGCCACAAATGTCTTATGACCATAAGGGTCTTCAAGTTGATCTTCCCTTCCTACATCGAGTTTTGAATGCACAGTTGTTTCCAGGAAGTTTATCTGACTTTGTTGCAAGAGATAGATGCAAAATTCACGGTACCACTTGGCACAATGAATTAAATTGTATGGCATTCTTGTCAAGGGTACATTTGGCTTTGCAACAAGAAATTTTCTTTCGAGATATTTTCAAACCAATAGTGCCAGAAGGTCCAAGTCTCAGTGAATGCTTCGAGAGATACAAAGAAAGGAGCAAGAAGCAGTTGAGCATTGAAAAGTTGCCCATGGAAGGCATCTTGTTGGCTGGCTGGTGTAGAATTCACAATGAAAGGCATTCAAAATCCACTTGTCAATTATGCAAGGAGGCTATTAGCCAAGTGCAGCATCAGTCAGGATTGTTGGAACAAGTGGGTGTATGCAATGCAGAATCCTCACAAGATTGCAAAGAAGCACACATTCAGCCATAGCCTGCACCAAAGGAGGAATGCTTAGAAAACAAAATGGGGGAGATGCACCTCACAGCTACGATGGGCGAAACTTATCCGAAGAAGCATAGCACCACATCATGTGACAATCAAGGGAGTGAGTTTCAAGAAGATAGCAAGAGTGAGACAAAAGAAATTGCAATTGAAAGTGAAGTTTTGAACATTGCGCTGAAGGAAGAAGGCGTTGAAACAATGGAAGACGTTTAGGAGAATGAAGGAATTGTGGGCAATGATCAAGGTTCGAAAAACTGTCACGAAGACCTATCGCTTGATGCTTCGTCAATCCAAGAAAAAGAAGAGATCCTTGCTGAGCATTCATCCGCGCCACAAAGAGAAGATCCAAATGAAGAGCCGCAAGTTGTTATAAGAAAAGAAATTTCAAGTACCCTTGGAGAGAGTGATCGAAAGGATGGGCGAACTGGTGAGTAGGTTGTGACATCAAAATAAATGTATGAAAAACAACCATCATATTTCAAATGAATGCTCAGCAAAGATCACCCCGCTCCCGCCCACAAATAGAACAATTCGAAGGGGCGCTACCCTTTATATTTGAAAACCAGCTTATTAAGGAATCCTCAATTTTTGAGGACACGCTTACAGATGTGCACAAGGATGCTTGGTTTATTCAACATGAGGATACGAACATAAAAGAGTTGTTCCAGGATTTCAAGTTTGAGTCACAACTTCACAAGCATGATACAAGCGAAGAATTGTATCACCAACTGCGACCTCCTGAAGATGAATGGATAAAAGAAGAATGTCAACTTGAAGGCAAAACACCACCTGATGAAGCAAAGAGTGATGGTCACTTCGAAAGGGCATTGAGTCTACCTCCAAGAAGGTCTCTAAATGAATCAGCAAGTGAAATTTTGCATGTCATAGTTGCAAATGGAACCACACATCACCAATGGCGACCTCCAGAGGATGTTTGGAATCTATCTTCATGCAGTAGGCTGGTGCATGACAATCAAGAGTCTCCATTCAAGCACGAAGAGCACCAGGTTGTCTCTTTCCTTGCTCTTGATTTTGAAAGTTATGAATTTCACTATGGAGGTCTAGGAAAGACAACTAGCTTGTGGATTAATCATGGTCTAAAAGAGTTGCCTCAATTGCTAATCTTTCATGAAATTTAGCTTGAATCTGAGATTTGTATTGTGAAGGATTACTTTTTTGAGTTCAAAGACAAGTTTGCTAGGCTCCACACTATCACTACTGTTGTGTTGCCACTGAATGTCCTAAGAAATCATGCTAGGAGTTGCATATATTTTTGTCCTCCGAGTCTTGTTCGTTTGAAATTTTGTTAGAGTAGGTTTTCCTTTTCGTTTTTGCTTGGCTTTGTCCGCTTTGCTTTCCTTAGTTTAGTTGTTGCTTAGCTTAGTTGAGAATAAAATGGGATCCCATTTGTGAATAGGGTGTTGTGTTGTTAGAAGCACTTTAGAATCCGAGGTTGTTCTTTCAAGTTTTATCATTTGGTTAGGATTTGTACTTGACTCAAAAGGGAATCATCTATTGTGTCTTGACAACAAGTCTCACGATTGCTATATTTTACACACATAATTGATTTCTCTAAGTCATTGAGGTTTCTTGGGAGAAGTCGTGGCAAGCAAAAAATCTTAAATCCTACTTAATCACCCCTGTGATTCTCAAACCCAAATGAGCTTCACTGCTTACGGGCCAAGAATGAGAAAAGATAAAAGATGAAATGTGCTAAAATGAAATATTTGAAAAAAGAGCAATGAAAGAAATATCAAAGTATTTGGCTTCGGGAATTTGCGAATAACTCCATTGGGGCTATGGATGCCTAGCTGGCAATGGAGCAATATTCATGAGGATTACAAGATGCTTTTAAAAGTTAAGATCATTACGTAGCTCGTCACGACGGATTCTAGGAACTTCAATGGTCTTTTGGGTTGCAATAAACACACATGCACACACTTGTAATCAAAAGATGAGGCGCCTTGATCCAATTTAGGATTCCTCTTCCCTTTTAAGTGTATCCCCTAGTCAATTGATAGGTTGGAAAGAATTATCCAAAGGTTTTAACTATGAAAGGGGTTTGTTTTGAAATGTTCAGGAACATTTATTCGAAGTGGCGCTAATGTTGTGACCTTTTCACACATCATCCCATTCAAATGGGGACCCACCCCTTTTTTTTGCTCCTTTCTGGTCTTTTGGCTTTGGTTTTGCGTCTCTCTCTCTCTGATCTTTCTGTCCTTTCGAGGATGTCCTATCTTTTGACCTGGTCTAAATTTTGATTATGTCTATGAAATTAGGGTTCTCATTCTTCAGGCTTGTTTGAAGTCAAATCAAGGTGGTTAATTGAAATCTAAGCTTGGCTTTGCAATTAGGAGGCTTCAAGCAGGTTCCCATCAAATTTTCACTAATTCTGACAACTTACTATTTTTAGTAAGTACCCAATCTGGGATCTTTTCATCAGGATTTTGGAATTTTGACTACTTCACCATATTAAGGGCACTTCGAAGTGCCTACACGCAAAATTTGAACAAATTCAGACAACTTGCTATTTTTAGCAATTCTAGCTTCAGAGGCAATTTTTGAGGTTTGCATGTGTGCTTTTCCAATGCATGTCTGGAGAATCTTTCTAGGTTTTTCAAGACCTTCACGATGATATAACATGCAAGCCGAGATGATGACTTTCAGCAATTCAGGCTTCGGAGGCTATTTTGAGGGTTTGCATGCAGGATTTTTCAATGCATGTCAGGATATTCTTTATGGGTTTATCGAGAGCTACGCAACGACACAACACGCAAGTAGAGTTGATCATTTTTCAGGAACTTACTATTTTTAGCTAGTGCCCGCATGTGGACCAGTTTACTGGGTTTTTTTGGGTTTTTTGAGATCTCTCGAGAAGTGTGACATGCAAACTCATCCGACAGCTGATTGGTCACTTTTTCAGACACTTACTATTTTTAGCAAGATCACCCCGACAACCACTCGGCACTTCAGTATCACGAACAGAGCAACATGCAACGGAAACAAGGTCAAATGGAGGTCATTTGAGCCACATGCAAGTCAGATTAGGGTTTCCAACTTCGAGACTCAAAATGAGGGGTAAAAAGCCAAAATCTCCAAAAACAAAGGTATCCCACTGCGATCAGCATCCTTCAAGCAGTCTACCAGTAAAATTTGAGCACAATCCGAGCACTTACTATTTATAGTAAGTCACCTCCAAAACAAGGCTATAAATAGCAGGTCAGCACAAGAGGCAGGTGTGAACAGGTTCACCAAGCGATGAGAACCACGTGGTGAAAATTTCAAGTCAAACAGAGCAACATGCAACGGAAACGAGGTCAAATGGAGGTCATTTGAGCCACATGCAAGTTAGATTAGGGTTTCCAGCTTCGAGACTCAAAATGAGGGTTAAAAAGCCAGAATCTCCAAAAACGAAGGTATCCCACTACAATCAACATCCTTCAAGCAGTCTACCGGTAAAATTTGAGCACAATCCGAGCACTTACTATTTATAGTAAGTCACCTCCAGAACGGGGCTATAAATAGCAGGTCAGCACGAGAGGCAGGTGTGAACAGGTTCACCAAGCGATGAGGACCACGTGGTGAAAATTTCAAGTCAAACAGAGCTGCCAAGGTCAAGAAATCAAAAGCTTACTAAAAATAGAAAGCTAGGGCGAACCAGTTACAAAATTGACTAAGTGTTCAAGCATGATCAAGTCATCAAAAATCGAAGCACCACCTGTTATATGCGCCGTAGGCATCATGGAAACCTGAAAACTTTCTAAGGCATTGAAATTTCCTAAGCTCACCACCACAAATGCGCCCATCTGAGAAGGAGTTGATGAAAATATTCCAAGTCATGATAACTGGCAGTAGAAGACCTCAAATGCACCCTCAAGGTGGCTAGAGGCATAGAAAATTTCTAAGTTATGAAAACAAATGCATGCCTCCTCAAATGCGCCCTCAAGGAAATGCTGAAGGCTTGAAAATTTTCTAAGTGTTGCAAAACAAAAGCTTATCCCCCCAAATGCGCCCATGAGCATGAAGCAACTCAAAAAAGTTTCTAAGTATGAGGGAAATGAAACCTCACTAGCTGAAATGCGCCCAAGGTGTGGAGTTGTGTGGAGAAAATTTCCCAAGGCAAGTTAAAATGAGAGCTCTACCTATGAAATGTGCCCATCATGTAAGGGGGTGTTTGAGGAATTTTCTAAGGCATCAAATGGAGGATCAAAGATGGAAATGCGCCCAAGGTAAGCATGGGGATGTTGAGAAAAGTTTCTAAGTATGAAATGGAAGTTCCCCCCTCAAAATGCGCCCAAGTTGAGAAGAGGTGCAAGGAGATTTTCTAAGTGAAGGAAAATAGGGGGGCACACCCTCAAATGCGCCCACCTTGTGATAGGTGTTTGAAAAGTTTCTAAGGGGTGAAACAAAAGCTCAAGGGGCAAAATGCGCCCTTTACAGGAAAACGAGGTTTGAAATTTCTCCAAGGCAATACAAAATGAGCCCGCACGCCTAAATGCGCCCTCAAGGACATGGTGGCCTTGAAAATTTTCTAAGTGTTTGAAAATGGAAGATGGACCCCTCAAATGCACCCATCAAGGTGAAATGACTTCAAAATTTTCTAAGTGTCACAAAGTGGAAGCTAGGCACCCTAAATGCGCCCTCAAAGGGCATGGAGACTTTTAAAAATTCTAAGTGTGAGAAACATGATACTAAAAGTGGTGAAATGAGCCCTTGAAGGAGGTATGAGGTGAAAAGTTTTCTAAGTGAAGAGAAATGGAAGTTCCCCCTTCAAAATGCGCCCAAGGTAGGCAAGAGTCTTGGAAATTTTTCTAAGTTAGAAAATGGAAGCAAAAGACCTCAAATGCGCCTAGGGAAGAAGGTGGCATCAGGAAATTTTTCTAGTCTTGAAAAAGTGAAAGCTCAAGGGGCAAAATGCGCCCAAGTTGATAAGGAGGAAGCGGCTTAAGAAATTTCCTTAGGCATTGGGAATCAAACATCAAAGGGGTGATATGCGCCCTTGGCAGGTATGAGATGAAGTCAATAAGAATTTTTTATCCAAGGCGTAGGAAATGGCATGAGGACCCCTCAAATGCGCCCTTAGCAAGTCGAGTAAGTTTGAAATTTTTCTAAGTGGTGAAAAGAAAAATAGACCCCCCCCCCCATAAATAATAAGGCTGTTAAAAATTTTGCTCAGGGGGAAATGTTTTCAGAATCTTGGGGTCTTTGAATATTCTCTAAGGGAGGTATGATTTTGAAATTTTTTATGCCTAGGATTGTGATTTCAAAATGGGTGTCTGCCTTGTGATTAATAAAGTTTTATAAGGGGAGATAAATTTCCTAAGGCTTAGATGAGATGCATTTTGTCTAAGGCACGAAGAATCCAAGGATGAAATGAAACCCAAACATCAAGCGTTCAATGCACCCTCAAGGCGGAGAAATTTCCAAGGCACTAACTCCAAACACAAGGTGGTGGATGTGCCCTTGAAGAAGACCTCATGAAATGAACACAATGCACCCGTGATGAAAGTTTTCTAGAAAAGTGATGAATTTTATCGGATCTAGAGGTCAAGCAAACCTTGGAAATCAAGACATGAAAATTAGGTAAGTAAAGTGAATTTATATTATAAGTGTTCTAATGCTCTTGTTTTTGTTTGTTTTGCAGGATGAACACCGGGGCCAAGGCATGAAGACTTGATAACATTACAACTTTGGAAGAGGAAAAAGCTACATGATGTCTCATTTGCAGGAGGAAGATGTTGGAAGAAACGGCTAAGTGTTGGGATCTCTCCACAAAGACCTAATATGCCCCAACTTGGGAAGGCAAGCAACAAGGTAAAGATGAAGAGGTTAGGTAAAAAAGTTCCCAATGCAAAGGGAAATGGCAGGGAAATTTGTCTAAGACATTAAGAATGAGGCTAAATGTGCCCAAGGCAGTGGGCTAGAGAAATGTGAAAGTTACAAGAGAGAAATGCGTCCAAGAATTAAAACAACAAGAGGGTTGAACAACTGAGCAATCAAACTTTGGATCCTATCAATTTTTATTATCTGTGGAGACAATCTTAGAGACTCCTTTACCCTCCTCCTGGCGCAACAGAATTGGCAGGTAGAATAGAGAAAGTCTTTCTGGACGAGAATCTTCTAATAATAATGGGCATTAATTGCTCATAGTGGTTTCTGCAGAGTAGTGGAGAATCTCTTGTACATTTATTACCCCACTCCTCTTTGTTGCAGTTTTTAGGGCAAAACCCTGATTAGGGCATATGTGGCTCAATTTGAGCCCTTCATTGTAATCAAATCTAAGTCGTCCGCTGGGCTAAGCTAGCTATAAAAGGGGCATCACCCCTCCCCCCATTTGTAATTAGATTAGATTAAGAAATCAGAGAGTAGAGAAGATAGAAGTTAGAATAGAGGGAATAGCATAGAAGTTAGCATAGCATAGATTGAGGAGGAAAGAAAGCTTTCCCTTTGAAAGTTTTGTAAGAAGTTGTTGTGAACACTCTCATGATATAAAGAATTTTCATTGATTGGTGATTCCTTCTTTTATTGTGAGGAGCTAGCAAGGCTTTTTCGTCTTTCCGATTCAAGTAGTTTAGAATAAAATAGATTTCATTTCATGCAAGTAGTTGGTAGTTGTGGAATGCGTTGTTTAGTTTGAGCAAGCTTTATTTATCCATACCACTAACGGGCTCACTGACAGTGGGTTCGCCTTGCGTGGTCAACTGGAACACTTTTGCACTTAACTTCAATTACGGTTCATGTGTTGGTATGCATCGTTGTGATAGTATTTGCATGTTGGGTCGTAGTTTGAACATCTTTCATTATCCCTTGAAGATTGCACCAGCTCTGTAGAGGCTGTCTGAAGTGAGGCGAAGCAAAACTTGGTTTAAGCTTGCAAGAATTGATCTTCGTATCCCGCATTTAGGAGTAGGCAATAGAACCCCCTATCCCTATCCTTTTACTTTCAGTATTTTCCCGGTTAGTTTAGGAAACCTGAGCATCATTGGTAAATCATTTGTGTCCTGCAAGTTCTTCTTTTTGATCGAACAATTGTGTAAGTCCCCTTGGAATAACCAGCAAATCACATCAAACCAACTGAGACTATATCCGCTGCATAAGGAACCTTGGAGTTGAATGTATGATCTTTCTAGCAATCTTAGCATGCAGAATACTTTGTTCAAGAGAGGATAGAGTAACCGTTGGGAAAATTTATTCTATGTTGGTGTGGTCATAAAAAACCCGTCAACTGGTCCATAACTGCAATCCATTTACCTAACGTGATCCTGGGCAACTAGAGGAAATATCTATTCAACCCAAAACCATACTCCTCAATATACCTCCTCAAAGTGTCATGCCAAGTCATAACTGCAAATGTGAACTCCTCCAATCTTCTTGCAAAAAAGAAAGCAATCCTTTACAAGAGTTCAACAAACTCACCAACATAACACCATATGGATCTAACATGTCTCCTTTGTACTAATCTGATACAACCATGAAAACTAGCAAAAACATTTACTGTTCCAACTCCAAAGGTCACTGAATGATGAACTAAAGCATGCAAAAGTTTGCTATCCTGAACCCACACCGAGAGTAAATTATCAAAGTTTACATCACAAACCTTCATAAGATGAACTCCCTAAGTTATGAAGGTTTGAAGTAAACGATAATGTTTGTTGTTTAAAATTGAAAGCAATGGAGTACAATCTGATTTTAGTGCTCTACACAAAGAACAGCAACAGCACCAATGAATTTCCCAAGTACAAGCATGTGTGAAAAACATTATGTTGCACCAAAATAACTTAGAAGTGGTTGGCAAACATCTCAAAGCAATCTCCGACTGAAATTTATTACTTCCTTGACAAAGAAGAAAGTGCCAACTCCCTTGAATGAGAGCAAACCAAAAAGTGAAGTGACTGACCTGCAACCCAAAAACAAACTCTTAACACTGAAATTCTTATCCATTCTTTGCCAACTAACACTCCCAAGAGTAACCATTTGTTCATGACTCCAATCCTTACTTAAAATCTCTCTCCAATCCTTACTTAAAATCTCTCTCCAATCCATTTGTAGATAAGCATATAGAATCACCAAATGGTTGGTAAACAACATTGTTAGTTTTGAAATTTTCATCCTTATACCTCCAAATGTCCTCCCTTCCATTCCCAATTAACTTCATCAATCCTTGTTGAGGATCCCAAGCATGGGTACCCAACCAAGAATGATCTCCAACATGCCTAGAAAGGTGGACAACATAACTCCAAGTGCCATCCAAATCAACATGCATATCATGGAAATTTGTGACTTTTTTAGTAATCCCTTGTAGCCCATCCATGAAAGCACCAACAACTAAAATGTGAGGAGCAATTGTTGTTGTCAAAACCATCCCCAAAGAAAGATTAGTATAATATATAACATCACTCAATCCAAAGGATGGATTGTCAAACATGTCGATGTCATGTTTAAATCCTTCTTTCTCCAAAACTATGTAAGTAAAAAACTTTCAACCACCTTTCCTTGTTGCTGTTCTGAAATTTTCAGCAAGCTCAAGAGCATTATTTGGAAACCTTTCAAATTCAGAAATGAAGACGTTTCCATGAATCAGTTCGTCCCATGAAGATACGTCTCCTAGTGTCACAACACTCCTTATGCAATATTCCTTTGTATCCTCCTCCTCCACACATTTCATGTTCAGTGGTCTCCCAAGTGGGTAAACAATCACCTCACAATGTGAACTTAAATCAAAACCATGCTGAAAACCACACTCCAACTCTAGTTCTAAAGCTTCTCCCGGATCCCAAACCTTTCTATTTTCACCCAATGCAATGCTGCAACTAGGAGTAGTTCCATCATTCAACTCAAAGAGTGGATTGTCATATGCCATATCAACACCCATCTCAAACAAATTGATTATTCCAATCATGTTCATGCAAAGAAAGTGAACTGCTGCTATGATGAATACTATAATCAGAACCTTCATACCTGCCATTAATGACTCCAAGGCTGTCCCAAATCACCTGAGCCTTTCCCTTATCATTTTCAGTAGTAAACTGTGGATCCAAATCATCAAATTCATTAAACCTCTGCTCAAAGTCAGCTTCATGTGTTGATGAATCAGATTTGTTTTCAAGAAATAAATTAACACCATCAATGCTATCTTCCATGCATGCATTGTGCTCTAAAATCAGAACATCATCACAATCAAAAGGAAATTTATTCCATGTAGAATCCTCATCATACTTTGGTGTCAACACACCTGGATCCCATGTGTTAAAGTGTTGATTGCTTTGTTCAAAGAAAATGTATTCAATGTGCCCCTCTTATGGTGTTGTCTCTCTGAATAAATCACTTTCCAAGTCACCAATACTGATGTCAACATAAGTATCTCTCTCCATAAGCTGGGTCTGGAAGTCAAAACAAAAACCACCTATGTCTCCATCACTGTAATGAGATAAAGAATCATCATTGTTTGTTGTTTTGAAAACTTCATCCATTTTGCCTTCAACAAGCCCATCATCAAAAGATGTATTAATGATCTCAACGATGCCAACCTTGCTACTAGTGTCTACAACTCCACTAGATAGCTCTAAAGGAGTGTTCAAGGCTGCAGTTTTGTCAATCTCATTGCACACATCCTTAATAAGTATAGATGCATGTGCTTCAAAGGAATCAACCTGGGGGTTTGTCAAACACCCATCATGAGGTAAGGCATTCTTGTCATCAACTTTTTTTATTTGAACTCCTCTTTTTGTAAGTCCCTCTTTGGATCAGCTGTCATCTAAGTATGATTTCAACTTATGCCCAGATTGGTCAACCACCTATTGTGCTAATGCTTTCGCACTTGATGTTATCATCCATCCACCTTCATACACATAATATTGCAAAACTAATAAAAGCAGTTGAGGAATGATGCCGCTCTCGTCTATGATTATTGTCATGATTGTTTGCATTGCAGCAACAATATTACTAGAATGTGACATCCTAATGGTTAAAAAGTACTGAAACATCTTCACAATAAGATCATTGCAACCAAGATCCAATATCAAGACACACAACCTAGCCTTGGCAACAGTCTCAAGAATAATAACCCTCTTAGCGAAATAGGGACTGCTGATTTCATCTAACTCCTGGAAATTTTCTATAGTCAACTGAAACCCTGTCCTCATGATGTCATCATTGTATGGAATTTTTGGCGCAATTATCCGTGTGATTTCACTGATGCATGTGATAACTAATAGTCTAACCTTCTCATCATGGTGTTTCAAAAGTTCTAGATTTCCCAATGAGTCAATCAATGGTCTCATCAAAATTTTCATTATCCTAGAGAGAGACCGATTTACCTTGGATAAACATTTCTCTGCTTCCTCTAACATGCAAAGGAGTGTCCCTTTCAACAAACGTGGTTCCTAGAGTTTTATGCCTAAATGGCAAAACTAATATAAATCTAGTTTGCACATTCTGTCATCCATGATTCACCACTGAAAAATGACATGCAATCATTGAAAGTTTGCAACAGGAGTTCATACACCAACAGGCTGTCATGAAAACCAGCTCTAATACCACTGTAATATGCTGCCCTATTTTCCCTTTTTTTGTGTGTGATTTTTGGATGATTGTTTTGAGAGTTTTTGCAATGTTTGATACAACAATATATTGCAACAAAATGAAAGATATTGAAATATTATTTTCAACTCAAAAAAATTGAATATTACTTCAAGATTACATAGCTGAAAATTCCAGATTTTAATATCAGCAAATATACTCAGTTTTTCATCAGAATGATCACAACCCAATTCATAAAATATCATCTATTATCCAAATCCAGCATACCCAGAAAGTGCAGAAAACAAAAGGATTGAACTGGTGAAGAAATCTTCAAACTAGAGTGTCAAAAATGGTCACCAATCACCAAGGACAGCAACAATAGCAAAGCAGCAAAATAGAATGGTGTGTGCAGACCTAGGCGGCTCCAAACAGCCTTTGAACTACACCCAAAACCCTAGCGACCAGCAACAAGAGTCTCCAGTGCTTCTCAGAAGTGTACGGCCAGCATGGGGAATGGTATGGCCAACCTAAAGAAGCATAAACAGCAGCAATAATAATCTTCAAACTCTTGATCCAACAATCACCAACTGATATGCAACGAATCTTCAATAAAATCTAAACAATAGGAAGTTCAATCTGCTCAATTGTGTTTCCTGAATGAAAACACCAACAATCCTCCAAACTATGTCTTTCAACAACGTGAAGAATGTTGCCTATGAGGGTTTCCGTCCTCACAACCCAAGAAGCAAACTTCTCCAGAGAGAATAGCAATATCAAATATCATCCAGCATAAAGCAAATGAGAGCCCCACACCAACTTTTATAGTTTTTTCAACGTTTTTTCATAAAAACACTTTTTTTGCTTTTTCGCTACTTTTTCGGAAAAGTGTTGTTTTTGCTTTTTCATTTCTTTTTCGAAAAAGCATTTTTTTGCTTTTCCGTTGCTTTTTGAAAAAGTGTTTTTGTTTTTCATTGCTTTTTTGAAAAGTGTTTTCTTTGTTACTTTTTTGAAAAGTGTTTTTGTTTTTGAAAAAGTGTTTTTTTGCTTTTTTTCATTACTTTTTAAAAAAATCAAATTTTAATAACCTTAGGTCCCACTTAAGTTGCACAAATATTTACTTTTTTTAATATTCTCCTTATGTCACCTTTGACCCCCTTTTATAAAGCAACTTTATAAAGTAAATAACATAAGTTGAAATATTAATTAATGTTGGAGAAATCAGGATAATCACTTGATAATTAATTAATCATTAATTAATTATTAAGTCACTTATTACTTTAGTTCATTTAAGCTAAATTTAGGAGTGTTTTTTTATTATTAGATTGGACTAATTATAGGTCTAGTTGTCTCAATGCATGAGATTAAGACATTTGTCAAAATCTAATGCAATCCTCATCCAGGGTTTGCTTTATTTTGCTTTTACAAGCATGCACATTCATTGTAATCATTAATTCAAAACAATTCAGGTTAATACATTGCACATATCAATGCTTTTCTAAATCACTATTTTCTCTCTTGGTTGCATAGCAAATCAGTTGCTTTGATCTTTCTTTTGTGATAGGATAATTGCTTGCAGGTGATTTTTGGGTGCTATGGAGTTCAATCAACTGCAACATGGTATCAGAGCTCCAAATCTATAGCCTCCTATCTGAATTGTGAGAGATCTGACCTTGAGAGAAAAATCGACTCATCTTGAAGCGAAACGAGTATCACTATTGCATCTAAAATGGTCGAAAACCTAACGAATGCTTGTCAAATTGCTCAAATCTGAGCAATTGCAAAAAAAAGGCAAAAAAAATTGCAACAAGGACCTCTGTACGAGATCTTTACGACCTTGCTACATTGAAATTTGTGCCAAGGTCGAGGTATAGGCATGCACAAGTTTTTTTTTTTAAATCTGGTTTTTTAATTTTATCCAATGTTTTTTTCAAAATAAACATCAATAAAAAAAAAGCTTTCAAAAAAACAAAAATAAATAAATAAAGGGCAGAGGGTACTGCACTTGCAATACCGTACCTTGTTCTCTGTCCCATCTACACATCACCCAGTTGGGGTACCATCCACCGTCCGCAGCTCCACAACAATTCACAACGGCCTATACATAGCCGTCGGGTGGCTAACAAAAACCACATGCGTTACTTTGCATACGAGCAGTAACATCAAAGTCATCGGCTCAATAAACTGACCCCCTTAGAATAAATCCAGCAGCTAAATAAAAAAAATCGATGCTCAAACAAAAATCCGACAGCACTCTCCAAGCAGAATATTCCGCTAAAAGATTCCATCAGCATCAAAAAAGATTCAAGCGTGCTTGAAAGAATATTTCGGGCATCTACAAGTTTTCCAGCCATCGAGAATTTTTCCAGGCAACCCTTTTTTTCCGTACAACAAAAGGATTATTCCCTAGATTTTGCTAATGTCATCATGACATCACCGTACGATCGACCCTCCAAGCCCTAATGTGTCTTAAAGGAGTGATTTTCAACAATTAAACATTAATATTTTTATGTTATTTAAAATAAATGCATCAAACCATTCAAATATTAAAATATTGATATCAACTGCTCCCAACGACACTTCTAAAAATAGCAAAATAGACAACTGGCTCTGTCAATGCCCGAGATTGACTTACTAAAAATAATATGAAAGAAATCACCAAAAACACTCCAGAAAAGGGCGTTACACAACTCTTAACCACACCATGTTGGATAAACTATCACCAAAGTTCCCTAAACATAACCCTATTAGCCTGCAAGAACTATTGAATAGGCTAACTCTACCAAACTGCTGAATAGATTAGGAAGGGGACATTATAAGAATACACATACAAAAATTGTGGTACAAATAGAAGAATGGACAACATATAGATCATCATAAAGTGTAGCAACAGAAAACCATAGAAAGAGGTACTCAAGTCATGCTTAACCAACAAAAGAAGTGTGATAGTCATCAATCATAGGGTTAATGATTACACTATCCTTTGATGAGGAATTTTTCATGTAAGGAGACTCATATAAAAGAGACTCAAACAATCTAAGCGAGCCTTTTGTGAAACTAGAAGATAGAGGAAGAACATTTACAATGGTCCTACACAAAGAATTGTCAAAGGAAGGGACCAACTCCACAGCCATAGTACCTATAAAAGTACGAATAGAATTGACATGAGCACTAGAAGAAGGATAATCAAGTGTAAGGATATCTAGAATCATGATCATTAGCATGTGTATCATGGGTGAATGGTATGTCATGTTCTTTTAGGTTCTTCTATCCAATCAATATTTTATCATGAGAAGAAGTGGAAGGTGCATCATAAGGAGAAACAATGATGGCACAGTCATCAATAAGATCGTTTTTTTGTTCCTTAAAGATCAACAATGATTGGTAGAATGGCCTAACACCCTATGATATGAACAAAAAATAAGCAATGAACAACCATACTGAGGAGGTTTTATAAATGCAAGAGGAGGAAGTGTATTAATTTAACCTCTAAAAGAAGTGATAAGAGATGCTCGAGGGGATCAGCAAGACATGTAAAAATTATTTCTTCTTGCTTGTCTTTTGAAACAAGAGGAGAATTGATTTGAGCAGGTTCATATAGGGGATCCAATAGAGAAGGAGAAGGAGAGTGCTACCAACCCACACAAGGAATTTTTGTTCAACATCAATAGACAATAAAACCAAATCAAAAAGAGAAGATTGTGGGCCAATAGGCATTTTATCTTGAATATGTGGCAAGAGATAATCTAGAAAGAGAGGTTAGAGAATAGAGTCAGGGGGGTGGAAGCACATATGAACAAGCATAGAGAAGAAACAAGAAGTAAACTCCTTAACACTTTCATCGGGGATTTGTTTGCAGTGTACTAGTTGTGTGTGTTAATTTAGGCTCCATGTTATATTGGAAAGAAGTGTAAATGCATGGGTAAGACCAGCAAAGGAGTGTAAGGCCTAGGAAGTAAAGTGTAGAACCAGTCCAAAGCATCATCTATCAAAGAACAAGTAAAGAATTTAGCCAAGAAAGGATCATTAGACATATGAGCTAAGAAAAGAATATAGAATTTTCTCACATGACATATGTTGATGTTTATGGCAGCGTCAATAGTATTCTTCCAGCAATCTCCTTTACATCATTGGTTAAATTAAATTATAGCCTTGGGGCTATTTAATTTATAGAAGATTGCGATTGCTCAAGAGACAGGTCATTTGTTAATGATAATTAAAATTTATTGAAGAGGCTCGATTTACTAAGGAAGCCGACCTCTTGTAAGAGGCGCGATTATTTGTCAAGGCCGACTTGTGTTCTTTGAAAGGTCACGTCTCTCCATCCCATCTTATATATATACTACTCCATTGTAACTCTCTTGGCATCGATTTCATTTGTTCTTGCATTCCACTTCACTTCTACTTGGCGCGAATTTGTACAAGGCAGATTGAGTTGTCAAGTTTGTCCAGCATTATTCAAGGAGAAGTTCGCATCATATCAGCAGATCGAGTTTCCTTACAGCAGATCTGAATTGGTAGCAGCAGATTGATTACAAGGAGAAATATATTGTTGTATATTCGCATCTAGGAGAGGTGATGTTCATTGTTCTAAAAGAGACCTTGTGTTAGGTCTAAGTTGTAAGTAGATTTCTGCTCTTATTATAATCAATATATAAGAGATATATTGGCTGGGTTCTTCTCCCTCAGATTGGAGGGTTTTCCCAAGGTATTGGTTGTGTTCTTGTGTTGATTTTGATTTAAACTTTTGCATTCTAATCTGATCATATAAAACTAACATGGTATCAGAGTGGGTTTGAAGAAGATCTTGATCAGATTTCTATTACAGTGATACTCTTTATCCTCTTTCTCATTGTTGTCTATCTCTAAGTCTTCGTCAAGATGGTGATCGGTCTTAAGCTTGAGGATAGACTTGAGGGAGCATCAAATTTCACATCTTGGAGATTCAGAATTATGCTCACCTTGGAAGAAAGTGAATTGGTTGAGTTTGTGGAGAGCAAAGTCCCCGAACCTACGGATGAAGAAGAGAAGGTACAGTGGAAGAAGAAAGATATCAAAGCGAAGAAGATGTTAGTTGATTCCATTAAGGATCATATCGTTCCTATTGTCTCCAAGTTGAAGACGGCAAGAGAAATGTTTAAAACTTTGGAGGAGATGTACGAAATCAACAACACAAGCCGGGTTGAGCATTAAAACAACAACTTCATCATGTTAAGATGGCGGAAGGAGAATCTGTCATCGCTTACTTCATGAAGATTTCCAAATTGAGAGATCAGCTCTCTACTATTGGTCATTTTGTTAATGTCGAGGATTTGACCATACTTGCTCTTAATGGTCTTCCTTCATCTTGGGAGTCTTACATTCAAGGAATCAATGCGAGATCGAAACTTCCCAAGTTTGATCGTTTGAGGGTAGATTGTATTCAAGAAGAGTTGAGGCTGGTTGCGAGAGGTATTGGTCGAAGCTCTACAAATGAAGACATTCATGTTCTTTCCGCTCAATCCTCGAAGAAGGAAGGGAAAGGAGGAAAGAAAAGATACTTCAAGAGGAATAGAGATAAAGGATCAAATGGTGCTCCTACATTCAAGAAGAAGTGGGACCTCTCTCGTGTTCAATGTTTTAGATGTGACAAGTTTGGTCACTATGCAAAGGATTGCCCTACCAAGCCTAATCAGCATGCTTCATTTGCGGATGTGATTGAGTTCTCTCCCCAAAATGATTCTAGTGAATTTCTACTCTAAGTCATGGACTTGTGTTCAAACTGTGAAGGTTATGGGATGATCTGAGCACAAGAGCAACATATCTTACTATGTCCACCCATCAGAATATTTAAAGAGATAAGTGTTCTTTGTTTGTTTGTAATCACCCTTCTAGGCTAAAATCTAGTTTGCTAAGTTGTGCAAATCTGACTTCATTTGCTTGGATTACGTGTGACCAGTAAATGGTGTTCACTAGGATAAGATTCTCTAGAATTAAGAATTATTCATTGCTAGTTGTTTCATGCTAATTTCTAAGTGTGACTCTGAAATAAAAGGAGAACTAAAATTACGATTATGATTGATTTTCTATATGCATGATTTATGATTCTGTGTAGATTGTCTTTTGTTATGCTAAGATTAGCTCTTCCAAGAAAATGGAAGAAAGACATGTCAGAATCAACAAAGATGAATAGTGAATTAATTATCTGAGATTACTCAGGAGATCTTGATTTCAATGAGATAAGTATTGCATGGTTGAATAATGTTCATGAATTGTTATGTAGTTATTAATTCATGCTATAACATTGAGATAGTCAATCATGTATGCTTCTAGCGATGGTACTTCTGTTCGAGATAATTGAGTTCCATGAACTATTAATAATCTCTTCTTAATGCTTTCAAGATGGATCAAGAAGCGTAAGAGATTGCTCTCTAGAAGAGCTTGTTGCATCCTGTAGGTTGAAGAATGGAGACACTGCTTGCAGCCATGAGTCTGAGTGAATGATTGAAGACATCTCTTCGAAGAGGAAGAATTAATCTTCAAAGGGAGTTCTATGACTTGCTGAGAATAAGTAAGGGTTGCAGTGTTGCAAGGTCAAATGATAAATCCTTGAAATATCTCTTCAGAAGTTGGGATCAAAATTGCTCAAGTCAGTCAACTTGGATTTAACATTGGTAGCTCCGCAAACCTATTCAGAATAGAGTGATCTAGGATGAGGTCGAAGAGAACAGACCTGAATCTCTACAGTGGTGTGCGCTGGAAACCATTTGTCTAAGGCAAGTGTTGCAGGCAATCTTGGACGATGAGGTCAGGAGGTTGATGCAAGTGCTTGAAGATTCAGAGGGAGCCTACTGAACTTAAAGAAGATGGTTGTGTTGCTGATTAGAAGAGTACCTCTGGATATTGTTTCAGGTTGAGGTCTGCGATGATATCCTGGTGTAGCAGGAAGTAGTCTTTTGTGGCACTGAGTACCGCAGAGGCCGAGTACATTACAGCTTGTGTGGTAGCTCAAGAAGCAGTGTGGCTTCAAAAGCTCCTTGCAGGATTGTTTGGACAATCAGTGGAGCTAACTGTCATCCATTGTGATAATCAAAGCTTTGAGAAGCTTACTATCATTCCAATGTTTAATGACAGAACTAAGCATACCACTATATCACAGATATGATATTGAGGAAAGCAATACAGTTGAGGTATATCGGCACTGATGAGCAGATGGCAGTCATTCTCACTAAGCCTCTCTCCAAGATAAAGTTTGTGTACTTCCGCGACAAGCTTGGTATTGTGGAGAATGAAGCCCTAGCTGAGAGGGAGTCTCAATATCAGTGATCTTCAAATTTGATAATGCATTTCTCTATTGAGAGAGATTTGAGGTGCAAGCCCTTGATAATGCATTTCTCTCTGTTAGAGAGATTTGAGGTGCAAGCCCTTGTTAATGCATTCTCTCTATGAGAGAATTCAAGGTGAAAGCCCTTGTTTCCACCCTCTGGGAGAGCCATGGTGAATGTCATGATGAGATGACAACGTCACGTAAGTGATGAGCACTTGTACATACCATTCATGGGTGTAGCCATGATGGTTGATATCACGATGAGGTGATATCTTTCTTTTCCACACATGGGTGTAGCCATGGTGGTTGATATCACGATGAGGTGATAAAGCTCTTTTCACATGGGTATAGCCATGATTGATCGTCATCACGATGAGGTGATATGTCTTGTGTAGCTGGAAGTATACTCCCTAGCTGATAGGGAGTGTTGATGTATATGGCAGTGTCAGTAGTATTCTTCCAGCGATCTCCTTTACATCATTAGTTAAATTAAATTATAGCCTTGGGGCTATTTAATTTATAGAAGATTGTGATTGCTCAAGAGACAGGTCATTTGTTAATGATAATTAATATTTATTGAAGAGGCTCAATTTACTAAGGAAGCCGACCTCTTGTAAGAGGCGCAATTATTTGTCAAGGCTGACTTGTGTTCTTTGAAAGGTCACGTCTCTCCATCCCATCTTGTATATATACTACTTCATTGTCACTCTCTCGGCATCAATTTCATTTGTTCTTGCATTCCACTTCACTTCTACTTGGCGTGATTTTGTACAAGGCAGATTGAGTTATCAAGTTTGTCCAGCATTATTCAAGGAGAAGATCGCATCATATCAGCAGATCGAGTTTCCTTACAGCAGATCTGAATTGGTAGCAGCAGATCGATTACAAGGAGAAACATATTGTTGTATATTCACGTCTAGGAGAGGTGCTGTTCATTGTTCTAAAAGAGACCTTGTGTTAGGTCTGAGTTGTAAGCAGATTTCTGCTCTTATTGTAATCAATATATAAGAGATATATTGGCTGGGTTTTTCTCCCTCGGGTTGGAGGGGTTTCCCAGGGTATTGGCTGTGTTCTTGTGTTGATTTTGAATTAAACTTTTGCATTCTAATCTGATCATACAAAACTAACAACATATAGGATCTTCTTGGTCATTATATTTATCAAAGTATATATTCCCCATGCCACTAGGAGTATACGTGAGAATCATTGTAGAAAGAGGAGAAAGAAACCATGAATGTGTGGAAGGAAAAATAATAGGACAAGTATTTCTATCCCAACTGCATATCTAGTTCCTTGAGTTTAGCATATAAATAAGTTCAATCAATAACAAGAGGAGATGAAATAGCATATGGATAAGAAGGTGCAACATTAGGAGGAGGATAGTAAGCAGCATATGGGTGAGGGGATAAAACATTGGGAGGGGAAGAGGAAGGGGATAATTCATAAGAAGGAGGTAACAAGGATTCTTATGGAGAAAGTGGTGTAGGTTGCGAAGCAAGCAAAGTGAGCTCAAAAGGGAGAGCATGCCTAGAAGCACAATGAAGTGGAACCATGTCTAGAGGAGATGGCTTGGATACAAGGGAAGGAGTGGGAAAAAAATAGAAAGAGAAGTATCAATGTCAATATCATAATGCAATTTATACAATGTCATATCTGACCAAGTATGTAATAGGATGGTCATATGTAATAAGGTCCTCAAGAGTAATGCCATCCACTGAAAAAAGACATGTCTTGGAAACATAAGCAAAAGGTACGTGGTAAGAAATAGGAGAAAGCAGATGCTCAAATCTAGTGTCCCTTTTTGGATGATAGCAAGTTGTGGGCGAGACTCACCTATTTTGTGAAGCATGAAAATGCTGAGTCGATGTTTGTGAGTAAGAGGAATAAGTACAAGTAACTATAAGTATGTGTGTTTTATTGTTTTCCTAACAATTGAAAGGAAAATTCCTATATTTTAGCAATCTTCCTACCTTTTAAGAGGTGGACCAAGTTTTGAGTGGCCCTAATGATTCCCCTAGGTGTGTTCTATTCTACCTTGATTTCCATTTGGTGTAATCTAGAGCCATAACAAATATTTCAATGAGTAATTACAATTAAATTATGACTTGAGGAGGTCTAATCCTATTTTTTAGGCTAAATTTAAAGAGGATGGACACTTTGGATTGTGCCATGCATATAGTCACTAGATTCAGCTTCCAGTCTTCTGATTTGGGTCATTTACAATTACGGTATCAGAGATGCTGATCTCAATTTATGATGTGATCCTTGACTAAAGGTCTAGTAATTTCTATACTTTGTGCAAAAGTTCTGGTATTTCTAGACTCAGTGAATTTAATTCAATTTCATGTCATTTTGGATGTATTAGAATTTTGACCTAAAACCCAAGGAAAGGCTATAATGTCTAATGTTGTGACGTTTAATATTAAAAGGTGTCTAATTTAACACATTAGACTTAGTTTTCTAAGGTGGGAGTTTCCAAAGGAATTATTACTTAACTTAGGGTTACCAGACAAATAGAGAAATTTTTCAAAATAAGCAATATCCTTTGCGTTTTAAGAAATGCTTGTTCCATTCTTCTTGGGGGTGGTTGTATAACAGCAGAAACCAACAAATCTCAATGCCCGAAGATGTAGCTCTTTGATCTCAGCGAGCATATTCATACAAGTTTTTTACTTGTGCATTCAAAGAAATTTCAGCTAGAGGTTGTGGATGGTTTGGCTATGGTTTTGCTTGGGAAAGTTTATGATCAGATCTGATATTGATACTTGCATTCTAAAGCGATCAACTCCCTCTATCTACGCCCACTTTCTGGGTTTCTTCAGTTGTAACTTTGAGTAGACTACTCTTATTTTGTAATAACTCATCATCATTCAGTGAGAGCAAATACCAAGTGCATTCTTTTCAGTAGATTGTACTATTCATATTGTGCAATTTTCCTTGCATTGTATTGCATTGAAATAAAAAAAATTATAAAACTATTGTTGTTAAGAAAGTATGTTGCAAACTCTACTTTTTGTTTTGGAACTTACATGTTAGTGTGTTTTGGCTAGGAGCTTTTATATCAGAGGTAACATGATCATCATAAGGAACATGAACAACATCGTCACTTAGGGAAGCCTCACTAAAAGCATCAAAAGATATATCATCAAAAGAAGAACATGAACCTTTTGTTGAGGGAGGTTCTAGGATAGTAGGAGGAGCAAAAGGAATCATAGAAAGAAGGGAAAAGCCATGCTCATTGTCCAATGTTTTGCGATATATGCAATAAAAGGAGAAGTAGATCATGGATCAACAGCAATGTCTATAGGAACAAGAATGCTCCTAGAATAAAAAAGAGGGTGGGGTTGCAATAGTGGGACAAGAATAGTAGATGTAATAGAGGGATGAGAAGATGGAGAAAAGCTATCGGTAGAGAAAGTGGCATGAAAGGACATAAGGGTTTTCAAATCATAGGGATATATGCCAAGAAAGCAAGTGAATGTGGGATAGTGGGAAAGGCTAACTGTTGATGTTGTTTTTAGCACTGCAGCAACACAGACAAAGTACAAGTACTCTATCTCTCTTGAAAGGTGATTTCTATCAGAAAACTTCAAGAAACAACCCCAAGGTCTCTAACGTCAGGTCTTGACAATGCACAAACAACTCAGTGATGATGTATAATGCTGGTAATCACAAAGGGCATTTATGGTAAAACAAAAACTGAAACTCTTAAATCAACAATAAGGGTTTTGCAAGATCTGAAGTAAATATGAACCCAAACAACAATTTTCCCAGATCTGTGATCTGAAAATAATGCTTTCATCAAATGTATCAATTCAGTGATGCTTTCAATCCTACTCTAACAGTGATCTCAAAGAAATATCAAAAGATAAGGGTTTAGAGAGATGTCTAATCTAACTCCTAAGTGCAATCATGAAAACAATGCAGCATTCAAGGTGAACCAATCTTCAATAACCAATTTTTGCTTAACCAAGATAGAATCTACAATATAACAGAAACAGTGCAATCTCCAAAGGTATGTAAGATTTTCAGACTATGAAGCATTCGAACATTCATCCAAAATGGCATGAAATGCATAAACACCCACAATTCAACTATTGCAATAAGATCAGGCCCAGTCTAACTATACACAATAACTTACAATCAGCAAGCCACCAATTGTATGGACCGAAGATTCCTCAAACACCTCCAATACTTTATCATCAACATGAAAGAACTGAACTAAATATGAAACTAACCAATTATAACAGCTTTTGAAAGAATAGGAACCATGCACATAGATGAAATAACACGGAAAAGATCACCAAGCCAATGTCTTATCATATATTAACTTCACCAAAATTTGCAACAATTCCAAAATCAGTCTTACAAATGAGGATAGACCTCATATTTATAAAGTTTTACATCACATAAGGTCGGCCAAAACAAAATTACATTAGGGCGCCTAACATAGGTTGGCCAAGATAGGTCAGCCCAATACATTTTTTCTAGGCCCATTTCATTTTCAAAACAAGATATTAAATAAATTGCTCTTGGCGCTATTCTCTAGATGGCCGACTTGTTCTCCAGCTAGTCGATGAAGTATGCACAAAACTCGAGGTAACTACCCCTAGTCATCCTTTTTCCCCAAATTCTTGAAACTTATGTAGGACTCCATTCAGGTCTGCCTGACTTGGAGTTGGGATAAACTTTAATCTTAAATTGATTGATTTTAATTCATCTTCATATTTTTTCAAAGAGTTATCACAATCGATTTTCATTTCCTGATACTTATGCAAAACATTGATGTACATAGCTGCATCCTCCAGATGATTTTTTGTAATGGATCCATCTTCAACTTGAGAATACACCTCTTTCCACCATTGTTTCAATTGATCAACCTTCAAGTATTCCTTACTAATTTTCCTCCTAGTCGTAATATCCAAAAATAATATGCAGCCAGCAAGAATATCATCTAACTTATTTTGCATCTTTGGAATCTGTCCCAATGCCTTATCCATGATCTCTCTCTTGAATTTAAAGGCCTCGATCCATTCTCTAGGCTTATCTATATCCTCAGAGACAAGAATATCTTCTTTAATCAATATTTCTCTAGGAATTTTTGTTACCTTTACTAATCTAGTCATGGATTTGTCATCAATTGCCTTATATTTTGTTGCTAGCTTCTATACAATTTCTCGAAAAGAAAGAGTCTTTTCATGCAAATGTAAAATTTCCTCAATCAAAACAATGCCTTTCTTGTAAACTCCATTTATCCATTGATGAGTCACCTGCACAGATGTCTTCATCTTTTCCACTTCATTTATGGCATCTTTGGACAATATACCGACTTGGGTAGATGTACCTACTTGAGCTTCAGTTTGCAGAGGCTTAACAAGATGCTGAATATATTTTTGCACTTCCTCAACCTGTTTTTGCAACTTTTCCTTTGCTTGCACCTCCTTATCCAATCTCTTTAAGACAACATCTACAAAATCCTTCAAATCTTCTATCTCTTGTTTCTTTGTAGATGGGCCCAAATTGATTGTCTGCACACTATAATCTGCAGGGGTGGTCACCTCTTTACTTTTCTCAGTTGTGGGAGTAGCAATGTGCAATACCCTGTTGTTAGGTTCATCTCTCGTAATTCTGGAAACTACTTTGGCCTTCTTTTTCTCCTTGGTCCTTCCTAAACCTATCAAAAAACTATCCCAATTGGGAACTACCTCCTCAATCACCACTGGCTTAGGCTTTAGGCTCTCTTTTAGCCAATCTGGAGCAGTTGACTCTTTTGTATTTGTATCTCCAACTCCATCCCAATGAGAAGCTATCTTAGACTCTGGGAGCCTTCCTTTAAAGTCGTACTTCATTTTTTTTGCCCTAGACAGCTCCTCTTTGACTAGCTCAGTTGTCTTTCCCTTAGTAGCCTTGGCCTTACTAGACTCTACCTGCATCTTTTTAGACAAAAAATCATAATCACTTGACATGCATAGTAGAATTAATCATCACATCATTGCATCGTTAGCTTAATCATCATATTCCGCAAGCAATATATGGCATCTCATTATTCATTACCAAGCTCAAGAACCAAGTTCTAAATCCTCAAAATCAAAGCCAAGACAACTCTCAGATTTTCATTCATATCATGGACTTTGGAGATTTTGACCCCTCAAGGATTCGGGGAATCCACCACCCCACGGATTCCACAAAAAAAAGTTTTCGGAAAATCCACAAGCACGCAAATTCCATGAAACACTACAATACATGGATAACATAAACATTCAAGATTAAGCAATTTCCTTCATAACCTAAATGCATTCAATAACCAATATTTTAACTTTGAAAGTGCATATTCATAACTTTAATAGCATCCATGACACTCAACATGTTGTTAACCACACAATCTCGAGAAATCCAAACAAGCATGGAATCCGCAAAAGTCAAGTGTTTGGGTAATGCAGGGGTCTAAGGATTCTGCAAAAAAGAATACATCAGGATTTCCAATAAAGCATGGATTTCGCGAAAGGGAACTCAGGGAATCCAAGGCATGGAGGATTTAGCGATAAAGGCCCATAGTTCGGCAATTCCTCACATCGACGGATTATGCGAAGAACCCACAATTCGGGGAATCCAAAGGATGAGGGATTCCGTAAAATTATGCATCGGGGATTTCTAAGACATGTGGATTCTACAACGGGGACACCTATCAAGCTTTCCAAACTTTAAGGATTACACGATGATTTGATATTTGGAAGGCCATGCCTTTAAATTTACCATTCACCAAGATTTGATTCTTAAATGCAATCACAAAATCATAATCAGAAACTCAAATTAATGGCAAACCCTAGCAAGTTATTCACCCATGATCATTCAGCATTTCAACATAAAACAACTTAGGGTTTTAATATTAATGCACCCAACAATCTTAAATCAACATGAGGGCAATCAAATCAATTATTAATAACACTTCAAACACAACTCAAGGATACCCTAATTCGTGCCCATTAAATTCGAGATCAACAGAGTGCCTTAAATCCATAATCGAAACATAAACCCTAGTTTATCAGTCGTGCAAAACGGTACCCTAAATTCAATCAATACTTCGAAAGCACATGAAAATATGATGATAACAAGTTTGAAATATAAATTGAACTAGAGCCAATTCAAATAATACAAACCCTTGAAAATCTATGCGCAATTCAATATGAAATGGGGTTCAAGTCTATAGGTTTATATAGGCGAATTTAATCACGAATTTTTTCCTCTTGCCAAACTTCATCCAAATTTTATTGTTTCCGAATTCGAACTCGAATTCAAACCTTATGACATAGGTGAAGTTTAGGAAGAGAAAGAATGATACTAGGAAGGGTACTTTAGGTGTAGGGAATAGAAAATTGCATGTTATGAATGTTTAGGAAGATGTAGGAATGATAACAACAGGTGTTAGTAAAGAAAAACCTAGTGTTGTGAAGACAAGGGAAGTTGTTGGGAAGAGTAGATAAAATATTCTGAAGATTTGATCAAAAACAAAGATAATACATCAGCCAAAAGGCTGACCAAAAAAAATAGGGTTTAAGGCAGTAGCCCAAAAAAATTGTGGGCTTATTGTTTTATAGTGTTTGTCATTTTTTTGTGTGTTTTTTGTATTCTTGAAAGGAAGAAGATTGTGTGGTTGAGAAAAATAAGGAAAAAGAGAAAAAATAATTAAGTTGAAGGTGTAGATTGATGGTTTTTGTTGATTTTCAGAATTGGTTTTGTAAGAGAGCCAGAATCACCAAATGAAAATATAAATTTTAACTCCCAAGTTGTTTGCTTAGAAATAGTTAAAACTACCTTCAAGTTGTACTAACTTAAGAAATAAACTAGATTTATACCAAAATATAGAACTAAAACCATATTAATCTGATCTCAAACAACAAATACAAGAGTTTAAACTAAAAACTATAATTGAATCTAAGCTACAAATAGAAACTACAGAATGAACTAGAAGCAACTTGAAAATGAAGAACTGACACACGAAATGGAATCAGGAGGTCAGCAAACAGATTTATAGCGATTTTCAGCCAAATCTAAGCACTTTTGAAAACCCAACGTTGCTGCCTAACACCCCAATGCCACTGCTTGACACACTAGATGCTGGTGTCCAAAGGCTTTCAAATTGTCAGGTACTGCTCACCTTAATTTTTTTATGCTTTTCCCACTTGCAAAATCCTTCTATTGGTTTCCGGATCAAAGATATACTCAGCTAAAGTTGGGGACAAGAGGAAAAGTGTGTGCTATTTAGAAAACTACCTCAGTAAATCCCCTAGGATGTCATTTTCAGCCTCAACACTAGCACTGTGAGAAAATCTAGGTGTTAACACATGGTGGTGTCTGTAGAGATTTGAATGCCTAAAACATCAACCCTGAGGAGAATGCAAAGCTATGGTGGTTTATGCAAGTAATGAAGGAAAAACAGGTTGTAGGAAACACAGAAAATGGAGAATGGAGAGGTAGGAATAAGAAAGGATTTCAGATCTACATAATGAAGGCTAAGGGAAGGGTTTGTAGCAAGGTTTGGAGAGAAATCACAAGAAAACCATGGCTTTGGCAACTCTATGGGCTCCCAATCTTCAAAGAAATAGCTTGCTGCCCTACACAAAAATGGAGTTCCCTTGATCACTTGAAAGTGTATGGATGCTTGTGTGAGAGTGTATACGTTTTACAGTGTTCTCATTTGACAAAAGGAGGGTAAAATAAAGTTTATAGGCATTTTTGGCAAGATGACCATTGAAAATGTACTAAACTTAACGGTTACAACAATAGCCAAAATTCAAAACTCAAAAATTTGACATAGACACAAACATAAGCTTATGCTAGTGTCCAAAAATGAGCATAAAATTACGCAAACACCAGTGTAAGCCAATATTGGTGTCTTGATGGAATTAAGTGCCCAATCTTTTAGGGATGACTAAGGAAGGGTTCCTAAGGCCAGTTTCCATGTTTCAAGTTTATGTCATTGGAGAGAAGGCTAGAAAGCATGTCAAATGATGCCTAAACATGATGAGGGGGATGGCCACTAAAGTGAGTGCAAAAACAAATGATGAATGTTTCAAAATACACAATTTTTGACTTTATAGTTTCACAAGAACTTGTCTCTCATGAGGATGAATGATCATGGAATTCATTGCATCTAATTGAGGCCCACCAAGTGAAGCACTAGTACTTACCCAGAGATCACCATCTTGGTAAAACTCTATTTCAAGTGAGCTTAAACATGGAGTTTCCCCGATAATCAAGCCCACTTATAGTGATACCCCATTTTAAAACCTTTCAGCAAGAATCAAGATGCCTTATGAACCATTTATTGTCAAGCTCCCTATCTCTTTCATTTCTATATAAGGTAAAAGGTAAGGGCGGTGCTTTACATCACTGCCAAGCAATGCATAGATTTGGTGTTTGAGAGCCCTTATGCAAACATTCCAACAATTATTTTTCAATTTACCTTATATTGTTTTGAGGTGTACAAACCTAACCCCTAAAAATTCAAACATGTGACCTCTATAATAGAGTATATACATATGGTGCTATTGAAAGGCATCCTTATGAGGTATCATTTTCAAGAATAGTACTGCTAATTTTAAGTCATCTTCATGAGACATATATCATGAGCAGGGATTCACAAGAAACCATCTCTCATAAGCATGAGTAGCCCACTTAGCACTCATATGACAATAATTTTTTGCCAGGTTATTCTCAGCAGCTCAGGCGAGCATGGTTCCTTAGCAATATTCAGCATCCATGATAGATGCATGAATAATCAAATTCCTCTATCAGTTAACCAAAACATTCTACCAGCACAAATATCAGCAGTAAAACAATTCACAAATGGTAAAATACGATAGCTAGCCCAACAAACATTACAAAGATAGAATTGACGATGTTGGGTAGAAGGGAAGTTCTCCAACATGACAGAAGTTAGAATGCCAAATTTAATGTTGTTGAACTAAGAATACAAAATTTAAAATTTTAGAACTATGTACAGATAACCTAGGCAGAAGCTTGGCAAGGCACCAATGGATCAGCTCCAAGAGAGTCGGCAATGGCCAGACATCACATGTACAACCAGATCTGAAATATCTCCAATGAGTTGAACTTACTAAGAAATTTTAAGCTCGGCCTCTAACAAAAAAAATGGATCCCTAGCCCTACGTATGTTTAACTAAATTGAACTAACCTATTCTTGAAATTAGGAATTTCAAAAAACAAAGATGACCCTAAAGTTGTGGAAAAAACCAAATCAAAGTCACTGAGTCAAAAGGGTTGAGCTCAATTAGTTTAAACATTAGGTTCTTGTTGTGAAGACCCAAGTTCAAATCCCTGAAGTGAAATTTAATGTGAAATTCTAAGTTGTGACTCTTGGCTGTCCATTGTTGGCTTCTAGTGTGGATGTGACTTCTAAGATGGAATTCTAAAGTGAGACTCTTGGTCTTTCATAGTTGGTTTCTAGTGTGGTTGCTCTAGTCTAATGTTAATGCTCAAAAGGAGCTAATGTTAATGCTCGAAAGGAGCTATATATTAGTCTCATGTTAATGCTCGAAAGGAGCTAAATCTTAGTCAAATGCTCATATAAGCCACATTTGTAAGCTATCCTCAATTAAAAAAAATCAAAACCACCGAGAACTTACAGCTATTCCAGCTTCTCCATCTTCAACTTCTTGTTTGATTTTCTTGGCAGGTTCAAGGTTAGAAACTGCTGGCCTTCTGCATTCAGATCAGTACTTTACAATGAGTAGCACTCTACATATAATTAATGGGAATACACTGGACTAAAACAAAAAGAGGATGACATCACAAAAAACATATTAAGGAACCAAAATAAGAGAGTTATTGTAAAAGGGAATGTGGTGAATACAAATATATCAATTTAAGAACCTTAAAACATTAACAAATATATTTCAGTTCATTTTTTGTCAATCAAAAGCAGTTCCAAACAAAATGGAATTTAGCCAGAAATTTAACACATCTTTGTAGACCAGTGCATAAACTTCAGAGTGTTATATGGTTGCATGCCTCAGTGAAGGTTTCTCTGTGGCATCTACATCGCGATTGCGAGGTTTTTGATCTTCTTCAGATTCTGAACCAAAATACTCTCCATCCCATCGCTGACCCTTAGATCGCTTTTCATAATCCTCTTCCTCCTGCTGCCATTTAAAATTGGAGTAAGTGTAAGAAGAATGACGCATACAACTCTGACTATAGAGAACTTAAGTAATAAAAGAAAGGAACTTTTTAAGGCATATAGAAAAACTTCAAAAAAAGAGAATGTCACCTCCTCGGGAAATTTGGTGTCTGGAGGCCTTTCCTGAAATGGTACGCTAGGAACATGCTGTATTTTATTCAACTGTTCCAACAAAGTATTCCTAAACAAAAAATTCAATGGTGAAAATACTTTATGTGAAGGCAATCTGTGTGATGTCCATAATTACACAGAACCATACAGTGTTACTAGAAGCTTTTAAAATTTAAACATATTGAACTTCAAATCAAAAAACAGTTATTCACTTAAAAGCTTGGCATATATACCCTTGCTCAGTGGTAGAGCACTTGAAACAAAAACAAAAAGCTTGGCCTATATACCCTTGCTAAGAAGATAATATATAATACTATTAAAGGCATCAAACCATACCTTATTTTTGCCAATTCCTTAGTTGAGTTCTGGTTCTCCATATTGCTCGGAGCAACATGGAGAGTATAGTCTGGCCCAAAATATTCATAATAATCATTATAAGGCAATTTGTCTTGGGGCTCAATACCCACAGCAACTGCAGTCTATATCAAGCAAGTTGAAAGATCCATTTAGAAGGTATATAATTCTTAATAAAAAAATCGAATAGACATTCAGAACCATGTAGGTATCCCTAACAGCACTAAAAGAATATATACCTCATAACACCAACAACGGGCAACATTGCGAATGGTGTAACCCCCACCTCCAACAAGCATTAGTGGAACATTGAATGATCGAAGAAATCGAACACAATCTGCGTGTCCTCTAATTGACAAATTAAAGCATCCCAGCCTATCACCTGAGAGTGAATCTGCTCCACATTGTAAGACAACTGCTTCTGGTTGATATACTTCCATGACCTTCTGAATGATAGGTCTAAAAAGATTCCTGTAACTCTCATCATCAATTCCATCATTCAAGGGAACATTCAACGAATAATACTTCCCTTTCCCATACCCTACATCTTTAAGGTGGCCTGTGCCAGGAAAATAGTCACCAAACTTGTGAAACGATACAGACATAACCCTGTCAGTGGTGAAGAAAGCCTCCTCAACACCATCTCCATGATGTATATCAATATCAATATAAAGCACTCGCTGTCACATGGAAAATAGCTAAAATAATTAGAGCTCTTCAGTCCCTCAAATAATCAAGAACTAATGTCTAATTTTATTGAATGAAGACAGTTTATTATTTAAACAAGATTTCCATGCCTATGAACTTTACTTACATGGAGATCAGACTAAGGCAACATCAAAAAGAACCCTGACAAAAAATAAGAATAGCCATTTATCCATGGATATACAGGCTACAAATGTAGGGGATCTCCAGAGGAATATCTATAATGCAATTGCAGAAGGGAATGATTAATCATGTCCTTTGGAGATATAGTGCATTGCCACTGAAAGGTGTGAAAAGAAGCCGTTAATGATGATGCTTCCAAAATTCACTTGGAGACAAGGAGAAGAAGTTGAGAATTATAGCTGTGAAAGTCGCTCAAGTTTCACCTATGATGGATGTATTTCTAGAGGATGTACACCCTTGAGTTTGGTGCTAAAGCATACATTTAGGCCTCACTCACATATGTTGAGAAGAGGAGGCCTCTCAGGGAAAAATCAAATTGTATCCTGATGCAACATAAGATCCATACTTTTTCAAAAAAACAAAGAAAGAACCAACTAACCCTTAAGCATTAGAGCTTTGAAAGAAACAAGAACAACTCATTGTTTTAAATACTAGTGATCTAAAAATAAATCAGTATGTTGGTTTGGAGAACTAACAACCCCACCAATACATTTCCTTAAGAGCTTCCTAAGGAACTGGACTTAAGACAAGACTCACTTTCTAAGAACTTAATCAATAATCAGGTTGCAGAAGAAACAAAGGTATGAGACATAGACAGAAGCTACCTTGGCGATTTGAACACCTGCGGAACTTCTTATCAGTTAGAAAAAAAACATTTCCAATAAGTTCAACTGTGGCCGAACTTAGTATCAGAACAGGGTGCAGGGGATGCATTCAATCGTGGTCCAACACGTTGCACATCTGACAAGAAGACAGAGCTGCAGCCAAGAAGGTGAGTTGGTGTCTCTAGTTCAACAGTTGGACTTCTGGAAACATTGGATTCGGCACTTCTCCTAGCAATACTCTTATAACTGATACATCTATGATATGATGATACCCACTTTGAAAATTGTAGAAGTTGTTCCTTTCAGCCGTAAAGACTGTATTTTCTGCATTTTTGAAAGAATCTAGTAATCTTGTAAGAGTTGATGCATATTGGGAAGGCTAGGGAGTAGTGGTAATTGTTGTTTAAATGTTTGGGCATCAAATGCGTCTTATAAAGTGTTCATTGAGGACTTGAGTATGTAATAATCCTTGTAACTAGTAAAGTAGACGGTGGCTAGAGGAGATATAAACTCAAACTTCTGGAGTTTTGACGTACATTACGTTTCTCTAGGTCAAATTGTGTGTTTTATCCCTATTTCCATGCTATGGGTGCTCTCTTAGTACTGTTATCATCTTCCTTAATTCTGTTATGCACTTAACAGCTTCATTTTTAGAACTGTTAGGACTGTTTTTATATAGGTATTTTTCGAGAACAGAGATCAATCAAATGTTGACATTTGAGATTTGTGTTAATAAGGCAAGGAATGGAATATCCACCTTGTTTATGGATCAAAGGAACAAAAACAATAGCTACCAAGTTAGGAATTCTGGATTTGGTTCAAATATCCAGAATTCTATAAAACATTCCGAAATTTGGTTCAAAAAGAAAGTTCATATATATATAATATATATATATATATATATATATCAGATCAAACCTATTCAATAATTTTGAAAAATATGGAACCAAAAGGATCTGCCAAGAGTTGGTAACTATGTTCCAAACCTGGCATTGATCTTTGGATAAGATATAAAAAGTGTTACAATCACATGAGTTAATCATACAAATAGAAAGGCCCAGAGTAAAATCAAAGGCACATACAGTATAGTATTATGCCAGAGGGTTTCTGTAACCTGTTTCTCCAGCAGTGACCCACATAGTAGAACTACATTCAGATAAATACACAATACAAAAACATATGATAGGCTGGCAGTAGTTAGAAAGCCAGATGAAGGGCAGTTTTAAAGCTTAAATGGTATATGGAACCCAAAAATATATATGAATCAGATCAGACCAATTCAATAGTTTTGAAAATATGGAACCAAAAAGATTTACCAAGATTTGGTTATGTTTCAAACCTGGCATTGATCTTTGGATAAGATATAAAAAGAGTTACAATCACATGAGTTAATCATACAAATAGAAAGGCCCAGAGTAAAATCAAAGGCATATACAATATAATTTTATGCCGCAGAATTTCTGTAACCTACTTCTCCGGCAGTGACCCACATACTAGAACTACATTCAGATAAATACACCATACAAAAACATATGATAGTCAGGCAGTAGTTAGAAAGCCAGATAAAGGGCAGTTAAGCTTAAATGGTATATAGAACCCAGGTCACCCCAACACACTGCATGGACTGTATACATTCTAGAGAAGGAAATTTGTCTGACAGAGAGGAAGAGCTGCAGTTGATGTCTCCCTACTGCAAGAGAGGGCTCTAGCAAGCAGGTCATCCTGACAAATCAATGCACATCTCCTACTACAAAAAAAAAAGACTGCACCTAAAGCCATTTCTCACCCATTTAAACATGAAAATTTGCAGATCAAAAATATTGCAGGTTTGGTTCAAGGGGTTGTGGTGTAATGGTAATGTACGACACTCTTATGGGTTCAACCCACATTCAAATTTTTGCCCCTCTCCTGCTCCACTCCCCCTTCACAACAACCACAATAAGGCATCCCATAGCTCCTGAAGACATGCATTGAGTTTGTGGTGTGACAAATGAGCAATCTACAGATTCTACGAATGTAAGCCAGGCATATCCCACAGTGCCTTAAAGGTAGCCATAGCCTTGCCCAAGATTTGCAAAGCAAAAGAGAAAAAATAATGCTGACTTGGGCAGCATAGATATCATGCATAACCTGTATCCATATACACATTTACCATAATTCTCAAAAAGGTACTCCGATCCCTGCTCCCATGCCCATACCTGCAGCTCCTTGTGAACGTGGCAAAAACAGAAGCTGACTATTCAACTACAGTTAACTGGTGAATGCAGCTGAATATTATATGCACCAAGAATTCACTTCATTTGCAGTCTAAACCTGTTCATTATCATCGGAACTGTCATGCCAATGATCATCAGATCACCCCATCTTATAGTCTAAATTTGGGCACCTGACAAGTGCTGACTGACTAGCTTCTTCAGCCCTAAGACTCAAAAGCTCAAAATCAGAAAAATCTTACCCATACCAAAATAACATGTGAGAGAAAAAAAACAACCTGGAGGCAATCAATAGAAAGGAAACCTTATTTCAAAATCCATCACTAAACGAGTGCTTTCATGTGTGAGTTATCCAGGTTCAAGTATGGACATGTGAGGTTTTGCAGTGTTAAAAATGGTGTATATTCAAAGTGACTGATTCATGACCTCACTGTCAGACTCTTAAGATTAAAAAAACCGATTCAAATTAATATATAAACCAAAACAAACCGTTCCTAGGTCAGAAACATATGGTGGAGATGATTCCAATTCTAACGATGTGCACAGATCCTACTCGAATGTACAATCCCACAACAAGCAATTTGGGAAGTTAGGCCATGTCAAGGATTACCTAGATCCTATAGCCATGAGACAGTTATACAGAGACACAAAAAGTGCACCAAGTATTTGGTTGCGAAAGAAAAACCATTAAACTAAGATAAAAGAATTTTATAAATTTTATTAAAAAAAAAGAGCAAAAATATATCATATATTGGCATGAGAATACTTACTTGATGTACCTTCAGAAGCTCAAGAATGGCCAAGACAATATCATTAACATAGCAAAACCCAGATGCCTCACACTTTTTAGCATGGTGGAGACCACCAGCCCAATTAATGGCTATATCTGCATCCCTGTTATTGAGTTTAACTGCCGCTCCGACGGAGCCCCCTGCATAAGTCTGACAGAAATTATACAACCCATCAAACACGGGGCAGTCCTCTCCTACATTGAATCTCTTCAGCTGCCTGAGCTGCTCGTGCTGTGTTTCAGGTGTAACAGACTGAAGAAATGAGATATAATCATCTGCATGGAATACCCTGAGCTCCTTGCTCTGTAATAGATTCGGCCTGCAGATTTCCATATTCTCATTTAGCCCATAGTGCATAATTAGGTTGTGAGCCATTCTGATTCTGTGAGGCTTCATGGGATGACCCTGGCTGTAATAGTAGTTCCCAATGTCTGAATCATAAAAATACGAAACTTTTCTCTTGCTTCCATCTGGACCAGATGCCAGTGCATTGCCTGATTCATCCATTACTATTCAAATACAGAGGCTCTAAAGCCTCTCAACTGCAATGAAAGTGCTATAATTTAAGCAAAACTGCAGCACCCACTCAGCTAAATGCAAATAATTACAACACCCACTTAGCAAAGTGTAAATTCCAATATAGTTAACTTAATGGGGTCACAATAGCAGCAGAGATAAATAAGAAAAAAACGTCTCAATGAATGAACTTAATGAAGTTGAGCAAATGGGTATTTGATAAACCTTATGTACTGTTTGCCTGCAATTACTAGAGATCCACATGAGATATGCAAACTCAAGTCTCCACAGCATAGGCCTTTCCTCAATGCATGTGGCAGGCAGTGTTTTCCCGTTGAATTTTTAGCTGAGCTGGACTGTGTTCTTCTTCGTCGACATATTTTCTTTTGTGCCGCTGGACTAGGTAGTTCTTCCCAGATTGAAAATATTAATCATATGAAAGCGTCCAACCATGAGGAGGCCACAATGCTCCCTATACTTTTCCAAATTTAGGAGAAGAAACCATATGGCTCTATATAAACACAGAGATCTACTACCTATTCCTACCTATTCTTGGTTTAAACTCATCCGGCGTGAAAATGTATTGTTGATGGTATTGCGTTTATTGATTTATGCATGCTATTTTAGGGTAAAAGGAGGTCCCCTCTCTAGAATGGGTGTTTCCTATATTTAGGATGGATTATTGGTGCGCTCTACATTAATTGTAGGTCAAATTAATATATTTTATGTTTTTTAATTATTTAAAATATATTTGAAGGTGAGAGAGTAATATTTTTTAAATAAAGTTGTAATAATTTTCGTATATATGTTTATTTTATTTTTGAATTTTATAGTGTATTCATTAATTTAAGATTCTATTCAATACTAACATTTTTAAGATACTAACATTTCTTTTTTCAAATTTCAAATTATATGTATATTACAACCAATAATTTTAGGTATAATTGATACTCATTGATGTGCATATCAAAAGTTCAAATTGTGCATCTAAAATTGTGCGTCTATAGTTTGTATGTAAAGGAATCATCTTTATGTCATTTTAATCATTGAAAAGCATTGTTCAACAATTGGAACAACATATTCGCACATCTCTAACAGTTTTTAGGTTCAACACAACCTCTTTATATACATCAATGTTCGACCATATTATCTCTTTTACTATTATTGTTAGCTTAACCTTGGTGCTTGATTAAGGCATAGGGAAGGCCTAAATGTCAAGCCTTACATAGCAAACCCCACAATGTTCATCAGCACCACCACTATCTTCTTAACAATAGGTATCATTAGGTAAACAAGTGTTGCAGTTACCTAAGACCTAATTCTACTCAATATAGGACTGTAAAAAATAGGGCAAGATTACACCCCTAGATAGTATCATTGTCAATATTGCATCTTAGATATTAATTATTTGATTTCAATCATCTCTAATCTTTGATCCAAAATCCAATTCCAAATTTTCAATTGTAGATCTTTGTCATAATGTGGCATTAGTTAAAGTTCACTTTCCACCAATACCAAGGAAGGAAACCATAACCAATCTCATTTACATTTCAACACACATGTTGAAATGCAATTTCAATCAACTTACATAATCAACTCTAATATATTTAGAGCATTACTTACATTCAATTTTTTTTATTTTTTACTAACACCTTTAGATATTTTTAAGGGTCTTTTTATTTCCCTTCATTTTGGTTAACTCAAAACTTACATACTTATTCCTTAGGGATAAATATTTTATTTTTAGTTTTAGATCTATGTGCTCTAATATTTCCATTTCTTTTCAAATTTGATTTATCATTGTGCTTTTAGTGCTTTACTTAGGGTTTAGCCTTTAGCTAGGTGCAATTTTATAAATTCCTTGTGATTGTGATGAGTAGTATAATAATAGGTTAAGAGAGTAGAATAGAGGTCTAAACTCAAGAAAATCCATATTGGTATGCAATCCTAGGAGGCTAGACATGTGTATTGACATTTATAGTAAAGATTTGAGTGAGTACGTCTTCCCATTTGTTAGAGTTTTTCCTATTTATGGTGATGTATGCTCTCATATTTACTAGCTATCTCTTTGTTATAAATGTGCTTAGTTCAATCTAGTCTTTGTTGTCATTTAAAAAATCTATAAATTGGTGACTAATGTATAGAATATCCATCCCACTTTGTGGATCAAAAGGTATTACAAGTTTTTTCCTCTATCAAAGTTATTGTGAGTGTTTTTCAAATCTATACCCATGACACGATTAAGTGGTGTAAGTGTGAATAAGTAACAAAGGTAAATACACTTCTTAATGAAACATTGTATCAAAGATTCAACAAATAAATTAATCTAAAATCAAGAATCTACTGAAAGCGTCTCATTGTCTCCTATCTCTAAAGATTTATTAAGCTACAGTGCTCTCAGATTTAGTAAAACACTATGACTGTTAAAATGACAATCTAAAGAACGGAATGATGTTGAATGCAATGATGTGATGCTATATGATAATATCTAAATGACAAAGGAAACTACTGTAATCTATTCTTGACATGAAAACTATGATGATGTTACTGTCTGTAGTCGTGATATGTAATCTATTGATGTTGTTATTGCTAAAAGGCTTGATTGCTTGATTGCTTGATGCTTGATTGCTTTCCTACAAAGTAAGATTGCATAAACTTGGATATCCTGGATCCTTTTACTGTTGAATGAAGTTGTATTTATAGATTTCCCGACAGCAACTTTGCACAAGGGCAGCAAACAAAGGCTTGGATTCAATCTGGGGAATTGAATGGTGAGAGATGGAGAAGATTAAGAAGATTTTGGGAATTGTCCCCACCCATGAAAACACCAGGCAAGAAGATAGGAAGGATTGATGGAAGAGGATTGAGAGATTGATTTCCAATTTGTCTCCAAATCTTCCCGTGAAGATTGAATCAATTAATTTAGACATAAATTAGACATATGATATCTAATTTGGTTTTGAGAAAATAGAGGAATTTGATTTATGCCTTTATTTAAATATTTTGATTTATTTAAATTAGCAAAAGAGGGATAAATAATTTAATAAAACAAACTATAGAATTTGTTTATTAAATTAAAATAGATGAATATGACAATTAATCAAAAAAGTGTTTAACCTTTATTTAATTAATTTAGATAGATGTGATAGAAATAAATAGGGAAAATTGATAATTAAATAAAACAAAGTATTTATTTTTGTTTATTTAATTAAGATGAGATAATAGTAGAATTAGAAGAATAAGAATTTAAACATAAACTATATAAATAAATATTTATATTTATTCAATAATAGAGGAATTTATGATAATTAATCAAATAAATTATATTTAATTAATCGGATTCTCCAAACCAATTTTAGGTGTATACATTTTGCCCCTCTTTGAAGTGATTCGTAGACATGATTGACATTTTTACCTTTATTGTTCATAGAAGATGATGCTCCTTTGTCATAATTTGGTAAAGGGTCCTTGAAGGCTGTATGATCATTGTTGTTTTGGTGTCCGTCTTCGTATACCTTGTTATTGTTGATCAGATCTTGAATCGTGTGTTTTAACTCCATGCAATCATTAGTGGCCTTTATTGTTGTGGAAGTTGCAATAATCCGCATCATTCCACCATGGTGGTTTGACTTTTGGATCCCAAAATCGTGCTTCCCATGTAGTGATAAGATCACTTGCAACTAGTTCCCTCATTGTTGATTCCAATGTTTGGCCTAACGGTGTAAACCTAGGCCGGTTTGATGATTTTTGGTACGTTTGCGGTTTTGAGTTTTCGTTGTTTTGAATGACATTTGACTTGACGTTTTGATCGTTGTTTTGATTTGACTTTGAAGTAGATGCTATCAAGTTGAAACTGGTTTGGCATTTTGTAAATCATTTTCCATTTCAGTGATCCTCGTATTTCTGTTCTTTTGCCAAAATTTTGGTTTGTCATGGTTTGGGTATTGATTTGAGGAGTTAGTGTTGTTGTTTTTTTTCGTTGTAGTGTTTAATAACCCCTCTTTTGACCAGCGCTTCTTCAATTTTAAGGCCATTTTCAATCACCTTTTCAAATGTAGGAGGACATTGTAATTCGAGTCTGTAACTCATCTCGTCCATAAAATTGTCTATGAATAACTCCATTTTTTCTTCTTTGGGTATGGAGCGAGGATATCTAGCAAATAGTCATCACCATCTTTGTAAAAAGGATAGGAATGTCTCCCCTTTGTTTTGTTTCATGTTATATAAATCCTTTATTGTGACATCGGGTTGGATGTTAAAAAAGTATTGGGATATGAACCTATTGACAAGCTCTTCAAAATTTTGTATCCCTGGTTGTAATTTGGAAAACCATTCCATACACGGACCTCCCAAGCTTCTTGGGAATAACCTCATCAAGTAAGTTTCCTCTTGTGTGAACTCTAGGCTCATGGTTTGAATTCCCTGATATGATCAATCGGATCTGTCTTACCATTGTATTTGTCATACTTTGGGAATTTGCAATGTCAAGGGAAAGGTATCATGTCTATCATTGAGTCAAAAGGATAAGGACAAATGTCTTGTAATGCATACCTTTTTGTGTTTCCCTTTGTCATTTCTTGTAGTTGTTGTAAGTTTTGCATTTGGTTTGTTAAGGCAACAACTAGATCTACACCTTGTGTGCGCTATGGTATTTCAGTTTCACTTGTTCTAGGTGTTTCTTTTAAGCAATTTACATCGAAGTCTTTGGGAAGCTTGGCACTTGATTCAGCTAGCATTAAGAGATATTTCTCTGTATCTTGCTCTAAGATCTTTTCCATGAATTTATGGAATTTTGGGTCCTGTTGTGCTGTTTGTATGTCTTCTATTGATATTTCATTTTTGTCACTTTGATGTAAATTATTCCAGGGATTTTCTTCTGCCATGGTATTGGATGTTTCAAGTTCTTTTTCTAAAAGCCTCTATTTTTGTAACCTGGTGAAGATTGGCATACAAGTATTTTGTTCTTCCTACCAAACTTTGATCTTCTACGTTGGAAAAATGTCAAGTGAATTTTTAACAAAGTCAAATAGGATGATATATCCTATTGATAAGACTAGGTTAAAAATCTGATTACTATGCTTTGTTTCGTGATAGTAGGATGATAATATCCTGATGATGAAACTTTAGCTAAATAATCAAGAGTTTGATTTGATTTAACACTTTATGGTTTGCAAGATCTAATTTTAAGTTGAAAAGACTAGTAACTTGTAGGAACCTATCTGATTTATGGTTTCTAGACAGTGTCTGTGTTGAAAAGATACTTATGTTTTGACAAAAAATCGTATTTAGATGATAATCAAATTGATTGATATTTTTTCGAAACTCTCTGTTTTAAAAGCGCTAAAACAGAACTTGAGAGCGCTATTTCGCGGAAGTGCTAAAACAGAGTTTAAAAGCGCTGAAACAAAGGATAAAAGCGTTATTTTTGTGGAATCGCTAGAACAAATCCCCAAAGTGTTGAAACAGATGGTGGAAGCACTATTTTGTGGAAGCACTAAAACAAAGTCCCAAAGCGTTGAAACAAATCTCCAAAGCGCTAAAACAAAGGGTGGATGGTTAAGACTCTTTATTGCAAAACTTGATTTGGCCTTGTGGAGTATTCGATCATTGGTCGTAGGATGTAGGAATGACGTATGGGTTGACTATGATTATGATGTTGTGTAAGGGCTCTCCTTTGGAAGAAGGCTTGTGAATAAAGAGGTTCTAAGGCGTAATCACCAGTGTAACCTCTAGTGAAATCGTAATACCTATGTATGAAGGTTCTGTGTTGCAACAATATTTTTTTACTCTGATATAAGAAACGGATTTTTCTTAAAAGATTTTGATAACCAAGTGGTCTCTTGGGTTTTTGACTTTGATGGTTTTCTTGACAAACTTTTTGGATTTCCAATATCGAATCATGAGAATTTCTAGCCTGATTTGGTTTGCAGTTTTCAAGATGATCTATTATCTGAGTTATAATGATTTGAAAACACAACAAGAAAATTGTAGAATAATTATTTTAGTCCTAGAATTTGAACAGATAGTGTATATTCAAGAACCACGAATGGTCCTTATTGATTTTCACTAGTTTTGTTTTAACAAATATATACTTCATATAGACTCACTCTTAAAGTTAAAAAGGTCATCATTACACTCAACAACCCACATCTTAAAATTGCATTGACTCGCATAGTTGTGTCACCCCCTAGAGGGCGCCCATGTTTTTGTCGTTTCCAGGTGCATACTCAAAGTTGGATTTCTCGTCCCTTGAGAAAATGGTCCTTGGCAATTATATGGTGAGTGTTTTGGGGGCAGATTCTTCCCTCCCTTTGCACTGTGAGTATTATAATGTTTGGTTACTGACTCAGCTAGCTACTATGCTATGGTTCTTAGATAGGGTTTTCATGAGGTGCGACAAATGATAAACTCCCTCAAGAGACCTCCCAATCTTTAGAACAACTATCGTCGAGTTGGACTTTCATCAACAACTCACATTTGTTTAGAGTGGGTTGGAATCCTTGGCTTTAGGCGTTCCCACTTAGGTCATTCCCATAGGGTGAGTACTTTTTCCCACTACGGCAGGCCTTCTAAAGGTTTTAACAAAAGCATAAAATTGCATGAAAATGAAGGATGAGTTTGGCGTTTTGATCACCCAGTTAAGGGGAGAGTATAAGCCTATCCACCACACAAGCACAACAAATAATGATTAATTTTAAACCCAAAAGACAAATTTTTGCTATTTTATGTGAAGATTTTGCTTCACAAAAGTCATGGTGTCAATTTTTAACTGATATAGCAAAATGTGCGATGTTTATTCTAGGATTGATAAATTTTAAACCAAGTGACTACCCTAGGATTGATTCTTTTTAGTCCAAATGCACCAAAATAAAATTATGGCCACGGTCACGTCGGATCCAAGTAAACAGTTATAGAGGCGCTAAAATAGAGAATGAAAGCGCTATAGTTTTTACTAGATGTGCTATAATCGAAAGCACTGAAACAAAGCTCGAAAGTGCTAAAGTTTTCCATGGAAGCACTATATCAACTATACTGGAGATGGGTGGCCAATGCGTTGAAACAGATCATGGAAGCGCTATAGTTTCCTTCCCAGAAGTGCTAAAATAGTTGGCGGATGCACTATAGTTTTACAGAAGCGCTGAAATAGAGCTCGGAAGCGCCATAGTTTTCCACGGAAGCGCTATAGTTTTTGACGGAAGCGCAAGAAAGGTTCTTGCTCACGCTAAATTGAACATGTCGGAAACCTATGCAACACTTTTTAGAATAATTTGTGAAATATGGGGTTAATGCCCCACGGTGGGCACCAAATTGTAAGTGTGAATAAGTAACAAAGGTAAATACACTTCTTAATGAAACATTGTATCAAAGATTCAACAAATAAATTAATCTAAAAGCAAGAATCTACTGAAAGCGTCTCATTGTCTCCTATCTCTAAAGATTTATTAAGCTACAGTGCTCTCAGATTTAGTAAAACACTATGATTGTTAAAATGACAATCTAAAGAATGGAATGATGTCGAATGCAATGAGGTGATGCTATATGATCTAAATGACAAAGGAAACTACTGTAATCTATGCTTGACATGAAAACTATGATGATGTTACTGTGTGCAGTCGTGATATGAAATCTACTGTTGTTGCTATTGCTAAAAGGATTGATTGCTTGATTGCTTGATGCTTGATGCTTGATGCTTGATTTCTTTCCTACAAAGTAAGATTGCATAAACTTGGATATCCTGGATCCTTTTACTGTTGAATGAAGCTGTATTTATAGATTTCCCGACAGCAACTTTGCACAAGGGCAACAAACAAAGGCTTGGGTTCAATCTGGAGAATTGAATGGTGAGAGATGGAGAAGATTAAGAAGATTTTGGGAATTGTCCCTACCCATGAAAACACCAGGCAAGAAGATAGGAAGGATTGATGGAAGAGGATTGAGAGATTGATTTCCAATTTGTCTCCAAATCTTCCCGTGAAGATTGAATCAATTAATTTAGACTTAATTTTGACATAAATTAGAAATATGATATCTAATTTGGTTTTGAGAAAATAGAGGAATTTGATTTATGCCTTTATTTAAATATTTTGATTTATTTAAATTAGCAAAAGAGGGATAAATAATTTAATAAAACAAACTATAGAATTTGTTTATTAAATTAAAATAGATGAATATGATAATTAATCAAAAAAGTGTTTAGCCTTTATTTAATTAATTTAGATAGATGTGATGGAAATAAATAGGGAAAATTGATAATTAAATAAAATAAAGTATTTATTTTTGTTTATTTAATTAAGATGAGATAATAGTAGAATTAGAAGAATAAGAATTTAAACATAAACTATATAAATAAATATTTCTATTTATTCAATAGTAGAGGAATTTATGATAATTAATCAAATAAATTGTATTTAATTAATCGGATTCTCCAGACCAATTTTAGGTGTATACAAGTGGAAAAGATTTTTTACCTTTAAGAAAAGACATTTAATCTTGTAGGTTGAGAAGTTATTTGAGAAAAATAGAAAGAGATGGAGATTATTTAAGTGTTGAAGCAAGGTTCCTCAAGACAAAATTTGACATGGTAAGCCTTTTTTCAATCAATAGAGATCATGAAAAAACTAACGGAGACACTCATGGAAAGGTTGGGCAAAGGCAAAGCTTACTCCAATGAGGAAGAAGAGTCTTGAAAGGTGTAAGATAAAAAAATTGCCTACTGTACAACTTCCACCTTACATTTTTGCACTCATTTTGGTACTACCCCTTTAAATGAGTTTTGGGACCATCTAACCTATTTGTAACATTTTCTTTAATCACATGGATATAAAGCATAGATAAATAGCCTTAGCAACACCTTACCAAATAACTTGGAAATTTTGAGCACTTGAATCCTCGAGGACACTTACTCTAGCTAGGTTCTATTGTTTAGAAACCTATGTTGGGAGAGCGCTACTATTTGTGTTCAAAATTGAAATTTTAACTTTTTTCTATTCATTCCTACCCTAATATTTACTGTATTTCCAACAATTATTTTTCTTGAAGCTCATTATAAATCTATTTTTACCCTCCCTGTTGGATGTTTATAAAAGGAAGCTCATTTCTGGAACACTTCTAGTAAGCATTCCTACTCTTTACACAATCATAAGTAATCAACAAGAGTTTATTACTCAACAAGAGAAAAAGTGAGAGATACAAGGACTTGAGTTTTGAAACTTCTAGCTCGTTGCCACAACCATGGATTATTAATAGTGATCTCCTTCTATTCTTATATGTTCTCTCATCTAATATCTCACTCATTTCATTGGAATCCACTAATTGTCATCCCCTTTTTACCTCTCAAACTCATAACTAAAAACTCGTATATATATGCACAACAACTCCGGATTTGGAGTGAATTTGATGTTACCTTAATATGTATATTAGGAAGCATGAAGAGCAAGACGATGTCAAGTTTTCACACATTATACAAAAGGTCCTTTTCAACAGATACATATTTAAACTCCAAGTAAAAAAAGAGACTTATAATGATGACCAGAGGATTAAATGCAATGTCATAAAAACAAAAAAGTTTGATTATTCATCTGAGAGAAAAGCTTTATTAGATTCAATTACAAAGCTCTAAGCTTCATGACATTCAAATGATTGAATGTATATCTTGTTAACAATGTATTCAAACATTTCAATTAAACTCAGTGGATATATCTAAGTTAGTTGGTGTGATTTTTACCGTTATATTGTTCTTTGTTGTTTTTAATATTGAATCTGATGATTGATGAAAATTGATGAATTGGTCATAATACATGAGGTTTCAGATTGCCCCACTATCTTTTTAATATTGTTGAAAATCCATTACCAATGCATAAATGTTCAACTAAATAAAATGTTTCCTTTAAACAAATTAAAAGTATTTGAGTTCTAATTAAAAGGAAATGGTTGATGTTAATGTTATGTTGCGTTATATACAAGTTGGTATGGTTTTAACTTATTCTTTATAAAATCTAAAACCAAATACTTTGAGGGAAAATCAAATATATTTGAATGTGTGCCCTTATATATGGGAATTGAAATAAACAATGATATCAACTATAATGAAATCATATATATTTCTTTTCAAATTAATGTCAATGAAGATGTAAGCATTCTTCCCAAAAGTCAATAGGCGCCTCGATAATGATAACTCTCAACGTTTTTAATATATATTATTAATTAATATATGTATGCTAGTTACACAATCATAAGTAATCAACAAGAGTTTATTATTCAATAAGACAAAAAGTGAGAGATACAAGGACTTGAGTTTTGAAACTTCTAGAGTTGCCACAACCATGGATTATTAATAGTGATCTCCTTCTATTCTTATATGTTCTCTCATCTAATCTCTCGCTCATTTCATTAGAATCCACTAATTGTCATCCCCTTTTTACCTCTCAAACTCATAACTAAAAACTCTTATCATAACCTTCCTTGTCCAAATATGATACCTTTTTCATATCCCTTCCCTCTCCATTATTTTTATTATGTGATATAATTTCCATATTTGTCCTCTATCACTCACACACTACTATTGCATAGTTTTCCCTCTAGAGTTTTTATTTTTATCACTAAATCTCTACACACACAACATCCATGACATCACAAGGTCTACACACTCAAATTTTCCTATTGTATTATTGTTGAGATTGAAATATGTGCCACCCAATGGATTATTTAAGGTAGTCTCCTTAATAACACAATGTGTCCCCTTTGTCCCTATCTTAGCTCATATTGTCTTAGTTTCAGGGTGTGACATTTAGATTCAATGAGTAATAAAGGAATCAAGGAATTTTGCATATCCTAAACAATTAAAATCCACCAACTTCATGAATAATAGTACCTATTAGTATATTTTAGTAATGCTTAATCTTGTCTAGTAACAATCCCTAGAATCCAAAGTTATCTATTTGGTTTAAAATTTACTCAGTAATATTCTCTTTACTTCTTGAGATCATTTCTAATCTAAAATTATACAAGTTATAAGTGCATTTATCCCACATTATCATTTATTTTTATAGCTTAAAAAATTTACACTTATCATTTCCTATTTCCACACTTGCTTTCATAGTGTTGTACTCATATGAAACTTTCACATTTTCTCAAGTTTTTAAAACTAAAGTCTATTAAATTTCTCATAATGTCGTGATCAAGTCTTCTATAGTCTACATTTTATTTTCATCTTTTTTTATCATTTCTTGAATGTTTGCAAGATTATGGAAAGAGGCTCTTGAATACATACATCAAGTGATGGAAATCTAGAAATTGCTTAAGTTATTGAGGTATAAGTTTAGGGATGCACTTTATACAAACAAGGTGCACACCTAGGGTCTAAAGGTACACCTCACCAAAGTCCCATTTGATGAAACAAAACACTTTAAGCTGTCATTTAAGCATGCACCTTATCAAAGGCATCAAGATTTTAGATATTTCCTAATCACCATACTCAGGGGAATTTTTCATCCAAGTACATCCAAGAAATGATCAAACATACCAATAATGGAAGGATTTGAAGTATAAAAGAAAAAAAAGCGTTGAAGATCCAAAGCATGTGCCTAGAAGTGAAGCACATGTCAAGAGTTCAAGGGCATGATGAGGAGGAAGGTACAAACCAAAGTATGAGGAAAAGCACATGAGGAGATCAAAGTGTGCATCATGATAAATTTGTTTTCAAAAATTATAATTTGTTTTCCAAGTATGACATGCACCTAAGGTGAAATATGTTAGTATAAAGACAAAGTATCTAATGTTTAGGTGTATCTAGAAAAGGAGGCACATGTCATAATGAAGAGACTTAAATTTTGAAAATTTTAGGCAATCCATAGGCATGCACCTCAAGGAAAGCATGCACCTCAACAAAGTCAATGTTTGTAAGGACCCACAACATGTATCTCAAAAATTACCACATTTTTTTGTTAATTTTTTAAATAAAGTTATTAAGTGTTGCATTCATTTGTATACTCAAGCATCTATCCATACAAGATAGGCATCCATCCATCTAAGATACAGATCCAACCATTTGGTTTAGGCATCTATCCATGTGAGACAGGGGTTCATCTATCAATTTGACATAGACATCTACCCAAATAAGGTAGGCATCTATCCATAAAGGATAGGCATATACTCTGGCCAAAGACTTAAACTAATTGTGACTATCCAAGTTCTAAGTCACTCTCTAAAGACTACACTCCCCTTTTGGGATTGCACTAAGGTCACTAGTTTTAGGAGTATATATAAATATATATAAAAAATAACTTGAGTCCCACCTCAAAATTTTGCCTAAAGCCTCAAGGAATCAAACAAATCCATTTAGGATTTCTTTTTAGTACATGATAAATTTGTCTTAACTCAATTTTTTTCAAGATTTACTTTTAAGTGTTAAATTAAATGATTTATTTAAGTGTTAAGCTGATAGAATGTTTTTTTTTAAATATAGTTTACATCAGTTGAAATTTCACTCTTGTCAACATTCCTAACCTCACACCTAAAATATTGCGTACTGGGAATATCCTTCATTTTCCAGGCTATCTACATTTACCACTTCCAAATGGGATTAAGGAGTATCTATGTAGAACTTCTAGTTTCTAAACTATGTTTCACCTAACTGTGTGAGTGAGTATGCAACCCTTTCTACCGTCCAATTTTATCAGACAATCATTTGTTGGTTGCCACCCACTCAAGTGAAATAAGGATATAAACCTGGTTAAGAATATACTTTACAAACACACTCCGGGGAGGTGTTTGATGTTTAGCTCAATTGTGAATTTTTTTATGTTTACCTAAAGCCTAGGTTTAGTTTTCTTTATTCAAATAGAATGAGTTTTACATATTGGATGTATAATGTCTAAAACATAAGGAGTTTGACTTAATACATCTTAAAACCAATCAATTATAAAATTATTTATTATTATGTCCAACTAGTATAATAAAACTAGATCACATATATAATAAAGAAATTAACTACTCTACTAAAATAATTATATTGTGACAATAATAAATAAATAACTATTTCTTGAGAGTGATTTACAAGAATCCATATTTGTTAATAATTCTGCATTATTTTAAATTCATAACTTCTTCATGAACTATTATTATATTCAATGATATTATTCATGTTATTCCATTAACAAATTGTAGACACTGAAAATTGTCCTAAGCTTGCAAGCAACATTTTATCACTAATCTACTTTCTTTCTTGCATAATTAAATAATTTTAACTATTTAATTATTTCCTAATGTCATTATCTTCTATTAATTAAATAATTTTGAATTGTTTAATTAATTCACTTTATCCTTATTCCTCTTTTGATTAATTTAAATAAATATCAATTTTATTTAAATTTTGTCACTAATTATCCTTTTTCCCTCTATAATTAAATAAATTATTATTTATTTAATTATTCATATTCATTTTCCTCTATAATTAAATAATTATTTTAATTATTTGATTATTCATTAGCTTTTTCCCTCCATAATTAAATAAATTAAATTTATTTAATTATTTTATCATTACCCTCTCCCTTATAATTAAATAATGGTTTTTATTATTTAATTATTCCTCGTTTTCATCCACTCTCTATTAAATAATTATTTTAATTATTTAATATCTAGCATTCCACCTCATCTTCTATAATTAAATAATATTTTATTATTATTTAATTATTCATCTCACCATTCCCTAAATTAAATAATTATTTTAATTATTTAATTTACCTTTTTCTAGCTAAGCCCTATCTCTTATTCCAATTTATTGGATCGCGGTCCCTTCTTCCTATCCTTATCTATTTTCCTCTCAATTAATCTCATCCATTGATCACCATACATCAACTCTCAATCTTAACCCTTCATTTGAATTGGGATTTCTATAAAAGCAAGCCATCACCTTCATTTTAAGGCTAACCGCAATCTTCAATATTTTAATTCTCATATCATTCAACTTGAACAACTACAATCTTCAATATTTTTCTATCATCATCTTGATATCTAGAGCTATCTTGCATCAACATCAAGCTTAGTGAGTACATTGCATACTATAAATGTGAGAACAAACAAAGCAAAATGGAGAAGAGCAATGGAGGTTAATCAACTATGACAAAGAGGGTAAACCCACAAAAGTGGTTTACAGTTCGAATGAGGAAGGAAAACTTGCAAAAATGACCCCATGCCAAAAAATTTCATTCTTGGGGTTCAAACGAACCAAAAGAAGGTTAGCTCAAACGTAGGTTCGAGCGAACCCATTTAATGCATCCTGCCAAAAAAAAAATGAAAGGGGGTTCGCTCGAACCCCCCTAGTTCGAGCAGACCCCCATTTTCCTTGATTCCAATTCTCTATCACAAAAAAAATTCAAAAAATTTGCACTTCCAAGCTCAGGTTGAAGATGAAAATGACGGAGACTTCATAGACCCAACTGGAATCAGGTAGTCCTCAGAATGAGCTATCCAACAACTAGAATTTGAATGTGTTTTGGTTTTATTATGTATTTGTTTTTTTAGTTTTATTAAGCATAGGTTTTTCACCGAAAATCAAGCTTTATGTTCTGCACATGTGGAAAAATAGCAGATTATCAAAATAAAATTTTGAAAAATATGTTCAAGCTGGGTATTGATCATGTCCTTGATCCATTAAAAAAAATTGCATTTCGATACATACAAAAAAAGTTATGTTGTATAAGGTTCGCCTATGTTTGAATTGTAATTGGTTTGACTTTGAAACTTGATTAAGGAAAAATAATTTAATAAAACACTATGAAACCAAATGAATTGGTTAGATATCATAGTTACAAATCTAAATTCAAAAAAATTATAATTTTATCCTTCATAAAAAAAAGTTATGTTGTATACGATGAGCGTCACTCCTTAAAATTGTTGATTTTTTTTAAAAGCTAGTTTTTGAAGGAGATGGTAAAAGAAGTGCAATCTGATTCCAAAATTTTTGAAAAAATATATTTAGAATCTATAGACAAAACGTCACAAATCACTAGTTTGCATCATCTTCAAATTCCTCACGGTTTAGTCACTATAGGAGCCTGAAAGTGAAGATTTAGTTAAAAAAATCAGTTCAGTGTCTAGTTTGCCCAAAAATTGTAAACCAGTATTGTGGGATCACCGAAGAATTGAGGTTTATTGCTTTATTATTATGATTTCTATCATTATTTTTGCTTTATTGTTGGATTAGGGTCTTCATAGCTTGAATTGGATAGTTTTATGGTTGTTATCATCAATTCATGATTTTCCCCGAATTCTAACTCCGATCTACATTTGGTGAACCTGACATGAATTAAACATACCTATTATATCTTTATTTTTCTGAGGTTTTCTAACCTTATCTTGCTATTTGTTAAAAAAATTCAAGACTAAACTTGTGTAGATCAAGTTGAAGACAAAACCTTGGGATTTTCCAAAGATTTCATAATATCTATCAAATGATTACAATTTTTTTGGGGTTTTTTACTACAGGTCAAGGATCATATCAAGATCCTACATTTCAAAAATTAGATTTAGATCGACATTTTTTAGTGAGTTATGCTATTTTTAGTAATTTCTAAAGATTTCATCATATCTCCCAAATAGCCATGAATTTATTTCTAGGTTTTTTACATAAGGTCAGAGATCATCTCATAAGATTACACTCCAATAATTAGCTTTAGGTCAACATTTTTGAGCAAGTTATCATGTTTTTATGATTTTTCACAAATGTTAAATTTTGGTCCTATTCTATAGGGGGTTTGTTCTTTGCATTTTTTATTTTGACCTCAAATAATTAACCTACAATCGAATCTTTGAAAATTAGTACTCCATAAATATGCTCCCTAGGGCTTAAATTAAGGAATTTTCCTAAAAAAATTACATTTTTAGAAAGTTCTCAAAATTATATGATGGGTATCTTCTTTGAATTTTTATTTTTGAGGTCAAAAATATAACAAAATAATCAGATCTCGGAATCACGTTGATAACATGCAAAAAATTTTGGTTACTAATATTTTATTTCCAGCTTGTGGCAATCGTTGGGAGAAGACCTTTAATACAAAACTACTAATCCAATTTCTTGCAGGGTCCCATTGTGTGTTTGTGATTTTTAAATCAAGAACATTTGAAATTGGTTCTGTATAGGAGCAAATTGCACCCCTAATGCAAATTCCCCTTTACCTCCTTACACTTTAGAAAACCTAAGGCAGAGGCTTTATTCCACATAATCCCGCTGTTCGCATCACTTGGCGCCCTATTTGTGTGTCGGTGGAGGCGTTTCTGTCAAGGACACCTGCGCTGTGCGTAGACCTCTGTGTAGCATGCTTATGTCCCTGGTAGATTCCTATGGTTGGGGACTGCAAAAACGTTACACTTCTTATTGGGAGTCGAATTGTAACACCTTTCTTCGGTTGGTTGACCCGAATATGGTTGTTTTTCATCCTTTCCTTCATATTCTTCATCTCTCCATCCATTCTCAAGTTTTGCAAGATCGATTTGAGCATTCTCTCCATTCCATTCATTCATCCACAAGTTTTGTAGCAACACTTCACACTCCGTAGAAGCAATCCACTACTCCATCATTTCGATAGTGCGAGTGCAGGACAAACACCATGGTAGCAAAGGCTAGATTTCCTCTCATCTTCTCCTCCACTAGCTTTGAGCGCTTTGGATGGGGGTGCTAAGCTCCTCTTATCTTCTCTATCATTTTGGATGAGTAAGCACGTATTGTTTTGTAGTGTCTTTTGTTTATGTAGCTTATATTCTCTTCTTTATCATATTATTCCTATTGTTGCAAACTTGGCTATCTATGGGGGTGGAAACACCAAAATGGGGGTCTGACTGAGGCAAACCCCTAAACAACCCCCCAATATTTTCCCACTTTTTTGTGTGCAAGTGGAGAGATCTTGGAGCAAGCTGGTGGGAAGATTGTTGTGTGAAATCGTCTTCATCACCCTCGCGGTAATCTATTTCCTTTATCATGTTTGTCTATGCATTTCACTCTTCTTAGTCTTGTTTTGTCATTCTATAAACTTTTGAACTAAGTCGTTAGTCCTTCTTTTAGAGCTTAAATCCTTTTTCTTTGGTTTTTTGGCCGTACGGATGCTAATGTGATGCACTATCGTCCCAAAACCATGCTTTTGTCCTATGACAAAGAGCTACTTGAGATGAAGAGTTGACTCTAAAGACCGACTTGCCTAGTACTCTCTCAACTCTCGGGTTTGCAAAGTGATCGAAGGACCTTATAGTCCTTATCATTCTCATCCTCTCTATCCTAGCACCCTTAAGAACTGAGGTAAGTTAGGGCAGCCATATTGCTCTTGGCCTTTCATGAATTGGGGCCTTGCAGTGGTTGGTCCCCCTCTCTTACATTTTTGGTGAGCCCGACATGAACCAACATCTTTTTTGTTCGTCGGTGTTCTAGGATTTTTCTCTTACACCCTTTGTTTGTTGCACTCCTGCGTGTTGTGAAGGTTTATGAGCATCACAATCTAGTCTACGACCTTTGGGAATATTTTCAGGAGAAGTCTATGACACCTTCCAATGGAGAAGATGAAGGTCTCTTCTAGTTTCACTATTGGCCTTTTCTTTGGTTCTACGGTTGGTCTATCCATGTAGAAGCACATATCATGGGGCGAATCTAGATTCCTTGACAAAACTGATCGTATCCCTACCCCTCCTACGTCACCGACCTCCTCATCCGTAGATAAGCATGAGGTCGTCCATATCCCTTCCAAGTATGTCATTAGCCTTAGTAAAGGGTTGGGTGCCTTGGAAAATCACCTGAAAGGAAACCCAAAACTAGCTAGGGCCGCTAGGGTTATCAATGAAATAATATACATGGTAGGAAAAGACCGTACATGCGTAGAAATCCTAGCTAGTCTCATTGGTCTGGCTAAAGCATGCACCCCTTCAGACCATAGTCACATGGTACGAAGAGGCCCCTTCAAAGAACATGAGAGACAACTAGAAATTTTGATGCCTCCTACGTTTGTGGACATGGTTGACATGATCCCTTCGATCAGTGTGCTTGTCACTTCCAAAAATTCTGAAACTATTAGTGTAAACAAAAAACCTTTAGGTTTCCACTTCACCCCTTTTGCCGCCTCCGGTGGTGGAGGATTTGGTGGGATGATCGGTGGAGGCTTTGGTGGTGGAAACTTCGGAAGTGGAGGTGGCCTTGGCAGAGGCAGTTTCGGTGGAGGTGGCTTCGACAAAAGTCACACTGGTGGCAGCTCTGGCGCTAGTCACGACAGTGGTCTAGGTGGTGGTTCCAGTGGTCCTATGCCTTAAATGACCCTATTTTGAACACTCTTCTTTGAAATATGAGGAAGATACAGAATTAGTTGGCGAACCTTTCCCAGGCCTCGGCCCAACCTATTTTCCAACCCTTCTTCTAACACATCCCGTTGTCGGTTCAATTATAAACACTCCTTTCCCGCACAGGATGGAGATTCCTAAATTTGAGAAATATGGTGGTAAAAGGGACCCACAAACACATGTGTCTTCCTTTAACACCTTATGCATAGACTTTTCCATCACGATGCATTGATGGAAAAATTGTTCCCTCGATCTCTCAAGGATACCACACTCGAGTGGTACTGTTCCTTTCTCGATAATTCCATCTTTACATTCAACCAACTTGTGAACTAGTTCCTACGACAATTCCAAGCTAACATCGGACCAAAGATGACCTTCTCTGACCTTGTTCAATGTAAACAAGGAGATAATGAGAAGATTACAAACTTTATAGCACGATACCAGGCACTCTTCTCACAAATATCATATTAGTTACCTGACTCCGATGTACAAAAGGTGTTCATAGGGAACTTACAAAGGCCTTAGCAAGAGAAGTTTTCCCTTATGAAATACCCTTCTTTTGTGCATCTGTGTACAACTTTACAGGAACTAGCAACAAACGGTGGTGCAATTCGGGGGTTCCTCCTCGCACTCTCGTCCTGAAGGGAATTCTATCATATCTATCTTTGGAAAAGGTAAAGCCATTGCGAATGTAGTAGCCACTATGGATAACAATGGCCTCAAACGCAACTGAAATTTTACGAAGTTATCAAAATATTATTCTTCCATCTTACAAAAGTTGTTGAAGGATAAGATCATTAGCTTGCCAACCCCTAAGCCGATTAGGGAACCATATCCTAATTGGTACGAAGCAAATACCTATTGTCAGTACCATTGAGTTAACGGACATGATACCGAACATTGCATGTGTCTTCATCATGAGATACAGGATCGCATCAAGAACGATACTATTTGTCTCGATGGGAACAAACAAAGCATGAACAAATCAGTGGTGAAAGCTAATAGTGAACTTTAGATATACACAAATCCATTTTTGTCGCATTCTGCTAACATGGTTATCAATCCCTTTGATTCTTTTTCTTACCTCGAGGTGTATGTTAACATGGTTACTATTACTCCCTCTCCTCGTCTTATGACCTATTCACCGAACATAACATTCACCTCGCAAGATATACGAGCAAACGACAAACCCTCTCCACTCTACATTCTCACTCACCTTAATGGAAACATTGTGACATGGGTCTTGGTTGACCCCATGAGTAGAATGAATGTCATCATGGAGGAGACACTACTCTTGAACTCCCTAAAAAGGGAGGAGTATGAAAAACCAAAATCCATCATCTGTACACATGATGGACTTTCTCTTAAACCTTATGGGTCGATAACGTTGTTCATCCTGGTTGGACCTAGGTACGTAGACACGGTCTTCGATGTCATTCCTGAGTCGGACCTATTCAAAGTGACGCTAGGTATACCTTGGCTAGCTTCCATGAATGAAATTGCCTCTGCAATTCATAAATGTCTTAAGTTCTCCCATGAAGGCGTCATGCACATAGTACATGATACCAGATACCAGCCTGTGGTATCTCATTGGGGATACTCGTTGGATCACTTTTGGCCCACTCTAGTCGGTACGCTCCCACAAATAACGAATTTACTTTACAAGAACTATGTGAAGTATAAAATTGGAGGCAAGGGACAACCGAAGTTGACCCTGCCTGTAGTAGAGTAGCTAGCTACCTCTTCCTCCCAAAAGGGAAAGGAGAAGCTTTCCCGCTCTCAGGCTAACTCATCCACCCCCCTTTCTTGGGAGGAGTATTGGATGAACAAGCCTGGGTACCCATTGAGTCTGATGATGAATCCTTAGTGAAAACCCAAGATTAGGATATCGGATCTCCCTAATGGGTCTCCTGGACGCTTGTACTATTTGTATGGCAGAAAGAAAGGCCCGCAGACAGAATTTTCCCCACAACCTCTTCCCATTCCCCTAAGTGGAAAGAGGCCCACCACTAAGGTGTTGGAGTTGATTCCTCCAACCGTTTCTAAACCCACTTCTTCTGCTCCCATTCAGGAGTCTGTACTTCCACTAGAAACAATTGTGGAGGACACTCCCATGGCTAAGCAAGAACCCTCCATCCCTTTGCAAGCCTCGACTTCTAGTTTGAAGAGTCATAGAATTTGCCTTGCGCACGAGTGTAAGTGTCAGCGAAAGGCTCTTTTAGCTGAGCAAGCCTCCTTATAGAAGGAGGAGGAGATGACCACACCTCATGTTGTGTCCTCCTCTCTCCCCCCTTATGTCTCTGTTCAAACTAATTTTGAATCCCTTTTGGCTTCTACTGCGAGGGCACATGTGCTTGGAAAGGTGGAAGTGTTTATCGCTCCTTCTATGGAGCCACCTTTGTTGACTTCCATCCCAGATGTCTCGCCTTTCCCTAAGCCCATGGATATGGTTAGTACTTTGGTTTTATCCACTGTGGTTCTTTCCTCTTCTCCCTCGACCCTACTTGCTTCATTTGTGGGGAGTTCACCTCCTTCGATGAAGAAGAAGGTAGAGCGAGGTCCCTCCAACAATGGAAGACATAAGAAGATCCCACCTTCTCCAAAAGATGGCCTTGCGCTGACTTGCTCTATCCTAGTGATAGAACCAGTCCCGACCTCCCCTGAGTTTGTCATCGCTCTCGAGTCTCTCGGTGAGCCTAGCGGTGAACCTCAAGTATAAAACTCTCCATTTGTCGAGGTGAAACATGGCACTCCCATCAAGTGTATGTTTAACTCGGTGGATGAAGTTCTGACCCTGTCAGTGATCTTCATAAAGTCGTTGACCTTAGACCCACAAGAGTTGAGCAATGGAAACCTTACAGGTCCCTTTGCCTTGGCCCTTGTCATGAGAGGATCAAAAGCTCCTCCCCTTAACATTACAACACTTCAGGCTCATCATCCTTCCCCCTACGATGATCTAGAGTGGGAAGTTGATGACCTCCTGGTTGACCAGTGTTACGAGGAGACCCTCTTCTTGATCTTTAGATTAGACTTGTGTGTGTGTGTGTGTTGTGATGTGCTTCCCCTGTGATCATGCTATATGTTCCTAGATGACCCTCGTCACCCCTGTCGGTGCTTGGATACGGGCATGGTGTTTGTGTTGTAAACCTTCCTCTATATGTATCATCATTCTTCCATTTTTGTGATTGACTTTTGGTAAATTGAGGACGATGCAAAGTGTCAGGAGAATCAAGGCTTCCTTCCATGTTGACCTAATTAATTTTTTATTTTACTTTGTCTTTCATGCATTCCTCTTGATCTAATTGGGGATTGATGATCTTTCACCTCTTACCGCGGTTACCTAATATCTATAAATAAAGGTAGATTTGACCCCATGAAACTAGATCCCCCTATTCCCTTTGTGTGTATTCCCTTTTCCTTTGATTTTCTCTTTATCTTTCTCTCTTCTTTGCTTGAGTTGTCGCTTTCTTGGGTGACAACGTTACTTCTACACTACTTGGTCTTTAGAAAGCGCATTCATTGTAAAACGAATCCTTCCACAGGACCCTTCACATGTTTCTTCTTTAGAGTTGTATTCTCGACTCGAAATCCTAACGAAACATGTTTCCTTCATCATAGGTTGGTAAAGAAAGGACTTGGACACCTTCCTCCAAAGCGGGAACAGTCTTAATCTTCCCCTCACATGGGGGCATGTCCTTCCTTTCGAATTCCTTGATGAAGTGAAAATATTTCAAAAGGATTCCTTGATGATGAATCAATTCGAGAAGGAAGACGTTAGCTTTTGAACAATATGTCCCTTGAGTGGACCCCTCCACTTCACGTTGGGTTCCCAAGGGACCCCTTTGAAAGCCTTCAATGAGTTCTATGGTTTCTAGCCTGGGAGTAGCCCGACTAGACCAGTTTCACATTTTCGCATCTAGCTTGGGGGCAACTCGACTAGGCCTACTTCATATTCTCGCATCTAGCTTGGGGGTAGCTCGACTAGACTTTACTTTTCAAACAACGCGTCCCTTGAGTGGACCCTCCTTCCTTTTGAAGGGTTCCCAAGGGACCCCTTTGAGGGTCTTGCAACTTAGCGATGGTTTGCGTGATTGTCCGTTTATTGGCCTGCGAAGCCGCTTCCTGACATGTTCTATCTACGGATAAACATGTTGCCAACTTTGACTCTATGGAGTCCCCTCTACTCGATCTCCCTCATGTGAGATTTCTTGGGAGATACCTCCCTTGTAGGTTTGTGGGTCTATAAGGCACTTTCCTGGTTTCCTTTATGCGAGATTTATTGAAGGATACTTTCCTTATAGGACTGTGAGCCTGTGAGATGCTTTCATACTTCAACTTTATAGTTATGTGGAACTATGGAGTCTTTTCCTGCATTTCTGAGTTCTCCAGACCGTGCTCTGCCTCCTTGTTGGTTCAGGTATACATCTCTTACCTTGTCACTCCCTACTACTCTACTTTACCAAAGCACTCATCAACACTCGTGCTCGCTAAAGTGGGGGGAAAATGTATAGGAGCAAATTTGTACCCCTAATGCAAATTCCCCTTTACCCCCTTACACTTTAGAAAACCTAAGGCGGAGGCTTTATTCCACATAAGCTCGTTGCTCACATCACACTTGACGCCCTGTTTGTGTGTCGGTGGAGGCATTTCTGTCAGGGACACCCTATGGCTAGGGACTGTAGAAACGTTACACTTCCTATTGGGAGTCAAAGTGTAACGCCTTTCTTCAGTTGGTTGCCTCAAATATGGTCATTTTTTATCCTTTCCTTCATATTCTTCATCTCTCAATCCATTCTCAAGTTTTACAAGATCGATTTGAGTATTCTCTCCATTCCATACATTCATCCACAAGATTTGTAGCAACACTTCACACTCCATAGCAGCAATCCACTTCTTCATCACTTTGATAGTGCGAGCGCAGAACAAACACCACGGCAATAGAGGCTTGAGTTCCTCTCATTTTCTCCTCCACTAGCCTTGAGTGCTTTGGATGGGGTTGGTAAGATCATCTTATCTTCTCTATCATTTTGGTTGAGTAAGCACATACTATTTTGTAGTGTCTTTTGTTTACGTAGCTTGTATTATCTTCTTTATCATATTATTCCTATCGTTGCAAACTTGGTTGTTCATGGAGGTTGAAACACCAAAATGGGGGTCTAACTGAGGCAGACCCCTAAACAGCCCCCCAACATTTTCTCGCTTTTCTGTGTGTAGGTGGAGAGATCTTGGAGCAACTTGGCGGGAAGATTGTTGTGCGAAATCATCTTCATCACCCTTGTGGTAATCTAATTCCTTTATCATGTTCGTCTATGCATTTCACTCTTCTTAGTCTTGTTTTGTCATTCTAGAAACTTTTGAACTAGGCCGTTAGTCCTTCTTTTAGAGCTTAAATCTTGTCTCTCTAGTTTTCTGGTTGTATGGACGTCGACGCGCCTGTGAGATGCCAGCACGCCGCATTGTCGTCCCAGAACGCACTTCTATCCTATGACAAAGAGCTACTTGAGACGAAGATTTAACTCTAAAGACCAACTTGCCTAGTACTTTCTCAACTGTCGGGTTTGCAGAGTGATCGAAGGACCTTATAGTCCTCATCATTCTCATCCTGTCTATCCTAACACCCTTACAAACTGAGGTAATTTAGGGAATCCATACTTCTCTTGGCCTTTCGTGACCTGGGGCCTTACAGTGGTTGATCCCCCTCTCTTATAGGTTCTTAAAAAAAAACAAGTGTCTTTTGTGTCTTGTGCACTTGCACGTTGTGTTAAATCCTAGCTTGGTAAGTGTGTATCCTCTCCCCTTGTGCTTCGTGTGATCTTGGGTGTATGAGAAACACATAGCAATCTCCTTTTGTTTTAGTAGAGAGGAAAGCATTTGAGACACATCCTAATGAAGAACTCAAAGGGGACGACCTCAAGCATGTTTCCTGGTGGGCTATATTAAAGGGGTGAAGGTGAAAGTCAGTGACTCTATCTAGTGAAGTTATACCTTGGTGTCAATTTTGATGTGGGTGTATGGACCACATGTGGGTTGATTAGAGGCTTTAGTGTCTCACATCTGAAGTATACCACCGGTGTTCATGATAGTCCCCCACTATAAACCTATTATTTTAGAGCCTAAGACCTATTTTGGTTGTCTTCTATTGTTGGTGCATTGGGATTACATCATCTCGAGAAGTTACTTACCACATCTGGTTCTTGGTTGAGGTGGTAAGGTTCCTTGTTTAGAGTTACTCCTTTCAAGGAGAGAGGTGTTAAGGTGGTCCATGACCTTGGAATACTCTAGCTTTACCCACTCCTCATTCACGGATTACATCACTCCCCTGAGGGCGAGGTAAACCCAACTTTATTAGAAAACCCATATTACTACTAGCTACATTGTGCTTGTTTGTATTATTTGTGAACCAAGGCCAAGTGATTTTTGTGGAAGAAAGCTTGAAAACATACTCACTTACCAAGAAGTCAAAGAGTCAAAATCAACCAAATCTATTTTTCAAGTGTTTGTTGTGTTTTATGATCAAATCTGAACTTGCCAAAAATGAAAAACAACCTATAAACATCAAATTAGGGCCAAAAATCATAACAACCCAATTGTTAGAATCAATTTTTTTGGGGAAATATCAAACATCCAACTTTTAGTTTCCTTATAGACTGTGACTGTATACTCAGATTAGAGACTTGTTTAGGTTAATTTGGTCAATTCACATTTCATCATTCACCTTACGTTATCTTGCATATACTACATCTTAGCTTCATTTCAACACCATCTTCGAGTCTTGAGATTAGGAAGCTTGTCATACTATTGGGTAGACCATTAGTCTCATTTTTAGGTGTCTTGACCTTATCATACCTCTCATCTATCCTATCTTTAGGTTGGGCCTACAACTCACGTGTCTAGTTTAGGTTCACCTTTTATTGATCATCATCATCATCATCATCATCTTGGTTTATCCTCATGATGTCTTGGCATTTAGAGTAGTTACTTTGATTCATCATAGTGTGCTTAGCATCCTCTTTTAAAGGATCAAGGTTGTATACCCAATCCAAGCATATTCATAGTCATAGTTTCATTAGCACTATGCATCCCAAGCATAGTCATAGCTTCATCACCATTCTTTCATATCAAAAACTTGGATGTAGTTTGCATTTTCATCCTTATAATCCAAAAAATCTAAAAACATAGCATAGAGTCATCTTCCATTTTCATCCTTAGTTTGCATCTCCATCTTAGTTGCATATTTTTCAAAAGTCTCAACATCCAAAGGTCACAAGTCTTATATGGTTTTGAATAGGTCACAAAGGAAACGAAAAGACATGGATAATTCATATGACCCCTATATCAATCTGAATAACAACATGAAATTTGGGTCAACATAAAACCAACCTCAACCAACACAAAGAGAAACACATAATCGATTTGACAATTTTACATTGGAGGAGGTTAATCAAAATCTAGCACCTGAGGAAATTGAAGAAGCCTCCCAAGATCCTAAGTGTGAATTATAGAGGAACTAGTCAATGTGAGTCCTAATAAATATTTTATTGCACTTTCTAGGAAAGGTGCTAAGCTACCCTTTGATTTTGACACTTCCACAATTGTAGAAAAACAAAATCAAGGTCTTGGTCACAACACATTTTCACAAGGTCAATCATCCTCACAACAAATGCGCACTAGTTTTCCACTTGGGGGAACAACACATATCCCCTCTCCTCCAAAACTTGGGACCAAGAGAACATATGCAACATCTCAAGGACCAACTTCTACATTTAGTAATCCATTTGCTTCATCCTCTATTACCATGGGTATGAATTTTGCAAATACATTTAGCACAACATCCATCGAAACCACCCCACCATCCAACAACAAAAGCAAAAATCAAAACCCAAACCCACCAAGAAAAACAAGAAGGATTCACATTGTCACATCAAGAGTGCAAACCTAAACGGCCAACACTACACCAAACATCAACATGTATTTTGGGTCAAACTTGAACACCAACCAACCTTCATCACAACAACATTTCACTCCAAACACCAATTTTGTACCACAACCTCAAAATATGAACCCAACTCCATCAAAAAATTAAACCAATCCCTATACCAATACCATGCTCACATCTCACTTCCAACAAGGCAATCAAAATCCTTCACAACAAAAAACCAACCCAAATCTAACATTTACATCCAACTTTCAAAACCAAAATCCGTTATACAACCATCTCAGCACACTTAACACCAACACGAACCCTCTTGTGCAAAGTCAATCAAACATGCAACCATCACCCATGAAAACTTTGATGCAATAATGCAAGTGATGCAACAACAAATGGAAAACATGAAAGTGAGCACAACAAAAAAAACATACTCAATGGAGGAAATATGTCCTTGTCCCTTTGAAAGAAGCATATATATGCCACCTTTACCACCACACTTCAATGTTCCAAGCTTTAAAAAGTATAAGGGGAAAGGAGATCCCATAGAATACATAAGGGAGTTTATAGTGCATGTATGGATATTGCTTTTGGGCCTATGTACTTTATGAGATTATTTCCACGTACCCTTTCATGGAAATCTCTAAAGTGGTTCTTGCATCTTCCTCTTGGGATAAGAACATGGAACGAACTAGTTGATAAGTTTATCACACACTTCACCTATAACATTGAAAGTGAAATGACCTTAGCAAAATTATGTACAACCAAACAAAAGGAAGGGGGGTCACTTACATCATTTTATCAAAGGTAGTGAACTATGTCCAACAAATTCCCTTGTCACATACCATAAAAATAGTTGGTCCTCATCTTCATAGAAAACCTCAACATAGAATTGATGATTCAACTTCAAATCCATTATTGAAACACATTTGAATATGTCATTGAAAAGGGAGTTTCTATTGAGAAAGTGCTTGTTGCAAAAGGACTAATCAAGATCTTTAAAGAAAACCAAAATGCTCCTAACGACAAGGGTAATATTTAGTCTAGAAACAAAAAATGACACAAATGATGGGGTAGTGGATGCTAAAATGGTTAACAATGTTCACCCCACCATTCACCTTAAAGGTCCTTCCACACAAAACAATCCAACACCAAGTCATTGTTGGAATGAAAATACACTGAGAGGGGGGGGGGGAGGGGGTGAATCATATGAACTGAAATGAGTAATGTAACATTGCATTTTAAAGCAGTAAAGTACTGAAGCAAAAGAGTCACAGAGACACAATAGACACAAGATATGCCGAGTGGAAAACCCTCCTGAGGTAGAAAAACCACTCCTGAACCTGCTACCTTTTTCAGGCTTTCATTCAATAATGTATTTTGACAAAGCCTGAATGGCTGATTTCTGAGCACCAACTCAAGGAGCACCAACCCCTCTGTTTAGAGACACCAATCTCAAGGAGCACAAACCCCTTTCCTGATATTCAATGGAACAAATAATAGTACAGAGGATCTCTCTGTTTCACTTGATTTCTATCAAGTGCCTCTTGATAGACAAAACATAGAATTTCCTAGAGTTAGAATTGACTCTTCAGAATTCCATGCATTTTCTAATCTTGATGCAGCTTGATGAAAACCCTATCACTGTTACAATACAGTCTCATCAAACTGTTTTACAATAATACATCTTTTCTCTCTTTTCTCACTATTTGATTTTCAATCTTTTCCCATGCAAAAAGCTACAAATCAGCATCAAAGAATAGAATATACTTTCAGATAACTAAATAATAATACCCCTATTTTGAGTTTTTGATTTTCTGTCATGATAGAACCCTAAACTCACTAGTTTTGGATTTTATAGAAAAAAATCACTACACATTGGAAGTATTACAACTGTCTCTCGAATTTCACTTTCAAAAAAAGGTTATGCAAGGTTTTTTTTCAAGTTACACAATGACTGTCAAGTCAGCTATGATGTTGCAGTTTTCACAAAAGAGAGATATTTTCTTTCTGTTGAGGATAAAACAACAATGACCAAGAATAGAAGAGTGACAGAGCACGTCTTCATTAGAAGCCTGCACATGCAGTGCTTAAACAAAAGCAATGAGAGCACATCATTTAATAATGAAATGATAACCATTTTCCTTGACTTGACCAACAATGCATCATAAGTATTTTTAGCAAAAAGAAACCACCTTCAGATTTTACCCACATGTAGTAATGAAGAATGCATATACCCAAGGAGATCTGACAAATAAGTTGCAATGAAAGAGAGATAACTGAAACCCCAACCAACATGCAATCGAAAGCCAATAACCAAGCATTTTAGCAATTACCCACAAATTTCAGTGAGGCTGAGAGAATATTATGAGATCTATGTCCAATACAGTAACAGATAAACTTAATAAACTGAAATCATTTTGAAGTGTGACTGAAATACCTTCAAAGGAAACGTTATCCATGAACCCAGATAAGCATATGCAAAGATTCGATGATATTATCATTACCCATACCCAAACAAATCAGATCCTTAATATAACTATCATGATAACCCTCAAAATAGAATGTTGTTCTAGAATTTTCATGAGAAGAACAAAAACGTTTTTCAATTTTCTATTTTCAAATGAGAGGAGACATGGCTCGAAATAACCTTTGCTGAACTGAAATGGATCTGCAAACCAAACAAAAGAAGAGCACTTGGAAAAATAATGTTGTTGTCAATGAATGATTACCAATCCTGTAGAGGAGCAAAAATGACCTCCCAATCTCCCAAAAAATGTGCTTGCACATTGTGGCTGAAAGAAGACAAGTGGAGCGACTTCTGTATAGGGCTCCTGACTACTCCCGATTGCTGTCCAACAACAAAAACGCCAAGGATAACCATGAAGCGGCCAAGGTGGAGGATGCATGGTGGCGGCCAGAATGTGGGCAGCACAAAAACGTGAAACAAAAAAAATGTTTTTGCCCTAACCTTACTCAGCAAACAAGTGCGAATTCCTTTGCAAAAGAAGATAGGCGTTTGGAGTCTGAAAAAGGACGGTGAATAAACACACTCATTATTCCATGTCAGGTCTGTGGGCAGAATAGAGGTAAACATGCCGACAAACATTATGGCATTTGCTAACTTTAGACAAAGAGTAAAGCCAACACAATGATGCCAACATTATTTCATGAAGGGGCGAATAAAATAAGACTTGAAGTTTCCACAAAGTCAAGGCAAGGTCACGATCAATGTGACATAAACAATAATTAACCTATGCCATTTGCTGTAGTCGACCTTAAGGCTGAATTAAATATTAACCAAATGACCCAACTCACATAAAATGGAGGATCGAATAGAATGCCCTTTCAAATACCACCATGATGAAATCCAATGCAAGTAATTTCCAATGCCTTAGTACTAGAGGCAAGATATTATGCAATTATCCATACCAAATACCATTAAAAAAATGCAAAGGAATGAGTAGTGTGTTCCTTAAAGCCTAAAGCACTGAAATAGCAAATATTCCTTGTATCAATTCCTCTGACTAAGAGAGAGAAGTATACCTTTGAGAATTTTAAGACCATTTTTAAATTCAAGATTGCTTGTTACTGATCAAGCCAAAAATAGTCAACCTGTATAAAGTTGATTTATGCCAAGGACAACATAATTGAGATCACCACTGAACCAATAATAGATTAAACCTGAAACGTATCACCTGATAAAATGGTCACAAATGACCTATAACCAAAATACCTCAACAAACATTTGTAATCTGCACATGAAGTTAAATGATCAGTGCCACCAAGATAATAAAACCAATGATGTGAATGTGCCAATCAAAATATGTATCAATTGAGAAGATAACCAAGATGCAAGATATCCACAAATTGGCATCAAGGACAAAAACAACATAAGAGGGATTCAACAATCATGACCAAACTATGAATGCAGTCCAAAACAATCAACAACGTAGAGGTCCCTCATGAGAAAACATGCCAAAATGAATATACACACCCTTAGGGGAATCCATTGAATTAGTCCTAAAGAAACTTTTACAATCCAATGTCATTCAACTTCCAGATATCAAACCATACGAACCAACACTAGTCAAACTAGTTTGTGTTGATATTTTGTCCTTGATGTCAAACTTGGAATTATGGCACTCTGATCTTGTCTTTGTGATCTTGGCATTTCATTGGTTCTGCTATGGCATTTTGGTATTGAAATTGTACTACTTGATTCAGGCCCAGCTTACTCTTGGTCTATTCATATTATGACATGCAATATCTTGTGTATGGACAACATTATTGCTTTGCTTTGGTACTGATCAGGTTGAGCTTCATGTGCAGATAAAGGTTATCTTGCTTATACATGTATATGGCATGGTCACTCAGGTATATCATTATCAGTTGGTTTTAAGTTACATTGATACTTGTCAGTTTAGTTCACTGGTATCATTGGTTGATCTTGACACATATCTCTCTACATTACATGTGATATGGCATATTGGATTGGCATTACACTAATGTTCACTTTGGCTCTTGAGATTGATATTTCACTTGATATCTTTACAATGGTATTTGATATGGTTCAGATTGGTTTGAGTTCATAATGTGTTTCTAAAGGTGATCTTTGGTTATCATAATGATTAAAGTGCGAGTCTTGGTAAAAGTCATTTCAATGACTCAAAGGTAATATCATGTCAATATTGTAATGTTGTTTTGAGGCATTATCTAGAATTACTTACATTTGAAAATGACTTAGAAAGAAGTCATATTTGCATCAGGTTCTAAAGGTCAAAAAGCTCTTTTGAAATTGCTAAGGTTCATTTGGCAGTATTGATTAGCTAAGTATTTCGGGGCCTTAAGGCTAACAACAGGTTTGTAGAAATCATTAAATTAAGTCACTTCAAAAGTGACAAGTCTTCGACTCTTGGAAACAAATGCTTTAATTTTTAAGGTGATTGAATTTTTTGTTAAGGTCTTAACAATTATCATGGTGATAATTGTGTTGGGAACATGGGGCTTTGTTAGTGAAATTTTTAAATATGTAAAATGATGTTTTTTTGTCTTAAGTCCTTTCAGACTTCAAACTTTATTATGACTTGTCAATTCATTGAATGAAAAGGCATTGAAAGCCAAGTAAAAGGAAATTAGGGCAAGCATTGTGTTTGGTTTTCATTTCGGTAAGGGTGGAAACCCTAGCCTCTGTCGCTGCCATGGAAAATGAGAAACAACCGTTTCTCTGTCATTTTTGTATTGTTGTTTTTAGTTTCACAGTGTATGGAAGGTTGTTGTCAGGTGGGTGTTGTCAAGGAAGGAATAAGGAAAATAATGACTTGGGCATATATCAAATATCACTGGTATTTACATGTTTCTCTTGCAGTCCGAACATGTATTATCATTTCTTATTTGAAGAAAGCTTTAAAGCTTCAGTTACATTTCTATATTCCTGTTGAGTAATTTTGTTGAGGGTATTTGAAATCAAATTTAAAAGGGAACAAAAGTTACAATCTCTTGCTTAAAATTAAATGATGCATTCCTTTCGGTTTCTTTACTTCTCTCATAATGAGTTGTGTGAAAATAATGTTTATTTTTTATGGGTTCGATTACAAGTTCATGCAATAATATTCATTAGTGTTTTCATTATTTAGAATGATTACCTGAATCATATTATTGTTTCTTTTCCTCCACCTATTACTAATCCATTGAAGATTCATCTGATTAGTTAAACAAGGGTTTATGAAATCTGGTCCAAAAGGGAATTACTGTTTATTTTCTCTTTTGGAAAAAGAATTTTACTGGTGCAAACGTTACTATTCTTTTTGTTTCAGATTGTATTTTTGGGTGCAGATATTTTTTTCGTTGCCAGGGTTAAGAAGTTAAATATGCTAATGCCCCTTTGTCTCTTTCTGAAGGAAATCCCACCTACATGGCCATTGAGGGTTTCAGAGTCATTTTCTTTAAATACACACTCTTGCTCATTCTGTCAGAAGAATTTATTTTTTGTGTGGTTACTTCTCTGACTCTTAGATCATACCTGGCAGATATTGGTCACAAAGTCTATGTCTTTGAATGTATCTGGCACAAATTCGATAGTAGTTTTTGAAACATTGCAATATACCTCTATTGTTGAAAGAAACATATAGGTTTTTTTTATTGTAATGACTAAAATAGAAGTGAGATTGAACACAACATAATGTATGGTCTATTCTAATAGACATGTTATACTCTAATATTGTAAATCTGAAATACAAGAAAAATACAAGTTTTCTTAAGATTAGATAATGACTAGAATTCTGAAGTTTCAACTTAGAACCTTGAGGATTGTAGGGATTGTCTGTTGAGAGGCACTTGTGAGAATAGAGATAAATAGAGAGACCCTCTGTATCATTGTATTCCTGTAATCTGAAAAGGAGTTTGTACTCCTTGAAATTGATGTTTCAAAAGAGGAGTTGGTGCTCCTTGAGTTGGTGCTCAGAAATCAGCCTATAAGGCATTGTTAAAAGTGGGTTTTCAAATATAAGCCTAAAAGGTAGCAGTTTAGGAGTGGTTTTTCTACCCCAGGAGGGTTTTCCACTCGACATATCTTGTGTCACTTTTCTCATATGTGGTTCTTATGATTTATTGTGAGAATGCTTTATTATGCAATTTTTACTGTCATACTTCTCATTTCAGTTATATGTGATTGCATTCAATATATGGATGGGTTAATCATTGAAAAATGAGAGCATAAATATGTTTTGTTTCAATTTTTGTAAAATTTGTCAAATTAGTTCATGACACTGATTCACCCCCCCCTCTCAGTGTCTTTTTCACTCCTACAGTTTGGTGGAATGTGAAAGGAAATATAAAAGAGAAATGGAAAGTACTAATGAATGATCAATTATTTGAAGGAAAGAGATTACCAAATAGATTGAAGTAGCCAAACAAAGTACTACCAAAGCAAGAGAGACACAAGAATTTTTTAAGAGTAAAAAACAAGAAAAAACCTCAATATTATGAATGGAGGAAAAATGCCTAAAGAATAATACAAAGAGAGAGAGAGAGTTTCAGTCTTAGGCTTGCTTGCTTGAGTCTTGAAGAATGAGAGGAGAGACACATTAATAAGTAGAGGTGAGAAAGAGGAGTCAAAATGTAACTCCCAACTCAATGGATGCCACTATTCATCTATGTGTGTGCAAAGTGTCACCTCTTAAGGAGGTGGTTACAAATATTCCTTAGTAAAGGAATTAAAAAATAAAGTCATCCTCACTCATGTGTGAGATGACAAAAAAGACAAAAGACTTGTAGGGATTCCTTTGGAATATTCCTACAAGTTAATAAGAAAATACATTTAAAGAATAACCTTTACCAAGGAAAGATTAATCTTCTAACACCCTCCCTTAAGCTTTATTTGGGGAGGTTACATCAAACCCTTCAATGAGTTGTAATCCAAGATTTTTACAATGAAAGAGAAATTTATCTTTACAAAGAGCTTTGGTGAAAATATCTACAACTTGATCTTCACCTTTACAATACAAAAGATAAATTTGCTTGTCTTCAATTTTCTCTCTAATGAAGTGATGTTGAAGAGCAATGTGCTTGGTCCTTGCATGAAAAATTGGATTCTTTTCCAAAACAATAGCACTTTGATTATCACAATATAAAAGAGTAGGATCCTTTTGAGGTAGACCCAAGTCTTCAAGTAATCTTCTTAACCATAGTGCTTCTTTAGATGCATTTGTACAACCTTTATATTCAGCTTTTGTAGAACAAAGAGAAGTAGATTGTTGTTTCTTACTATTCCATGAGATTGCAGCTGATCCAACAAAGAAACAATAACCACAAGTGGATCTCCCATCATTGGGATCACCTCCTAAATATGAATCTGTATAACCTTTTAAAGAAAATCACAATTTGCATCATAAAAAGACCAAGATTAAGAGTACCTTTAACATATCTCAAAATTCTTTTTGCAACTTTAAAATGAGTTTTTTTTGGTTTAGACATAAATCTAGAAACCAATCCAACACTATAAGAAATATAAGGTCTAGTAAGAGTTAGATAATTTAAACTTCCTACTAATTGCCTATATAAAGTAGGATCAACAAAAGGAGTTTCCATATCAACCATTAATTTTGTTCCTAACTCACAAGGAGTAGAAACACACTTTGCATCATTCATTTTAAATTTATCTAAGAGATCTTGAGCGTATTTATGTTGAGAAAGAAAAATACCTTTAGGTGTTTTCCAAATTTTCATACCTAAAAAATAATTTAAAAAACCTAAATCAGTCATTTAAAATTGTTGATTGAGTTGAGACTTAACATCACTAATCAAATTGTTAGAACTAGAAGTGAGAATTAAATCATCAACATATAAAATAATAATTACAATATCATTTTCACTATGCTTAATATATAAATTTGGATCATTTTTACTTCTAATGAAACCTTGAGATAAAAAAAAGAATTAATCTGTTTTTTACCGATCAAAAAAAGTAAAAAAATAAATCTTTGAATACCATTCTCTAGGAGATTGTTTTAAACCATAAATTGATTTGTTTAATTTGCAAACAAGATTTTCATTACCTTCCTTAATGAAACCCAAAGGTTGAGACATGTAAATTTTTTCAAGTAAATCTCTATTTTAAAAAACACTTTTAACATCCATTTGATGAATAGGCCAATGCATATGAGAAGCTAAAGAAAGAAGTAATTTAATAGTTGGCATCTTAGCTACTGGAGCAAATATTTCATTATAATTTCTAAGCCTTCAACTTGAGAGAAGCCCCTAGCAACTAATCTAGCTTTAAACTTGCTAACTTCATTATTTGCATTAACCTTAGTTTTATACAACCATTTGCATGAAACAAGATTCTTACCTAGAAGTAAAGGAACTAAATTCCAAGTATTACTAGAAATTAAAGTATCATATTCTTCTTGCATAGCCTTTTCCCAATGAGGTTGATCTTTAGCTTGTTCATAAGTTTGAGGATCATTTGAATTCATAATATTAGACATCAAAGCATAATTACAATAATTTTCCTTTCTAGTCTTAGATTTAATCATTCTAGCTAAAATATCCTAAATTTATTGTATTAAATTTTTAAACCATTTAGGCTTTCTTTTAGATGTGGGAGTATCATCACTAGAAGAAGAATCATGAGGAGAAATTTCAACATTTTCATCATCACTATCACTATGAGTAAGAGATGCATTAGGAGGGTTAAGAGAAGATTCAACTTGATGATTATCCTCCACAACAATAACTTTATTTTGAAAGATCCAATATCACGCACTTTAGAACAATCATGAACACCATTTTTAGCAATGCATACATCTATAGCAACTTTAACTTTGTTAGTAAGAGGATTATAAGCTCTATAAGATTTAGAATGTTCATCATAACCAACAAAAATATGATAAAAATATTTAGCATCTAATTTTTGCCTCTTTTGTTTAGGTTTTTGAACATAAGCAATTGAACCAAAAAATCTTAAATGGTTAAGATTGGGCTTCCTACTGGACCAAGCTTCTTCAAGATTTATATCCTTTAAATCTTTAGTAGGAGTCCTATTAATAATGTAAGTAGCATAAAACATAGCTTTTGTCCAAAATTTATAAGACATATTTTTAATATGTAACATAAATCTAGCCATTTCAACAATAGTTCTCTGCTTCCTTTCCACTACACCATTTTGTTGAGGTGTATAGGGAATAGTTAGTTCATGCTTAATACCAAATGATTTTAAATAACTATTAAAAACATTGTTCACATATTCTTTACCATTATCAGTTCTAAGAATTTTAAGTTTAAAACCATATTGCTTTGTCAACAAATTTATGAAATTCAAAAAATATATCAAGAACTTGATCTTTACTATGAAGAAAATAGATCCAAGACCTTCTTTAAAATCATCAACAAAAGTAAGTGCATGCCTTGATCCTTGGATGGAGTTATTCTCCATGGGTCCCAAAAGGTCATTATGAACTAGGTGCAACTTATGAGTTGCCCACCATGATTGACCATGTGGAAAGGGCTCTCTATGCATCTTACCACTCATGCATCATGTGCATACAATTTTAGATGGAACAATACTAGGCAATCCATCTACCATTTTAAGCTTTTGCATTAAGGCAATATTGTTAGCATTTATATGACCAAGTCTTTCATGCCAAACATTGAAATCAATGGTAGATAATAAAGAACATCTAGATTGAGAAAACTCATAAAATTTGAACAAATTATCATTGTCTAACTTAGCATTAGCAATGAGTTTGTTTTGTTTTGGATCAATAACATATCACATATATTTATAGAACTCTATTTTATAATCTTGACAAAGCTTAGCAATTGAAAGTAAATTAGTCTTTAATTCAGGAACATATAAAACATCATGCGATTTACCATTAGGAACATTCACATCACCAATTGCTTCTACTTTACAAGTATAATCATTAGAAAAATCAGATTGCATAGACTCAAAAACTTTTTTATGTGAAGTAACATGTTGAGATGCACCAGAATCAATAACCTATTCAAGAGGTTGAGAAACATTAAAACTACATGTAAAAGCACGTCTAGATTGATTAGCATTGTTATGAACCTTATTATTATTAGGTTTATTTTGATGTTGATTATTTTGCTTCATAGGCTTTTTCTCATTTTGCTTCTTAAAACAAGTATTTTTCCAATGACCATCCTTATTACAATAGGTGCAATGTGGTTTCTTAGAAGTATTAAAATTTCTAGGATCATTGCCATTATTATAATGAGGTTTGGAATTATAATATTGTTGTTTAGAATGAGATTTAAATTTTTTCTTATGATTAGACAAAAAAGCATGTTCATTAGACTTAAGAATGCTAAACCGAATTAACTTAGCTTCATTTTGTCTTAATAAATCACGAAAAATATCATAAGTTAATTGAGTAGCTAAAGAAGGAATAGCTAATTGGGCATGAATATTAGTAATGAATTGTTGAAATTGCCTAGGAAGAAACTTTTTAAGAATAAGATGAATTAATTTAAAATTATCTAATTTTACTCCTAAACCATTCAATTGACTATTCAAAGCATCAAATTTCAATAAAAATTCATCCATAGATTTAAAATCAGAATACCTCAAATCTTCAAGTTGATCTTGAGTTTGAATTTTTCTTGATTCATTTGAACTATCATAAATGGTTTTGAGTTTGTTCCACACTTCATAGGTAGTTGTACATGTCCCAATATGAACATAAAGTTCGGGTGACATGGATACAGATGAATCTAGTTTAGATTTAGGATCCGTAGCAACATCTAAAAGATGTTTAAATCGAAAAATGAAAGAAATGTGAGTTTTCCAAGAATGATAGTTAGAAGAATTTAACTTGATTTCATGAATTAAAGTTGACATTGTAAATGAAATTAAGTGCACAAAATAGCTTTAAAAGCAATATTGCAACTTAAGAAAAAAATTAACTCTCCAAAATTAAATTAAGGTATTGAAAAAGATAGACCCATTTGAATTAAAATAAAAGTTAGAAAAAAAAAACCTCCTTTAAAAAACTGTTCACTTGATAAAATACTATACAAGAAACATACAAAGATATAATTTTAATTATATCAAACAAAAAAATGCAAGTACTTTGATTTAAAAAAGACTATAAGAAATTAATTGAATAATGAATAAAACTAAATTAAATCAAAAAATTAGATTTGAAAAATTAATATTATTAAATTTATATTAATTTAAATAATAAACATTAAATCTCAAAAATTAATATTAAAAAATAAAAAAGCTCTATATAAAAATTATATTTTGATTTGATTTAAAAAACAAACTAAAGAATGCTTATATAAAACATGTGAAGCTTTAAAGAATAAAGAACTATTTTTTTCTTAAAACCTTTTAAGGCTTTCTTTGGTTTTAAAACCTTTGCATTCCTTTAAAGAATCCGATAATTAAGAAGATTTAAAAGAAACCTTAAAAAAAACATGGAATTTGCAAAGTGGGCGGGAGAAGAATAAGAGTAACGGATCTATAAAGGGGCGGAGCCCAAAAAAATTTTTATTTATTATGAGTAAGTAATTTTAGGGTTTGATATTTAAAAAACATATATGAAACCTTTAAAAACAGGGTTTAAAAAAATAAAATTGTTTAAGTCTTTGATTTTTTTTTACATATTTAAAAAAAATAGATTAATCTAAAAAAAAAGAATTTCTAAACTACGGTAAGAGCCCCTAAAAAATAGATTTTTTTATTTGAATACTAAAAGATTTTAGATCCCTAGAAAAAATATTTTTTTAAGAAATTATTTGAACATGTAAATTAGATTTTTTTTAAGAAACTTTAACATGCAGAAATAAAGGATTTAAATAATAATAATAATAATAAAAAATGCAAATTAAATAGATTTGAAATTTGAAAACAAAAATACTCAAAGATCTTTAAAAAACTTGTACAGGGGTTAGATAAAATATCATGCATAATAGAGTTAGGAAAACTTAAAATTTAGAAAAAATAGGCTAACCCTTATTAGGTATTTTGTTTCTTAAAAAAAGCACTAAATGCAAATAGATTAATTGAAATATGAAACTAGAAACCTGAAATTCCTACATAATAAAAAATAGGTTAGTAGACAAAAAACAACCAAGATTAGACACTTGCTCTTCTTCTCTTCTTTGAGAGTGTCCCCAATAGTATGCTGAAAAATCTGGTAAACCTTCAACAATGTAGCTCACTAAATATTAGTAATACCAAGCTCTGATATCATGAAAGGAAATATAAAAAAACAATGGAAAGTACTAATGAATGAGCAATTGTTTGAAGGAAAGAGATTACCAAATAGATTGAAGTAGCCAAATCAAACACCACCAAAGCAAGAGTGACACAAGAATTTGTTAAGGGGAAAAAACAAGTAAAAACCCCAATATTATGAATGGAGACAAAATGCCTAAAGAATAATACAAAGAGAGAGAGTTTCAGCTTTAGACTTGCTTGCTTGAGTCTTGAAGAATGAGAGGAGGGGCACCTCAATACGTAGAGGTGAGAAGGAAGAGTTAGAATGTAACTCCCAACTCAATGGATGGCACCATTCATCTATGTGTGTGCAATGTGTCACCTCTTAAGGAGGTGGTTACAAATATTCCTTAATAAAGGAATTAAAAAAAGAAGTCATCCTCACACATGTGCGAGATGACAAAAAAGACAAAAGACTTGTAGGGATTCCTTTGGAATATTCTTACAAGTTAATAAAAAAATAGATTTAAAGAATAACCTTTACCAAGTAAAGATTAATCTTCTAACAGAATGACAATAAATTTTGTGAATACCATCGTATGAAAGGACATAAAACATTATCATGTTGGAGACTTAAAGATCATATCCAAGACCTTATTGAATAAGGTGACATATCAGTGGACAATTCATAAGACAAATGTTGACCATACCATATTCAAGACTCCCCTATAAGACCATGGAAAATCAAAAGCCTCTAGTTTACAGAACAATACTAATAACAATGCCAATTATACCAATGTTTCATATGACTATACCATCAATCACATTTAGGCCTTTGATAACCATGTCGTTACCATTGCCATCAATAAAAATTCAGAATGTGTCATTACAACTCGTAGAGCTAAAGTGACCTTGCAAGGGGTCACTTCTAATCCACCATCAAAGACTCAATATAATCTCCTAGACCATCTTGGAAGGACTTTGATGCAAATATCCATTCTCGAGTTACTTCATATGTCCCCTAAACATAAGACCATTCTAGACAGGGCTTTGCAAGAGAGATTCGTTCCTATTAACCTAAATGTTAACCAATTTTAGGCCATAGTAGGATACTTAGCTACAACCCATCATGTCACATTTTCTGAGTAAGATTTTCTTGCACAACGATCGAACCATAACAATCCATTGAACCTTGAGGTATATATTAATAAACACAAAATAAAATGAGTCTTGGCAGATGGTGGAGCAGGTTTGAATATATGCACCTTAAAATTGGTCATAACATTGGGATTCTCTAAGCTTGTATAGATACGTCTAAGAAAATCAAATCAAGGCTTATTACAATGCTAAGTGCTCGTCCAAGGGTATAAGCACACTTCCTATAAGGGTTGGGCCTACTATTCAAAACATGATATTCCAAGTCTTGGATTTGGATCTACCTTATAACTTTCTCCTTGGTCGTCCATGGATTCATGCCATGAGGGTCGTTCCTTCCACATACCATCAATGCCTTAAGTTTCCATATAATGGCATCAAAATTACTATATCATGTGATCTTGACCCTTTCCAATATTGTAGAAATCTGAAAGGGACTACCGAAAATCAAGTACCTATCAATCAAGAAGCTTCATCCTCCACTTCATCACATTACATCAATCCATCTTCATTAGTCAAATCATCCACTCCATCCACTACACCTTCCAAACCTAAGGTCTAGATCCATGACATAGGATGTGATGAATATAACATGGAGAGCTTATTTTGTGTTGGGAAGTTTCTCGCATCACCAAAACCTTATGGGAAATCTCATCCTATTAAGAAGGAAACTAAAGTCATCATTCATAATCCTCCTACTACATTCACTAAGTGGGGTGAATTGAGCAAAGAGTCTATAGGCGAGGATATTTCTACATGGATCTACAAGAATGAAGAAGATACTAAGCCTAAGTAAATACCGGTTAAGCAATATTCAAAATGGTTTAACATGAAACAACAAGGTTATGATGAACATAACAGTCTTGGTTTGAACAAACATGGAATGATAAAACCAATATTACCTCATCAGTTACCGAAGAACACAAGGTTAGGGTATGTACCACCAAAGCAGAGTCCTCCTTGTACAAAGTTGGCTTCGAGTGGAAATATTAATGCTTCAAATGAAATCAAGACATCTAAGGAATACCATATTGAAACTGACTCTAATGAACGGGTGTGGGATTCCTACACATCTAGTGATTATGACCTAATCGAGATCTTTCAAGAGCTTGACTTATCCTCTTTCCCAACCAAATCCATGAATGGTCATGCCCGGATCATCTCTTTTTAGGATCTTGATAATACCCCCATTTTTATCATATTCGCTCATTCCTTGAACTTTAATGATACCAATGGTGACTTACCCCTCATCTACCCATAACTCATAGACTAGGATCAACAAGGACCACATAGTTTAGACATTCAAGAATGATGAAGCAATAAATAAGTTCATGGGACTTCGAGAAGGGATACCAAGTGGGGATCATAAAGTTAGATTTACCATAGAGCTTGATGACAAAGCATACTTTGGAGAGTATATGTACCACCCTCTACTCACAAAAATGAGAAAAAAAAAGAATAGGTATTTAGGTGAAAACCAAAAGGCGTCTTTAGACCAAAAGTAAAAATAAAGGACGTACCTAAGGGTGAAAACCTCCTTGAGGTGCCTAAGGATGAAGGGTTGGATAGTCTCCTCATAAATCAAGAGAGATCACCATTGCTTATGGAAAATCAAAAGAGGTCAATCTTGCTACAAAAGATAATCCTAGGATCATTCACCATGCAGAATCTTTGACAATCAAGGAAAAACTCGAGTTTTCCACTTTCTTCTCAGAGATAAATTAATTTTGCATGGTCATATGTTGATATGTCAAGGTTAGATCTTGAACTAGTTCTACACCATTTTCCATTGGTTCCAAATGCTAAACCTGACAAACAAAAATTGAGAAAAATACATCCACAGATTACGGTCCTAGTCAAAATAGAGTTGAAGAAAATTTTGGATGTTGGTTTCATCCGTCTGATAGACTATGCAGAATTGATATCAAATTTGGTTCTCATAACTAAATCAATTGGTGGAATTTGAGTATGTACAAAATTCAGAGATCTAAAAAAATCTTGTCCTAAAGATGACTTTCCACTACCCAACATTGACATCATAATAGACCTCACAATAGGATATGAGATGCTATTGCTTATGGATGGTTTTTTTCAAGATATAATCATATCATAATTGCTCTTGAGGACCAACATAAAGCAATCTTCACATGTGCTTGGGGTAACTTTTGCTGGAACGCCATGCCATTTGGTCGTAAGAACACTAGAAAAACATATCAGGCAACTATGACACTATTTTTCATGATTACATGCAACCCTTATGGAAGATTATGTTGATGAATTATTAGCAAAATCCTTTTCAAGAGATAGTCATCTAGTAGTATTGGACAGTATTTTCAAGAGATTGGAAGAATATAAAGTTGGTTTAAATCCAAAGAAGTGTGTCTTTGGGGTTCAATTAGGAAAACTCCTAAGATATATCATCTCTTATAGAGGTATTGAAGTTGATCCTGTAAAAGTGAAAGCTATCTTGGATATGCCTCCATCGATAAACATAAGTCAATTACATACTTTACAAGGAAGATTACAATATATCTAAAGGTTCATAGCTTAATTAGCCGATAAATTTCATCCATTTCAACATCTGCTCTGCAAGCGAGTCCAATTCATATGTGTCGATCATTGCCAAGAAGTCTTACAAAAAATCATTGACTATTTATTGTCTCCTTTGATTCTTATTCCTCCTATCGATGTTAGACACCTCATACTATACATATCAACAACCACGTCAGCATTGGGGGCATTATTAGCACAAAATGACAATGATGGAAAAGAACGAGCTATTTATTATATTAGTCATACTCTTGTAAGGTATGAGATTAATTATAGCCTTATTGAACGAGCATGTCTTGTAGTTGTTTTTGTTAGGAAGAAGCTTAGACATTACATGTTGAACCATTGAACAAAACTGGTAGCTAAGATTGATCCCTGGAAATATCTACTCAACAAAGCAATGCTAACAGGTTGGTTACCAGAATGGGTTATGATCTTGAGTGAATATGACAAAATATGTTGATCACAAGGCAATGAAAGGACAAGTGATAGTTTATCAACTTGTACACTCACCAATAGTGGAAGATAATGCTCTAGTGTCTAATTTTTCTGATGAATCCATCTTCACAATAGAGACTTCTACGACATCCAAACATTGTACTTTGATGGGTCTTATACAAATCATGGTTTAGGAGCTGGTATCCTCTTTGTCACACCTCAAGGGGATTCCATACCTAAGTCATACATAATAGAATTCATGTGCACAAATAACATGGCTGAATATGAGGCATTGTTAACAAGACTTTGAATGGCTATCAAATGGAAAATCAAGAACCTTCACGTCTATGATGATTCCTTATTGGTTATTTGTTAGGCTAATGATGACTATGACACAAAAGATGAAAATCTCACTCCCTACAAGTGAATGGTCAATAGTTTCAAGCAATATTTTGATGTCATCATTTTTACTCAAATCTTAAGGATTTAGAATAAGACAACAAATGCAATGACAACCATTGGATCTCTCTTGGATATACCTACTAATGTGCCAGAATATGAGTTCTTGGTGGAATGATTGTTGATCCCCACATTCGATGTCTTTGAATTTGAACTCTTGTGTGAACTTGTTTGTCCTAATTCTCCTTGGTACAAAGACTTTTATAATTACCTGCATGACTAAATTATCCCTCTTGACTTGTCTGCTAACCAATGAAATACCTTTATTTGACAAGCATCCAAATATGTCATCATCAGTGATAAATTTTACTGTCATAGTCTAGATAGCACCCTCCTAAGAAGTCTCGATTCAAATGAAGCATAAATAACTTTACATGAGACCTACGCGATAGTATATGTGGATCTAACTCTGTTGGTCCTACCCCAGCCAAAAAGCTTATGTGAATGAGATAATATTGGCCTACTATAGAACGTGATGCCTATAATTTTGTTAAGAAATATCGCCAATGTTAGATACATGGAGATCTTGTAAACAAACTTGCTTAGAAACTTCATCTAGTTACATCATCGTGTCCATTCTCTCAATGGGGAGTCAACCTTGTGAAAAAGATCCATCCTACCTCTGCTAATGGTCATAAGTTTATCATCACTGCAACTGAGTATTTTACCAAATGGATCGAAGTTATTCCAATGACCTACATCACCGGTACACAATTATCCAAATCATCCTTAATTACATCATATGTCGATATGGTGTTCCCCAGTCCATCATTACAAATAACATTCACCCTTTCAAAAATCAAGAGGTTCGTGAAATGTACGAGAGATTCCATATCTAGCACCACTTCACCGCTCTATATTACCCCCAAGGTAACGGTCAATTTGGGGCATCTAACAAGAATATCCTTAAAATCCTAAAGAAGATTGTCGATGATGTTGGCTGTGACTGACACATCCAACTTAATCCCACATTATGGGCCTATCACACCAGCATTCACACCCTATAGGAGCCACTCCATATTCCATCATCTTTGGATCCAAAGCCATTCTTCCCATTGAGGTCAAGTTACCATCCTTGAGAGTATCTATGCAACAGTTCATTGATGAGAAAAAATATCATGTATCCCATTTACATGAGCTAGAGCTATTGGATGAGAAACAACATAATGCGTTAGTCCATTTACAAGCATATCAAAATTGTCTTTATCGTAGTTGCAACAAAAGAGTCTAAGTCAGGCATTTTGACATTGGTGACTTGGTCCTAAAAGAGAATTTGAAAAATCAAATAGATTGAGAAAAACCCGAAAAGTTTGAGCATAATTGGTTGGGTCTTTACATCATAACTATAGCATATTGATCTGACACTTATCAAATCTCTAAGTTCCTGATGGTTAACCACTACCAAAGCTTATCAATAGCATGCACCTTCACAAGTACTATACCTATCTTTTAGAGAATCCCATTGAAAATACAAAAAAAAAACATTACCATGATGAAAACCTAGCAAATAGGTGTCTTGGTGACACAAAATAATAGAAAAATCAAAAAAGAAGAAAGAAAATAGTAAAGAAAAATAATCCATCCAATAGTGAAAACCACTTTGGTGGCGCTTTGGATAAGTACCATGGTGAAAACCTATCAAACAATCTCCATGTTTAGTTGGTCTTTTCTCCATCATCTAATATCATTCTATCTGATTTTACACTTCCATCCAAGGTCTATCACGCACATACCAGTGCATAATAAAATATGCCCTCTCCATCTCACCCATAATAAAGCTTAGTCATTCCTCCCATGGCCTAAGAATTGTTGACATTTAGCATCTTGCGCTTTTCATCTCTATCTATAATAAATTTTCGTCCATCCATCTTCATCCATAATAAATTGGTCCTATACCTGATTGGGGGAAATTATTGGACTTGTGTTTCATATAGGATCCTAGACATGGCTCAACACTTCAAAACACATTAGGAAAATCCAACATCCGAATAAAATGTTAAAATCCAAAAAAAAAAAAGAAAACATCAAAATCAAAAAAATAAAAAAAGTGCCAAAAACTCCAAAAAATAGAGTTCATGTTAGTCCAAGTTGTCAAACTATATTGTCTTTGTGCTTCATATAGGCAAGGACATCATCAATGATCCCTTGAGGCTTAGGTCAGTCCTTTAGGTCTTGTCATAATAAATTATCAAATCCATCCATACCCACTTCATAATAAACTATCCATGGTCCAAGTGGTTGAACTATGTTGTCTTTATGCTTTACATAGGCAAGGCCATCACCGATGAGCCCCCAAGGAATTAGGTCACTCCATTAGGGTTTGTCATAACAATCTCTTCATCCATCCCAAATCATATCATAATAAACTATCTCTTGCTAAGGTTGACATTTTAAGCAAACTATCCAATCAATCTGCAGCCAAATAGATCAATTGCTTAAACACAGGTGCCTATCAAAAAATAAACATCAAACATCAAACATCAAACAAAAAAAATTATTAATCCTTATTAGCTATCAAACAGTCTTATATAGAGTGTTGCATTGTCGAAACTAGACTAAATGTCTTATATGACATATCACATTTTTGAAACCATACTTTAGCTATCCAACCTATCGATTGTCTTATACAGGTTTTTGCACCCTTGAAACTAGACTCAATCCATCATTGTTCTTATACAAGGTTTACCATTCCCAAAACCAAATGCTATCATTATCCAAAACCTAATCATACAAACAATCATTGGTAAATGATCTAAATGGTTGTTGACTCTATTGGTCCAGTTTGTTTTATTGATTTATCTTCGGTCATGTTACTATGCCCCTTGAGGATGTCCCAAGAAGGATTTAGAGGAGTGATGATGGATCATGACCTTTTTCTCTTTGATTTCTATTTGCAATTTGTCTTGGTAATATGACTAGGGAAACTCGATTCCTTGTGTGTGATTGGGGTTCCATTTGGCATAATCAAAACATCCTACGCAAGCTAAAGCTCAATCTAATGCTTTCTCGTGTCAGGATTAACATGTTTTATGGTTACTTCCTCACATGTTTCGGCAAGGTTATGTGGTTTCTAATCTGCATCATGACACTCCTTGTTTGTCGCATGTCTATTTTTGCGAGGGATAACATATCACACCTTGGCCTATGTCATATCTTGGTGTTCATCATCCATTTCCATAATAAATTCTATGATAATAATTATGCAATCGAATAAGAGCTTGATCATCTATTAGCAAGATCTCAAGATAGAAATTCCCAATTCATCTATTTTTTTCTTTCATTTTGTTCCTCATCACTCTTTTTCTTCTATACTAACATCCCATCCATTCATCCTTAGATCAACTTTTGAGCCTAGTTTTTCATCACCAATTTGTACTTATCCAACTTGCTTATTGGTAAAGTTGCCAATTTTTTTGGAATTTTTCAAAAAATTGTCAATTTTCTCGAGGGGGCAAAATCTTATCCCACGTCCGTCAGGGCACATTGGGGCATATCCTAAGCTAAATTTTTAGATTTATTCTTTGACACAATGCTCAAAATCACATTATGTCAAAGAGGGGCAAAATGTAGACACTAAAAATTGTCTCAAACCTATAAGCAACATTTTATCACTAATCCGCCTTCTTTCTTGCATAATTAAATAATTTTAATTATTTAATTATTTCCTAATGTCATTTTCTTCTATTAATTAAATACTTCTTAATCATTTAATTAATTCACTTTATCCTTATTCCTCTTTTGATTAATTTAAATAAATATCAATTTTATTTAAATTATGTCACTAATTATCCCCTTTCCCTCTATAATTAAATAAATTATTATTTATTTAATTATTCATATTCAGTTTTCCTTCATTTTCCTCTATAATTAAATAGTTATTTTGATTATTTAATTATTCATTAGCTTTTTCCCTCCATAATTAAATAAATTATATTATGTAATTATTTTATTATTTTCCTCTCCCTTATAATTAAATAATAATATTTATTATTTAATTATTCCTCATTTTCATCTACTCTCTATTAAATAATTATTTTTTATTTTTTATTTATTCATCTCACTATTTCTTAAATTAAATAACTATTTTAATTATTTAATTTACCTTTTTCTAGCTAAGCCCTATCTCTTATTCCACTTTTTTCCTATCATTATCTCTTTTCCTCTCAATTAATCTCATCCATTGATCACCATACATCATCTCACAATCATATCATTTGAATTGAGATTTCTATAAAAGCAAGTCATCACCTTCATTTTAAGGCTAACCACAGTCTTCAATATTTTTCTTCTCATATCATTCATCTTGAACAACCATAATTTTCAATACTTTTCTATCATCATCTTGAGATCTAGAGCTATCTTGCATCAACATCAAGCTTAGTGAGTACATTGCATACTACAAATCTGAGAAAAAACAAAGCAAAACAAAGAAGAGCAATGGAGGTGAATCAACTATGGATGGCATAGGAATTGAGGTTTATTGCTTTAGTATTGTGATTTCTATTGTAATTTATGCTTCATTGTTGAATTATGGTCTTCATAACTTGAATTAGATAGTTTTGTGGTTGCTATCATTGATTCATGCTTTTCCACAAATTCTAACCCTGATCTACACAAATAAGTATTAAAAATTTAATATCTAAAAGTTTTAAATAAGTATCTTGTCAAGAAATTAGCCAAGTAATGACAATTCTATTCATATGGTTTGCATGATGATTCCATTTAATTCAATTAAAAAATTTAAAGATCAAATATAAAACTAAATAAAAGTTTGTTGGAACTATATGGTGGTTTACTCAATTAAATCCGTCATTTTGGTTCATTTTAATTATCTTTTTAGCTGCAATCCAAGGGAGATTACACATCCCTTAGATTTAAAAAATAATATAATGCACCCCTTATTTATTTTCAATGCTTTATAATATGCCACAAATGTCGTTGTTGTGCAATTGTGTTAAGCTATAGATATAGTAGCTCAAAGTACAAAAGAATTACCCGTAAATATGAATTAGAAGCAACATTAATACCAAATGCTACTGATTTTTGTTTCAAATCTTGTTTGAATTGTCTAACTAAAATATATAAATAATTCTTAAATGTATAATATATACAAAATGAAACTACTTTTCAATTAAAGGTAAAACTAAAGAAATAAAAGAATTTCATACTTGACATATAAGTTAATTGAAATTACATATCCATGAAAATAATAATAAAAAATAAAGAATTTTTAGAATGCTTAACATATACTAATAACAAGGGGAAACTAAGAATGAAAGAAATCCCTAACATGTGCTTTTTGAAATTACCAGTAAGAAAGGTAAGAAGAAGAAGCTCATCATGAAAAAGGATTCAAAATATGAGGAGGATGTTGACTATGTTCCAGAATCTCTTGCTACCATGGAAGTGGACACTCAATCCCATGCTTTGGGGAAGTCTAAAAAAGGGGAGCCGAGCCCTAATAAGGGTTATGAAACCTACAGTGAGGAGTCGGCTACTGAAATGCTAAAGTAGATGTATGAAGGAGAAGAAGGAAGTGGCTGGTGAGGTGTCTTCATCTCCCCTTGTTCTGGGGATGAAACAAAATAAGGAGTTGGAGATGGGAAGTAACAAGAAGTTGGTTGTTAGGTTTGTGAGCCAATTGCTAGAGATGAATTCTCCACTTAAGTTTGTTGATGAACAAGGTGTTGTGGATTCACCAATTGAGGTTCCAGACTTGCAAATGAAAAGGAAGGTCATGGAAAAGGTGGGGTAGGGTGTTGAGGATTCTCCAATTGTGGACCCAGATAGGCAAAAGAAAAGAAAGGCAGTTGTTGCAGAAATTGTGGAGTCTATTTGAAAAATCAAAACACTGGTTGCTGTTGGGAAGGGGAAGGAAGTCTCTGCCAGTTAGGATAAGGTAAGCCCCTCTCATGAGGAGGATGTTGTGGGTAAGGGAATTTTCAACATTGATAAGGAAAATATTTATGATGTTTTGGGAACTGCTAGAGAGGGTTCCATTATTTTTTACAAGTTATTCAAATGGATGTTCCATGAACTTAATATGACCAATGTGAAAGTTCATGGTGTGATGAGTAAAGCTGATGATTCCCTGTTTAGAATCAAATTGATGAGCTAATGAATTCTTCAAAAATTGTGGCAGAGGAAACACTCAACATGAAGCAGAATCTTGAAGGTAGAGTTCTCACAATTGAAAATCATCTGGAGAGGATTTATGCTAACATGGATAAGGGTGGGGAGGGGACAAAATATAGGGTTAATTTTGAGTTTGTTGGTATTACCTCTCCTTTTGATATTTCCAAAAAATGTAAGGAGATTGCTCATTCTGGTGATATTGGTGTGGTGGTAAGCTATTGAAGGGAGAGGTGTTTGTTGATAAGGGTGGTGATAAGAATAATGTTTTTATTAGCGAGGTGAATGTGGGTGGGCTTGGGGCTAGGACTCGTAGAAAGACTAAAGCTCAAGCTGGGGCTCCTGTGAAAGAACTGTCTGATGCCTTGGATGAGGGTCAAAATGATATGGCATGCGATGTGGAGGCTGCATATATACCGAAGAATATGTAATGATGTTGATTGTGATCCTCTTTTTTGGCCGACTTTTTGTTGATGGTACATTGCGTATGGGCTGATATATGCTTGTTGTAGTTTTATTTAGTTTGAGTTGCTCTTTTTTGTTAAGGGTTTCGAGCCCCTTCAAAACCCGCTATTTACCTCTAATAAAAAACATTAAAAGATATTTTTTTATGGTTTTAATCATTAGTTGAACGAACAATTGCATGACAAAATAATTTCTAATAAAGGTTGCACATCATCCAAATAGTTGTAGTTAGAGTTGAACTTCAATTAGTTTATTTCATTTATTTTCGTTTGTAGCTTTATAAATGGTATAAATAAGTGCCTCTTTGCACTGTATTTTAAAATAGTAATTCTCATGCTTACAAATTGCTAGATTTGTCATTCGTCATGTATTCATTGTTATTATTATTTTATTAATGAAATTTAATACGCTTATCTTAATTATAAGTATTTATTGATGTGTATTATTATATGTGCTAAGGGTTGAATTGCTTCAACAAAATTATAAACTTTGTATTACAGACAAATTCAAAGGTGTATCTCATAGTCTTATACTAAGTCCTACATTTAATTTAACCATAGTATTCATGTTTATGTGTTGGCATGTTCAAATATGTGTATACTTACCTTTCTTAGTCTTTGTTTTTAACTAAATAATGTAAACATGTGGTCATAGATATGTTTTAAGTCAAAATGATAAAATTATTTGCTAGTGTAGAAAGAGTGTCTTAGACTTCTACCCTATGTAAAACTTAAATGATAGGCATTTACATTTTATTCAACATGAATGTGAACCACCTCAAGAATTATTGTAAAAATCATAAATTGTAAGTACATATTGTCTAGTTTTAGGTTAGTTTTTAATTTACAAGGAGCTTCCCCTTCTAATTTGAAGTGTTAATTTATCGCACATTTGATTTATTTTTTAATGTGAATTAAAATGCTAATATTTTTTGGTGACTATGGTGGGGAGTGACATAAGACTAGGATATTCTCCACTGATTCATTCTAATTGGCATGAAGATTTCAAGGTTCATGAAGACCTTTTGGTTTGAAGTGAATAATTATTGCACTCAATGGGTGATTAGGAGGGTGACTACATCAAAAAATAACTATCCACCTCTATTATTTCCATGGTGCAATCAATTTTATCCATTGGCATTGATATAAATCATGAGCTTCCTTGTGGAGCAATAAAGATTATTTCCAAGTTCTATGGTGATGGCAAGAAACATGTTGATGAGAATATCTTAGCCTTCACCACCACATGTGGAATTATAAGTATAACACATGAAGATGTCATAGTTTTATTTCTTGTTGAAACCTTGCAAGGCACAACAATTTATTGGCTTCAACACCTTGCTACCAATTCTTGATCATGAGTTGGGAGTCAATGAGTAAGAAATTTCTTACACATTTCAAGTTAGTTGAGGATAGTCATATTTTATTTACAAAATCCTCAGATACTAGGAAAGATGAAAGTGAACTTCAAACATTGGGTACTAAGTTATTGACATCGTAAATCCTTCTTCTAAGATTCTTCTAAGTTGCTTCATTAGTGTTTTATCTTTAAAAGTTACATTCTTCCTCAAGAAAGGAAATGATATTGAATTGAGGGATGCTCAAGAATATATCATTGATTTGGAGGACCATATGATTAATTCAAGATATATACATAAAGATTCAATCAAGTCACAAGTTATTTTGAACATTCAACCACTTCAACAAGATCCAGCTCTTTTAATAAAAAGTGTTAATTTCATCAATTAGGTCATTTATAGTTCTCAGGTATTTGCTTCAATATCAAAATAAGTGGTTGAAGTGTCTTCTCCTACACACACATGTTTATTTTTCCATGCAATGAGTGAACATGATGGAGAAAGTTATCCTAAGATGCACAAATTCACATTGTTATTGATAATTTTAACTAAAAATTAAGGATTTTTGGGTGATATTGAATACATTTTAGATGAATATGATGGTAGCTTTGTGATGCGATGTACCCAATTAAAATTTATGAGGTAATTTTTTTTTTTTTATATTCATGCATTGAATGGTGCCAGATGTTTGTATAATCATGAATTATATATAAAACAAGATTATTCGTTGGAAACAAAAACCTTGCTCACTTTTCTTAAGTTATTTGAGGCTAAAGAAGGACTATTGATAGAAGAGGAACACAATGTTTTACAAGTATTGTATACATTATATAAGGATAATTAATTCACAAAAAACATCCCATGATCAAATTGTAAACACAAGCAAGTCAAATACACTAGAAAGGATGATGATGAATCTAAATGCTTCTTGTCACCATTCAATAGATTGCTTGAAGAGTTTTCACTAGATATAATCAAAGAAGAGTAAGATGTGTTTCTCTCTCAAGATTCCTCAAATTCAAATTTTTGTATAAGCACTCATGATGAAAAATCACAATTGATATTGTTTGAAGAATTAAAGACTTGGTCATGGGAGGTTGGTATTTTTGCTCAAGACATCAAGGAAGTACCATAGTTAGAGAAAGAAAAATATTTTCTTCTTATTGAAAATAATTCATCCTTAGAGACATTCATACTATTTGAATTCCATGTGGAGGATTCATTACCAAATCTTGAAAGTTTTTGCATCACCCAAAGAGTGTATCCTCAATGAAGGATATAGTGGATTTCCTTTCATTCCATACACATCAGTAAAGAAGATAATGTTAAACACTTAGAGGTTATTAATGAATTTATGCAAGAAAAAAATGCTATAAATTGCAATCATATTTTATTGATAATAAAATTAGCATGACTTATATGTTTCATCACACGTAGGAGAAGAAAAATAAAAATTCAGTTATGATAAATAAATATATATGTTCTAAAAAAGTAGACAATGAATGAAAGTATGGTAGAATGTGTTGATAATATATGTGAATCGAATTAAATGTCTAATAGAGTGAATTCAAAAGGTAAAGAAGGTTAAGAAGATGGCAAGGAAGAGGAATCACAAACAATAGAATATCACTTTCATATTTCTTCTTATATGTTAGAAGATGATAGATAATAAAGTTTGTTTAGAGATATAGGTCTTACAACATGTGTACTTTGATAGTAACATGGTACTTGAAAATTTAAAATCAATTTCTTAGATTCAAACTTTGTTGCATTATTAGATTAAGGAAAAATTAATGATAACAATAGAAATATTACCCCACCACTACATATATAATTTTTATCTATGGTAGATATAGAAAGTCAAGAATATAGAAATTTAAACAACTTCAACCGTTCCAAGATGACACTTGGACTATGTTCATGGTTGTGTAGATTGAAGACATAGTTGAAGAAAATCAAATTTAATAAGTGGTGGTTAATATTCCTACAAATTAGTACTCTAGTTGCAAGATCTTGCTAGATTCCTTTAGAAGGAGGCCCACCATCTTTATCTACTAGAGATATTTCTCCTTATGGAAGAAGGTCATTCCGATCCATTGCATATAAATCAATTTATCTTGAATTTACCATTGAATTATTGTGTCTACCCATCTAAAACATGGATTTTTGAAAAAATAGTGCAATGATTTGGAAGCTATGTGTTATCATGGCTAAAATCTTAGCTCATGATGAGTGGTTGTTAGCTTTTACCACCTTGTAAATGGTTTTGTGTAACCTATTTTATATACCATGGTTCTCAATTGAAAAAGAGAATATATGTTTTCCATTTTGTTTATATTGTGTTTCACAATTTGTGATGTTTTTCTATTATGTCATATTATGTTTTCCCTTTCAGTAATGTAAACATTGTGTTTTTCAATAAGTTAGGTTACTGTATGAGCATGAATTTGCACCCCTAATGAAAATTCCCTTTTACCCCTTGCACTTTAGAAAACCTGAGGCAAAGGCTTAATTCCACTTAAGCTCGCTGTCCACATCACACTTAGCACCTGTTTTGTGTGTCAGTGGAGGCGTTTCTATCTGGGACGCCCGCACGATGCATAGATGTCTGCGCGACATGCTTACGTCCCTGGTAGATTCCTACGACCGAAGACTACAGAGATGCTACACTCTCGATTGGGAGTCAAAGTGTAAAGCTCCTCTTCGACTGGTCGACCCGAATATGGCCGTTTTTCATCCTTCCTTCATAATATTCACTCTTTCATTCATATCGGGGTTCAACAGAAGTTTAGGTGAAGTTTTGCAAGATCTTGAGTTCATTTTTCTCCACTTTTCTCATCCACAAGATTTGTAGCAACAATTTTCACTCCATTGCAACAATCTACCACTCTATCACTCTGATAGTGTGAGCGCAGGACAAACACCATTGCAGTAGAGGCTTGAGTTCCTCTCATTCAATCCTCCACAAGCCTTGAGCGCTTTGGATGGAGGTGGTAAGCTCCTCTCATCTCCTCTATCGTATTTGATTGAGTAAGCACATATTGTTTTGTAGTGTTTCTTGTTTACGTAGCTTGTATTCTTTCTTTATCTCTATTTCTATTGTTGCAAACTTGGTTGTCCATGGAGGTGGAAACACCAAAATGGGGTTTGACTGAGGCAGGCCCCTAAATAACCCCAATATTTTCCCCCTTTTCTGTGTGCAGGTGGAGAGACCTCGAAACAAGCTGGTGAGAAGATTGTTGTGCGAAATTGTCTTCATCATTCTTGCAGTAATAGACTTCCTTTATCATGTTAATCTATATATTTCATACTTCTTGATCTTATTTTGTCATTCCAGAAACTCTTAAACTAGGTTGCTAGTCCTTATTTAGAGCTTAAACCTTATTTTGGTAGTTTTTTGGCCGTACGGATCCTAGCGCACCTACGAGATGCCAGCGTGCCATGCTGTCGTCCTAGAACTACACTTTTGTCCTCGTACAAAGAGCTACTTGAGACACAGAGTTGACTCTGAGAAGAGACTTGTCTAGTCTCCCTTCAGCCCTCAAGATTGTAGAGTGGTTGAAGGATACCTAATCCTCATCATTCTCATCCCTTCTATCCTAACCATCCTTTGAACTGAGGTAAGTTAGGGCAGCCTTTCCGCTCTTGGCCTTTCGTGACCTGGGGCCTTGCAGTGGTTGGTCCCCCTATCTTACATTTTTGGTGAACCCAATGTGAACCTTTTGAGTTCCATTTTGTGATACTGAAAGCTCCTTTCCTCGTATTCTAGGAGTGTTGTAGGTGTGAGGTTTGTGAGGCTCTCGCCTCACAGCCCAACCTATGACCCCTAGTAGGCGTAGTTGGAAGGTTCCAAAGTATTGCATAACGAAACCTCAATTAGGTCACTGCCTTATCTCATAAACCTTAGGAGGCTCTATAGAAGTACTATTTGGTGTGCACAATGGCCTCTTTCTTAAATCAACCTATTCCCTCTGTGCAGATTGTGAGTAGTGGTACTAGCATAACCTTCACCTCACAGGACCTGCTGATGGGCTTCAATAGAGAACCATCTCCTCTTTACATTCCTGTGAGGATAAATGGGAATACTGTAGTAGGTATTCTCATTGATCCGACATCTCAAGTGAATATCATAACTGAGGAGATCATGCTAATTAACTTCTTGTATAAGGATGGGTATGATGCACCTAAGAGTATCATCCACACACACGACAAAGTTTTCATACTTCCTATAGGGAGTATTGTCCTATCTATCCTCGTTGGACCTAAATCTATAAGCCTTAAGTTTGACATCATCTCGGGGTCTGAACTCTTCAGAGTGAAGCTAAGAATCCCCTGGCTAGTAGCTATGAATGTAGTTCCCTCGGTTATACACAAGTGTCTGAAGTTTGTTCATGGAGGTTCGGTACACGTTGTCCATGACACCGGTTGCACGTGGCAGCTATACCTTAAATTACTTTTGGCTCGCATCCCTTGGTCCTCTCCCACCTAGGAAGAACCTCCTACACTGCACGTATCAAAACTATAAGAAAAGGGTGTGCTAGGCCAAAAGTGAGATACCCTCCGTTGCCTTATGTTGTTTCGTATAGAGCTTGCCTAAAGGCTAACAATGATGCCACCAAGGCACGTAGAAGAGAAGAAGAGAAGCGGTCTCAAGATCCTCCTTCTTCCTCTTTCGTTGTTCAACTCGATGCTTCCTGTTGCCCTATTGTAGTACCATCTACTTCTGTCTCGCGTTTGCGAGAGAATCCCATGGTACCCGCTTGGTGAAAGGCTAAGCGTTTGTACATTTGAGTTGCTTGTCTTACCCATGGAGCCTAGGCTCATTCGGTATGGAAGACAAAAATCCCCCCATGGAGAGCCCTCTTTGTCTCAGCCTCTGCAGCCTCCTATTGTCCCTGTTCCTAGAATAGTGAATGGGAAGAGGCCCACCACCGAGGTGTTAGAATCAACTCCTCTTTTCGTTTCTGAACCTACTCCTTCTCCCATTCAAGAGTTTGTCCTTTCACTAGAAACAACTGTGGAAGACACTCCCATGGATGAACATAATCCTTTCATCCCTTCGTAGATCTTGACTTCCGGTTCAAAGAGCCATAGAAACTGCATTGCGCGTGAGCTCAAGCATCGGCGAAAGGCCCTCCTAGTTGAGCAATCCTCCTTACAGAAGAAGGATGAGGAGAAGACTGCACCTCCTACCGTGTCTTCCTCTTTCCCTCCTTCCATCTTTGAATATCTTCCATCTCCTGCTATGACCGCACATGTGCCTAGAAAGGTGCAAGTGTTCATCGCTCCTTCAATGGAGCCGCCCTTTTTGACTTCCATCCCAGATGTCTTTCCTTTCCCAAAACCCATGGATATGGTTAACACTTCGGTTGTATCCAATGCGGTTCTTTCCTCTTCTCCCTTGAACCTCCTTGTTTCATTTGTGGGGAGTTCACCTCCTCTGATGAAGAAGAAGGTAGAACGTGGTCCCTCTAGAAATGGAGGATGTAAGAAGAGCCCACCTTCTCTGAAGGGTGGCCGCGAGTTGACTTGTTCTATCCTAGTGATGGAACTAGTCCCAACCTCCCCCGAGTTTTTCACTACTCCTGAGTCTCTTGGTGAGCCTAGCGGTGAACCTCGGGTGCAAAATCCTTCTTCCGTCGAGGTGAAGCATGACACTTCTATTAAGTGTATATTTAACTCGATGGATGAAGTTCCGATCTTGTCAGTGATCTTTGCAAGGTCATTGAACTTGGACCCACAAGAGCTAAGTGACAAAGACCTCACAGGTCCCTCTACCTTGTCCCTTGTTACAGGAGGATCATAAGCTCCTCCCCTTAACATTACACCACTACAGGCTCATCATCCTTCCCCCTATGATGACCTAGAGTGGGAAGCTGACGACCTCTTGGTTGACCAGTGTTAGGGGGAGACCCTCTTCTTGATCTTTAGATTAGATGCGTTTGTGTGTTCCCCCATAATTGTGCTATATGTGTCTGGATGACCCTCGTCACCCCTGTTGGTGTTTGGATACAGGCATGGTGTTTGTGTTGTAAACCTTATTCTATGTGTATATCTATTCTTCCATGTTTGTGATTGACTTTTGGTAAATTGGGGATGATGCAAAGCGTCGGGAGCATTTAGGCCTCCTTCCATGTTGACCCATTTTTATTTATTTATTTTGTCTTTCATGCATTCGTCCTGATCTGGTTAGGATTGATGATCTTTCGCCTCTTGCCGCAGTTGCCTAATATATATAAATAAAGGCAGATCTGACCCCGCGAAACCAAATCCCCCTGCACCCTTTGTGTGTGATCTATTTTCTTTTGCTTTTCTCTTTATCTTTCTCTCGTCTTTGCTTGAGTTATCCCTTTCATGTGTGACAATGCCTCTTCTACACTACTTGGTCTTTAGAAAACACATTCATTGCCAAACAAATCTTTTCTCAAAGATCCTTCACACACTTCTTTGTTAGAATTGCATTCTCAACTTGAAACCCTAGTGGAACATGTTTCCTTCATCATGGGTTCGTAAATAAAGGACTTGGAAACCCTCCTCCGAAGTGGGAACGGTATTAGTCTTCCCCTCACATGAGAACATCTCCTTCCTTTTGAATTCCTTGATGAAGTGAACATCTTTCAAAAGGATTCCTTAGTGATGAATCAATTCGAGAAGGAAGACGTTAGCTTTTGAATAGTGTGTCTCTTGAGTGGAGCCCTCCTTTTCACGTTGAGTTCCCAAGGGACCCCTTCAAAAACTCTTAATAGGTTCTATGGCATCTAGCTTGAGGGCAGCCTGACTAGACTGGTTTGACACCTTAACGTCTAGTCTAGGGGTAGCTCGACTAGATCGTCCTCACATCTTTATGTCTAGCTTGGGGGTAGCCCGACTAGACTTAAATTTTCAAACAACGCGTCCCTTGAGTGGACCCTCCTTCCTTTTGAAGGGTTCCTGAGGGACCCCTTTGAAAGTCTTACAAATTAGAGATGGTCTATTTGACTGTCCGTTCACTGGCCTGCATGACCGCTTCTTGATGTGTTCTATTTGTAGGTAAACATGTCGCCCTCTTTGACTCTGTAGAGTCCCCTCTACTCGGTCTCCCCCATGTGAGAGTTCTTGGGGGATACCTTCCTTGCAGGTCTATAGATCTGTAAGGTTCTTTTCTTGGTTTCCTTCATGTGAGAGTTCTTGAAGGATACCCCCCTTGCAAGACTGTGAGCCTATGAGGCACTTTTTGTACTTCAACTTTGTAGTTTCATAGAAATATGAAGTCCTTTCCTGCACTTCCAAGTTCGTCGGACTATGCTCTGCTTCCTCATCAATTCAAGTATACATCTCTTACTCGGTTACTTCCTCACTACTCTAATTTGAAGCACTCATTAGTACTCGTGCTCGCTAAAGTGGGGGAAAAATGTATGAGCATGAATTTGCACCCCTAACAAAAATTCCCTTTTACCCCCTTTCACTTTAGAAAACCTAAGGCGAAGGATTAATTCCACTTAAGTCCACTGTCCACATCACACTTGGTGCTTGTTTTGTGTGTTGGTGGAGGCGTTTCTATCGAGGACACCCATGCGGTGCGTAGACGTCTATGCGATGCACTTACGTCTCTAGCAGATTCCTACGGCTGGAGATTGCAGAGACATCACACTCTCGATTGGGAGTCAAAGTGTAACACTCCTCTTCAGCTGGTCGACCCGAATATGGTTGTTTTTCATCCTTCTCTTCATAATCTTCACTCTTTCATCCATAACGGGGTTCAATAGAAGTTTGGGTGAATTTTTGCAAGATCTTTAGTTCATTTTTCTCCACTTTTCTCATCCACAAGCTTTGTAGCTACACTTTTCACTCCATTGCAACAATCTACCACTCCATCACTCCGATAGTGTGAGTGCAGGACAAACGCCATTGCAGTAGAGGCTTGAGTTCCTCTCATTCACTCCTCCACAAGCCTTGAGCACTTTGAACGGAGGTGGTAAGGTCCTCTCATCTCCTCTATCATATTTGGTTGCATAGCTTGTATTCTTTCTTTATCTCTATTTCTATTGTTGCAAACTTGGTTGTTCGTGGAGGTGGAAACACCAAAATTGGGGTTTGATTGAGGCAAGCCCCTAAACAACCCCAACATTTCCCCCTTTTCTGTGTGCAGGTGGAGAGACCTCAGAACAAGCTGGCTAGAAGACTGTTGTGCAAAATTGTCTTCGTCACCCTTGCGGTAATATACTTCCTTTATCACGTTAATCTATATATTTCATACTTCTTGATCTTATTATGTCATTCCAGAAACTCTTAAACTAGGTTGCTATTCCTTCTTTAAAGCTTAAACCTTGTCTCTTTGGTTTTCTAGCCGTAACATATGCCAACACACCTGCGAGACACCAGGGCATCGCGTTGTCGTTCCAGAAATGCGCTTTTGTCCTCAGACATAGAGATAGATGAGACATAGAGTTGACTATGAGAAGCGACTCATCTAGTTTCCCTTCAGCCCTCGGGATTCCAGAGTGGTCAAAGGATACCTAATCCTCATCATTATCATCCCTTCTATCCTAACCATCCTTTAAATTGAGGTAAGTTAGGGCAGCCTTTCTGCTCTTGGACTTTCATGACCTGGGGCCTTGTAGTGGTTGGCCCCCCTCTCTTACAGTTATTTATAAATAGTCTAACTCCATTTCCCAGCCAATAAAGAGCCATACTATAAAACTATAAATTCTATAGCTCTACATAGCAAGTATATGCTATAGGCTCTAGACATAGCCAATTATTTATACCCATAACTTTCATATTATGTCAATTTTTCAAATTGTATTATACTTTTTTTACAAACTCATGATCAAGTATTTTTTAGTCTACATTGTCTTGTCATATTTTTTCCTTTTCTGAATGTTCAAAGGATTATGGAAAGAGTCTCTTGAAGACATATACCTTGATGGATCAAATCTAGAAATTGGTTATATTAATTAAGGTGGGATTTCAAGGGTGCACCTATAAAAATAAAGTGTATACCTAGGGTGTAAATACATACCTAACCAAAGGGATATTTAATGAAACTCAAAATATTTAGAAGTATCATCACATAACAAGAGGTAAAAGACACACCTTAGTAAAGACATCGATATTTTATATCATTCCCAATCACCATACTTAAGGGCTAATTTCATCCAAGTGCATTGAGGAAATGATCAAATGTGATAATAAAGGGGATAATTCAAAGTTTAAAATTAAAAATGAGTGCCAAAATCCAAAGTGTGTGCCAAGAAGTGAAGTATATTCTAGGAGATTAGGGGTGTACTTAGGAGGAAGTTACACAACAATGCAAAAGGATAAGAACCTAAGGATATTTGACCAGACACCATGATAAATATTTCTTTTGAAAAATTAAAAAATGGTTTTTGATGACATCAATGGATCATAGTTTTTTCACTCTATCACTCTCTTTGCTCAACATCTTGATGATGGATCATGGAGTGTGATCCAAAAAATTGATGCAAAAAATATTACACATAGTTACAATCCAAAAATCTTAGCGCTAATTGATCATGGACTATGGAAACCTCATGCTATTATTTTTTTCCATGTATAGATGTGTGCCTAACAAGTGAATTGCATCAATATAAAGAAATCATCCAACACATTTTGGAATGTATAGAAAAGGAGGAATATATCACAACAATGATAATTTAAAAAAGGTAATAATCCATGGGTGCACACCTCAAATAAAGCACACAATTGAACAAAGGTTATATAATTTTTAAATATCTTAGTTAATGTTTGATAGTGCATTGAGAGTGTTTTTGATTAGAGGTAAATAAGAGGTTTTGAAGGGCCCCAAAACCCTTTACAAAAAAGAGCAGCTGAAACTAAAGAAAACTACAATAGGTAAATATCAACCCATACACAACGCACAATCAACAAAACATCAACCAAAAAGGAGGAACACAATCATCAACATTACATATTATTCAGTATATGTGTAGCCTCCACATCACAAGTCACATCCTTCTGACCCTCAACCAAGGCTTCAGAAAGATCTTTAATAGGAGCCCCAACCTTAGCTTTATTCTTGTTATGAGTCCTAGCCCCAAGCCCACCCACATTCACCTCACTAATCAAAACATTATTCTTATCACCAACCTTATCAATAGACACCTCTCCCTCCAACAACTTGCCACCAACACCAATATCACCAGAATGAGCAGTCTCCTTGTGTTTTTTGGTACTATCAAAAGGAGAGGTAATAACAATAGACTCAAAATTAACCCCAAAATTTGTCCCCTCCCCACCCTTATCCATGTTAGCATAAATCCTCTCCAAATGATTTTCAAGGGTGAGAAATCTACCTTCAACATTCCGCTTCATGACTCATTAACTTTACTCATCACACCATGAACTTTCACATTGGTCATATTAAGTTCATGGAACATCCATTTAAATAACTTGTAAAAAAGAATGGAACCCTCTCTAGCAGTTCCCAAAACATCAGAAATATTTTCCTTATCAATGTTGAAAATTCGCTTACCCACAACATCCTCCTCATGAGAGGAGCTTACCTTATTCTGATTGGAAAATAATTCCTTCCCCTTCCCAACAACAACCGACAATTTGATGACTCTATAATCTCCGTAACAACTACCTTTCTTTTCTTCTGCCTATCCAGGTCCACAACTGGAGAATCCTCAGCACTCTGCCCCACCTCTGCCACGACCTTCCTTTCCATATACAAGTCTGAAACCTCAATCGGTGAATCCACAACACCTTGTCCACCTACAATCTTAAGAGAACTCATCTCCAACAATTGGCTCACAAACCTAACAACCAACTTCTTATTACTTCCCATCTCCAACTCCTTTTTTTGTTTCATCCCTAGAATAGGGGGAGGTGAAGACACCTCACTAGCCACTTCGTTCTTCTCCTTCATGCGTTTACTTGGCATTTCAGCAGTCGAATCCTCAATGCAGGTATCGTAAACCTTATTAGGGCTCATCTCCCCTTTTTTAGACTTCCCCAAAGTAGGGGGTTGAGTGTCCACTTCCATGGTAGCAAGAGAATATGGTACATAGTCAACATTCTCCTCTGATTTTGACTCCTTTTCTAGGATGAGCTTCCTCTTCTTTCCTTTCTTACTAGCTAGCTCTTCCTCAAAGACCGTATCATATTCTTCCTTTGGCTTTTGTTGCTTACCCTTAGGGTAGCAATCTGCTTAGCCATTTCAAATGCTTTAGCATAATCAAAGATTAAAAGGATAAGCCCCACATGTAAACAAGATTATTTGGGTTTTTCTTATGGTCCTTGAGGCTAGAATCTAGAGAAGCCAAAAGATAAAAGGGAAAATAAATCCTTTTCTTATGGCAGAAGTGATTGAGCATAACAAAATGGTAGGAATTTACTATAGAGAAGCGTCCTTCAAGGGTGATGTAACACATGAGCTCCTTGACCATATCCCCCCACAATGCCTTAAGAGAGCTCCCTTGGTAATCACCACTCCTCGCCGCCCTCAAGTCTTGAGCTTCATCGCCTTTGAATTTTTTTTTGCTTGGTGGCCTGTGATTCCTTTTTATCTCTGAAGAATTTCTTTCCCTCCATTGACAACCCCATGATGTTGGCTATGAAATCTTCATTCACATCATACTCCATTCCGCCCAAATTCAAAACCCTATTGTTCCAAGCTTTTGCGAACAATGCAGTAGTTTGCGAATTATTACCGTGTAACCTCTCTAGGTATGGAGTCAAACCGCCCTTCTCTAAGATCTTCCAAACCTCCGGCTTCTTCTTGACAACATCATAGGAGAAAGGTTCAACACGGTTCCTATCTCCTCCCATGGCTTCAGGAATTGCAGAGTCTAGAATTTTGAAAATTTTGAATGCAATGAGAAGAAAACTTGGGAAGGCTATTCAAAGAGTGCTCACAATTCATGTGAAAACAAAATAATGGTAGGAGAGATTAATGACCCTTGAGTTTTTTTCCCTACAGATATCAAACCTTGTACAATCAGCTCGATCCAAATCTTGCTTACCATCCTTCAACATAATAGCCTTCCACGTGATGAAAGTCATGCACGCCCCAAGCCTTAATAAGTCATCAATCATTTTAAAATTGGCCATCATGATTAATACTTGCAATTGCTTCTATAGGGAGGGGGTTGTTCAGTCCCCATTCCCTAGCACCTCTAACTCCAAGATTTGTGAATACATCAGCAAGTTCGTTTCCCTCTCTCAATATATGAGAAATATAATATTCATCAAAGGACTTAAGAATATCAATATAATCTCTAATCAAATTTTCAATAGTCCATGAAGGGGCAACACAATTCTTCAAATTTTTGATGATATTGAGAGAATCCCCCTCGAGCCCTTGTGCATTGAGAGTGTTAATACACCTATATAAAGAAATTTTTGATGACATCAGTGGATTATAGTTTTTAGATGTGCATTTGAGAGTATAAGAACACTTTAGTGAAGTCACTTCATTTTTATTTTGATATGTGGGCACTCACCTAAGCTCAAGCACATGCCTATACAAAGGAAGATAGTTTTATTTTAAACAAAATACAAACATAATTTTTTCGTGCACATGGGAGTAGAATGATACACTTGTACACATGCATGAATAAGAGAGGATATGTGTACATCAATTAAGAATTATATTTTTTAAAATTTTTTGAGTCCTATACTTAGGCACACACTTGAAAGCATCAAGATACCTACCCAAAATAGAAAGTTTGAAATCCAAAATTTGAGTTCCTACTTAAGCACATCTAGTATATACATAGTAATCTTCCCAACACTATTCTAAAGTATGCAAAAAGGAATGGAGGATTGATTTTAGAAGGATTTAAAAAAAATTCTTTAGTGCTCAAGAAAATTCCTAGGCATAAGCCTGCACTCACAAGAGAGCTCATTTTTTTAAATGATAATTTTTCTCCTTCAATGGTAAGACCCTTGTCTGATTGCTTATACAAAAGGGCATACCATTTTAAATAGTCAAGTATTGGGATGAAAATAACATGAAACAAAGTATTAGACATGTCATAGAAAATTTTGAACACTTTATAGGTGCATGCCTAAGCTTTGGTGTGTGCCAAGATAAAAAATGACTATTTAATTTTTTTTTAACTCTTTAGCACATGATTTCATAAAAGGATAATGTTTTGTGTAATGGTGTGTGAGGAATATATAGAGCACATAGAGAAGGGATCACACACATGTAGAGACTAAATGTTGTTTAATGTTACAACCATATTAAATACTGTCTAAATTTAAAAATTATTTAATCTCATATTTTTAAATAATGTGGTAGAGATTCCTTTGGTGAGATAAATGTTTTGATTATATGGGAAAAGCAGGTTTTGGAGGGACCCAAAACCCTTTACAACAAGTTTTAGAGGGACCTGAAACCCTTTACAAGCAAGTTTTGAATGGACTCAAAACCTAGCTACAGACAGTAAAGACACATGAAAACAACAACCTAATAACATCATCCATCAAAGGATAGACTAGACTAATCATTCTAAAAAAATCAAGTTTTGTAAGGATCCTTAAACCCTATACAACTAGGTTTTTATAGGGACCTTAAACCCTAACTACTCACAAACATAGCTTGGGTCAGCTAGACAACAGTAAACCATTCGTTTAGACTGAAAATTGAGCCAGAAAAAATAGTGAGCCTCCAAAGAGGGCAACAAGAGGTACCTATTAGTTTAACCAGATCAATCAAGCTCCCCACCTCAATAGGAGAGTTGTCTGACAAATAATACCACTCAAAGGAAATAAATCCCTTACATGACCACCAAACCCAACAAGCCAACCCAAACCCCATCTCTATAGGAGTGGCTCTCCTCTATAGGAGAAGATGCCATGAAAACCCTTGCCACCAAAGCCAACTCTCTCTAGCATACTCGAAATCCACCTCAAAAGGAGTAAGCACCATCTCAAAAGGAGCTGTAGGAGAAAATACTAGCAAACAAGTAAGCTTCAAGCCAACAAATCCATGGAACCCCTCTCCACCATAATGGTGAGATAAATGTTACAACCAAGCCAAATATTATTTAGATTTAAAAGTATTTAGTTGGTTGATTATTACAACCAAATTATTTGAACGTTTAACAAGTTTCTTGGAATTATTAGAACAATAATATATATTATGAAAATATGATTATCATCCATAACATATATGTTTTTTAGGATATGATCATTATCCACAAGAGACATTGGGATTGTTGTAAATTCCTTCATCTAGATAATTTATTAGGAATACTTTATTTGTATATTATCCTTCATTTTCACTTGTAGAGGAGATTGGTTGCACATCAATTCAATAAATTGTACTTCAACAATTACACTTCTTATTCTTGCATAATCTTTAACATATAGAGAGGGTCGCACACCTTGATTTTCATGGAAATAATATTTATAGGAAGATTTGTGGTTGAAGCCTTCCCTCAAGGATAAGTAGATTTCTAGTTTGTAAGTATGTATTTATTTTATTTTGTTGAAAATGAAGGTAAAACTATAGAATAATTTAGCTTAAAATTTGTAAATCCTGTGTAACTGTAGATTTAATTTTAGTATTCTTTGTCACAATCTCTTGTGTATGATTAATCTTGAATTAGATCAATTTTAATGTTGTAGAAAGTAGATAGAAGATTGATAGAAGAAGTATAAGACAAAATAGAAAGGACACTGCATGTACATGGAGAAAACCCTTTCAGGTAAAAAACTCCACCAAAATTGTTCTTGCTTGTATTATTTAACCTTTGAATGAGTTACAATAATATTGATTCAATTCTCCTTGATGTGCTTCTTCTGTCTTCAAGAAATCTTCTTCACAACTTGCAATATTTTCTCACAAAACTCTCTCATACAATTGTTGCAATAATAGACAATATTCTTTCTTACAAACTAATAAGAGTTAACAAATATATATTCACAAAGTCTCTTGAGAAAATTCATGCCTAGGGTTGCCAACTTGAGTTCTCATATGCATGCACAAGTCAAACAAGAGTCTCCCTGAAAGTTGGCACCCAACACTGAAGTGTTAACCTCGTAGATGTCAAACATATCTTCTGCAAGCTCATTCTCAAAGAAGGCATCCAAAATGGATCCCACTTAACTGAGCATTATAAATATCTTTTCCATGCAATAGTTGAAACACAAAGATGCCAAATTGGGCGCCCAAGGTGAGCCCAAGTTAATCTTTGTTAACTGAAACACATATGCAAGCCTGGAATTTGATGGTCTATTTGACTGTTTTTTCAATTTTAGACCGTATATTACAGCTATAAAATTTATTAGACCGTATAGTTTGACTTGCTATATTTTTATTAAACCGTAAAAAATTATTATATAGTATTTTAATTTATAATATATATCATTTTATAATTTTTATTATAAAAAGAAAATAGAATATAACTTTTTTGAATATTTTTAATATGAATTTTGAAAATTTTGACATTTTTATAATAACTATTATTTTTTTATATTAATATATTTGATTTATAATATTATTATAAAAACATATATTAATTTAGAATCTTTTCAAAATAGAACATAATTATTTTTATCTTTTAGAATATATTTAACAAGATTTGTTTTTAATATGATTTTAGAAACTTTTGTTAATTGTTAATTATAACAATCGATTTTTATATTTATTACTAATAATTATCATTGTTTTCTAATTTTTCAAGATATCGCATTTATAAAATATTTTATATAAAAATTCATAAATTAAACAATTTTTTTATAGGCATTTAAATGACCAAGCCGTCATAAAATTTTCATATGACAGGTAGGGGTGATCGTCAAATTCCAGGCCTGCACATATGTCATCGATTCATGCAAAACAATGTGCATGCATGATCCTCCATCTGTTAACTGAATGTATCAACTTGTTATCTGTCCATGCAACTCGAGTCAACTGAGATTAACTAACATGCAATTGAAGATAACTGAAACATAACATAATTGAACTGAACTAAACTAAACTATTTTATAGGACCTCAAAATGCATAAATCAAAATCACTATTTTGTAGGAACCTGAGATGCATTTCTAAAATGTATTTAATTCACCAACTAGTTAACTGAACCAAGGTGGATCCCACCTCCCATGTGTGCACCCATGTGCTCTTATTTTGTAGGAGTTCATTCCAAGACATCCCCACATGCTCCTAAAACTTATAAATAACTACAAATGCCAAATTAAATGTTTATTTCATTCCAAATTAATCTCTTCCTAATCTTAGTGTTGTGCAACACATTCCAAGGACTTAGGAGATATATGAAATATGTTTAGAATGCAATTAAATGACATCCTATTCCCAACATATTTATGAGTTAATATTATTTATATTTTAATATGTAAGTGATTATTGTTCATTATTTTTTATAATTTAATATTAGATTTTTATTTATTATGGTGTGTTAAATATTTTGAGATTAGTTTAGTTTTCTTTTACAATTTTCTTTTAATTTAATTTCAATAAATATGGTTGAATTTACTCTCTAAATTAATTTACATTCATTGTAACTACACCCAATTCAAGTATTTGTGGCTATGGTTGCATATATATTACTATGAAATCATTATAATATTATGTTCCCCAATTTAACAAATGATAAACTTCAACCCTTTATTTTAGCATCATTATTGAAAATGGTGTCATAGATCCATAGAATTTTTGGATTGAGTTTGGACTAGTATATGTAGTTGAAAGTCTAAATAATTGCTAATCATTTTGGATGCATGTTTAAAATTACAAAATTAAGATTTTTGTAAAAATGTTCCGTAGTAGGAATTCAAATATATTAAATAGATCCCCACAATTATTTAATAAAAATAAGTGATTTATTTATGCACAAAAAAATAATTAAAAAAATAAATAGAACAAGCATTCAATAAAATAGATAGGTTGTGAAGTAATGAAACATATAGGCCAAAAAACTCAAGAAGGATGGAGATGACAAGGGGCAAATTAATTATTTCTAGAGCTATGCTAGAGTTTGAGCATTCTAACTTGAAGGTTTACTCTTATATTTATAATTTTATCATTGTAGAGTTGTACTTTCTTCAAATGTATTAGAAATTCGCATGGAAAAAATAAATGATTGATTTCATATGTATTCCATACTAATAGATTTGTATTAAACCTTAATGATTGCATTGATAACTATATTTGAGTCTTTAAAGACCTTTACAAAATTGATCCTTTTACCAAAAATAATCCCAATTTTAGAACTTATATTCCAACATATTGTTGATAGAATTTTGTTAAAGACCTTTACAAAATCGAACATTTGACCAAAATTAATTTGAATTTTAGAACTTATATTTCAACATACCCAAATCCAAAAACATACCCAAGATATTATTTGTTGTTAAATAAAATGATTCCTCATTTCATATGAGACCCCATAAAAAAAATAGTAGTGGTAGCAAACAACTTTAGCATGTGTATTGCTCTAATAATCATAACTTCCACATAGAACATCAAACTCAAATAGGGTCTTTAGTTGCAAGACCATAGAAATTTAGTTGGGTTAAGAGTGAATTATTTTTCATGTGTAAACTTTGTTCTTCTCGAGACCTTTACCCAATTCTAAACCGAATCAAATTTATCAATTGTGGCCTGATCTACAACTATGATAACTCCTTGCTTTAGCATATCATCCCCCTTGTTCTCTTGTTCACTATCCTATTCTTCCACCTCTTGTGTTGATATGGTCTTGCAAGAATCATCAACTTTCTCAACTACTAGAAGAATCTTCTATATTATGGATCCCCTTCTTTTACTTCTTTGTGGATAAATTGAGGAACAAATGGTTCTACCAGTATCATCATGTTTTCGCTTCTCTCCATTTTGCTTTCTATTATCACCACCACTTCCATCACCCGAGGTAGATTGTTTGGTCCTTGATGGAGCACTTGATGCCCCATGTCCTCTAGTTGGAAAAAGGTTGTGCAAGTGGAGGTGGAGCTTTAGGAGTTTTCTCTTCTTTAGTACCCCTGGTTCTCCCTTTCTCTACATCATTCTGTTTAGGCTGAACAGTTTCATCATCACTGTGCTTACTAGTATGTATAGGGTCCTAGAAAAGAGAACCGATTAATTCTGTAAATTTTTTAGTGGCTTCAATAAAGTCTTCTATTTCTTCTTCTTCTAATCCTCCAAAGTTCATTCCCTTTGTGTTGTACTTGCACCAAGGATAATATTTTGGTGGTTTGTTTTGATTAAATAAATATAGTAGAATGTAAAATCTTATTTTTTTTATTGTTTTGAAAAATAAGACTAATATAATTAATTTTAATGTTTGTAATGTTTCTAATAATGCTTTAGATTATATATTTTAAATTTTTTTTGAAAAAAAATAAAAAATGTGATGTGAAAATCGATATAGAAGTGATACAAAAAATTGATGTAAAATTAATGTGACTAATGCAAGTCTAACATAAATGATGATGTAGACCTATCATAAAAGACCTAACATGATCAAAATTCAAATTTATCTATTAATTTTCTTTTCCTACAAATCTTGATGCAAAGCCTAATGTAGACCCTCACACAAAAACTAATGTCAACCTTGGTGAATCCTAATGTAAATGTTAATACAACAGTAACTCATATCCTAATGGAAAAGGTCTAACATAACACTAGAAAAGCTTTTCCAAATTTGTAATGCAAAAAATATTCTCTATTAATTTTCTTTTCCTACAAATCTTGATGCAAAACCTAATGTAGGCCCTCACACAAAATTGCCAACCTTCGTGAATCCTAATGTAAATGTTAATACAACACTAACTCCTATCCTAATGGAAGTGGTCTAACATAACACTAGAAAAGCTTGTCCAAATTCCTAATGCAAAAAATATTTTGAATTGCGTTCGGGATAGAAATATACCCTTTTAGCTAAATTTAAGGTTAAATTAAGCTATTGGCATTGTGTTAAGTTAATCACAACTATGATATGGTTAGACATTACTTAGGTTCACTTTTTGGTTATTTTCATGCATTCACACAATAATCTAGATGAACACAATTTGGCTCTCCATATGTAAATATTATATTTTTTTAATCAAAATGTACGAGTCATGGATCAAAGCTCCTTATATATACTATAATATATTATTTTAGTTTTAAGGTAGTATTTATAGGATTAAATCATGACCTCCTTGAAACATGGTCATATTAATATTTTGATGACCTTCACAAACTATATGCACAAGAGCTACAAAGTTTTCAAATTAAGTGTTTGAAATTAATGCAATCTAAATTTGGGAGTAAGACTAGACAAATGAATAATGATTGGAAATAAATAATTAATAATTTTATATGAAAAGAACTTATAATGCCCAAAATTTTGCATTAAGGTAATAATAGAAAACATAAATCATCAAATTTTTCATGTTCAAACAAATTTTTCATGTTCAAATTGCAACGTATATATTAGAACCTCATTCTCACACACATACTATTGTCAAAGCTAAAAATCATAATGCATGTACATAAAAAAGTACATAATGACACAAGTTCAATGTACACCAACATAAAACTTACATGAACATCATGGAACAATATCAAGATGATAAAAATGAAGATAGATTCTCCTCACAATTGATGATAGAGTGCTTACCTCTCATCATCAACACAAGTATCATGAGCAATTGGTTGCAACAAAACCATGAACTTTGGCCTAGGTCTTGCTAGAGAACAACTAAGCAACCCAAAAACATAAGAACACCTTAATAGCATCAAAAGATGCCAAAAGCACACTGCCCACTATTTTGAAATCACAAATGTTGCGAGTTGGAATCATCTAAGCTATATCCAAATCACCCACGTGTTAGGCAAATCATTTTAAAAAGAAAAAAGTACCTAGAATGGACAATAGGGTTTTTAAAAGCACAAAAAATGATTCCAAGGCAAATCAAGGTCTCACAACAAGCAACCAAAAAAATTAACCCAAATATAAGGTTAAATCACATATGAAAACAAGGACACAAGACCTTAGATAATTGTATGGATAAGCCTAAAAAACCTACATTAAATAAGATGCAATTTTTTATAAGAGTTGCCACAAAATGGTTTGAACCATTCATTTCCATGAGTTTAAGCTACAATATACCATACATAAAACTCACAAGGTACTAATAATCAATTTCACAAAAATGCTACTTGTCATATGCAAGGATTCATTTATTCAAGATGTGACAATGAAATATACAACTAAGATTAACACTACCAATATAATATCCAATTCTGAAAACAACTATTCTTGAATCAAAATTGCTTCCAACATCATAATATAGTATACACAACAAATAATAAAATACATACCTATTTCCATCATAAAATAATTCATGATTTGAAATCAAATAGCAATTATTATGAGATTATAAATTAGTATTCACATCCCAAATATAAATGGAATACAATCTAATAAAAATATGAGATAAATATAGAATCACAACTCTTTTGAGTGTTTACAAATGTTCTCCAATAAATACTAATTACATATAAAATGCAATAATGAAGAACCATTGAGATCCTCACACAATCTCCAAGAAGCACTACCTTGACCCTATAACATATCCCAATGGTGATCAACACCACTCATACATGTGGGACCCAAAGGCTAACCACTATATACTAAGAGATAGAATCCACAATTGTTAATTAGGCACATGCCACTCATAAATTGGCCATAATCAAGAACAAGTCACACAAGATTTTTCAACAAAAATTGGATAGTCAATCCAATTAAATTTCAAGAAAATAGAAGGTATGTGCGGAAGAGAAGAGACATTTGAATTGAAATTCTAAGACACAAGAAGGGAACATAAGACAAACATATCCTCGAGTAATTAATCACCTTAAGGAATATTTTTCATGGTCAACCATCAATTAGAAAAGGATCAATCCTATTGATATATCACACTTCAACTACTTATGATTGGTCCTCAATATGTATTGCACATCAACCAAATATAGGTTAGTCCTAATGGATTATTTTTAATTTATGTTTAAACATCATTCATTAACCTTGTTGGGTCCCAAAAAATGAGGTTAAAATCCTATAACTTTTCTTCACCTTCAAGACCAAGGGTTGACTTCAAGATGGTAAAATGGGAGTTCATAAAAAAATTGAAGATAGTTGAAGGCCTACTTTGAGATAGGGCATTCTTTCCTAAAATTTAGGCTTAAATTAAACCTAGGGGTGTCCCTAGAGGTATAAACTAATAATAATTCAAATCAAACAAAACAAACAACTAATACAACCCACACCAACTATACCAAATATAAACTTAACCCTTATAATTGTCACTAGGTTAAGCTTAACTAGCTGTAATAAACCTCTTTATATGTCATAAATACTTTACACATGCTTCTATAAATAATAAAAATGTTACAATTCCTTGAGATAGTTTCATTTATAGCTTTATAAAAATTGGAAAATATGAATATACTAAACATGACACTCTAAAAGGTATAACAACTAGGTTTCACTTAAATTTTTTCTTAGTTTATGCCATTGAATCATGGCGTTATATATTATCTACTTCCTACTTCCTATTGGTGAATAGTTTTTATTTTAATATATTGGAAGGTTCGAGTCTTCAAGATTGGTGCCTTATTAGGTCACAAAGTCATAAACAACCATTAGAAAAACAAACGAGTTTTCACAAAGGTAGTATAATCTACAACCATATCTAATTAATAATTATACATCAAACTCATAAAAAATCATATGCAACACATAAAATACCAATAATAAAAACTAGTTTACATTGACTTGAAGTGCTACAACACTTGTCTAATATTTTTCACAGTCACACTAGTAAATGTGGTGAAGAAAAAAATCAAACAACAAATAACCTGTCGTACCATACTACTCAAAACTTTCCACAATGTCTACAACTAATCAAAGAGACATATGGTTACAACTATCAAATTTTGTAGTTATCTTTCTACAAGTTATGAGTGAAATAATTGAATAGAAAATAAAATATTTTTTTTATAACCCTAGAAAGCTCTACACAACTATTCTTCAAATACCTGTAATGACCAATCAGTTGAATTAATGAAAAAATTGTATATAGATCTACAATCTGGGTACTCGAGCTATGAAGGAGAAAATTTAGATCTAGCATAGTAGGAATTTCTCATGCCCTAGCCATTGCATTCATTAATTCTCCCTTCAATATTATTGGTTGACAGATTGGTCTTCTTGAAAATTAACTTATTATGACTTTTTACTGCCCAAAATGAAGACAAATTTTCAATGAATAGTTGGAGAGATCACCATTCATTAGTGATCTTCCTCTGAATTTTAACGATGTACAAATCCCTCTCTAGATTGCCAATAAAATCTTGAAAACACAAATTTAAAATGATGTGTCCTTTTTAGAAGAAAGCATGAAAGGCATGAATCTTCAATGCTTGAAAACTTTCAAACATTGAATATAATGAATATAAGAACCATATAACTATTGGTACACAAAACAACATACATCCCACATAAGTGAAATGAAAAGATCGATTCAATATAACACCAAAACTGAAATAAATCATCCAAATGAAATCATTATTCATCTGCACACAAATGATATAATTCCAGAAATTAATTAAACACACATATTCAAATAAAATTCCCTTTCATCCAAATGACATTACTAAATGTACACAGATGTAAAGCTTTCAATTTTGTGATTTCTATATCAAAATTGTGGTGTTATAAATAATATTCAAGTTCAAGTTAATTACATAAATACCAAGCGGGTGTAATCGCTTCTTTAAATTAACTACCCAATATTAAAGAAAGTCTTTTACTTAAAACATAAAGATCATAAGAGATAATTAAAACTAATAAATCATTTTTGGGGTGGCACTTCGTTAGTCACTCCTTCGACTGACTAGGATGTTGACATGGCATTCTTATCTCGGTATGCATAGTAAGCCTTTATAACAAGTGGTATATCTCCATGTTGAGGGATGATGACATTTTTAGCTCTGAGTTTCCAAAGAGCTTTGTTTGCTTTACCCACCTCAATTTTTATTGAGTAAGTTGTAGCAAGCCCAATAAACTGAAACATAGCTACATCGATGCCACTAAGCTTCCTTAGGATTTCAACATTGAACTGTTGCTTGTCACAAATACTATCAATCATCCCTTTAAAACTCCCCTTTAGCATTTCTTCATCCTCATCCTTAATATTTTCTTCTCTCCTAAGGTGGAGACCGATACCCAAGAGGTTCTACTAAATTTCATCCATTATAGTGTTGCATTAATTTAATACTTTGTCAAATTCTAGTATGTTTTGTTTGAAAACAAAGAGCTTCCACTCTATACTCCTCTTCCACACGACACATCTATTGTCTGCATTATTCAGGAGAATATTTTCACTAACCAACCTATCTGGGCCCAATTCCACCATCCCCTTGAAGTCACCATTAGTAGTTATCCAAATGTCCTCTTCATGTTTAGCTAAGGCGATATATTTATCAATATCAACCTTCAAGGCATCCCTGTATTTACACACCTTTTTCATATCAGCAATATTTTTTTTCCCTTTGTTTAAAATGTCAGCCACCCACTCCTCTATGACTTTCCCAAAAGCTTTGTATTTTTGCATTTTAATTACCACTTCCTTCCCCATAGAGGATGTTTGGTCAAAAGTACCCTTAGCCTGAGTGATTGGTTGTGGAGTTATATCAAACACAAATTTCAAGCAATTAGAAAGAAGCTTTACTTGGTTCTTCAATTCATCCTTGTTGTTTTTGTCCTTGGCCGTCCTCTCCACCAACCTTGCTATTGTCACTTGGAAATTGTGTGCATCACCATCTCTCGTAGCAGGTTCTAGCTTCACTCTAGTGACATCAAAATTAATAATAGTAGCTTGAATTGCTTCCTTTTGCACAAAGGGATGGGCTAATTCTACATACATATTTCCAATGTTATCATCTTCAAGCAACCTAGATGTAGTTTATAAATTTTTGGGGTTTGGGGTTCTCTAAATCAATTGACCAACAAGATCATTATCTGGGAGATTCACTTGAACAGTTTTTCCTTTCTTAGACAGGGTTTTCTCAAGCCATGAAGTGGGAGTGGGAGTGGGTGTGACTATTGACTTGGAATTAGGAGAATTTAATTATAAAAATATTCTCAATGGATGGGTACCAAATGGCCTACCTTTAGGAGAGGAAGGGGGAATGGGACCTAATTTAGGGGAAGTGTGTGTATTTCTAGAAGGAGACGATTCAAGGGAAGAGGGAGCACTTGTTTGAGAAGGGGAAGCAGACACATTAACCATCTATTCTTCTTCTTAAACCACTTGTTTTTTATCTTGCTATGGGGGCTCTAGAGCATCTTCTCCATATGTTATCTCTGGTAGACTCCTCTTCGAGGGCGCACCATCATCATCACCTTGTTCCTCTAATGATAATTATTGTGCAGGAGACATCTACACATCTGAGGATGAAGGCACTTGACTACTTTATCCTTGGAGAAAAGTGCCATGTGACTTTGGAGGTGGAGTTTGTTTCTTTGCACCCTTCATTGCCATCCATTCTTGTGTTCTTTTCAATACCACTATAGTCTTTGCTTCAATATTTTCATTTTCCTTAATGCTCCAATCCATGGATACAATGGGCTGATTTTGAATATGATTGATAAAAAATGGGTCTAATAGATTAGATTCATCATCTTCTATACCTTGGCTATCCCAATCTAATATAAATGTAACAACTTGTCTCATAGTTAGCCTCATCCAAATTCTCCTTCGTACTTCATATTCATCTGCATATTCAGCCCAGTAATCTTCCAAGTACAAAATATTTTTGAAACCAAGACCCAACTACAAGTTGTTTTTGATGAAGATTTTTCTTTCAAAGGGAGATCTTCTATCATAGAACCGAAAGGTATATTTAACAAGATCCCTCTCAATGTTGAGGCCATCAGACATGGAATTACAAGAAAAGTGACCAAGCCCAATGGGAAACTGTACACCAACTTTCTTTCTTTCTTAGAATCTCTTGTTTATCTCAGCCATTTGTCTACATACCTCTATCAAAATATATTTATCTTCTGCACATTTAGGGAGTTTGAGTGGAAGACCATCAAAATCTCCAATTCTAATATATGTAAATCTTTGAAATTGTATAAAATGGCTTTCATATGTGTCAATTAATTTATAGTCTCCAAAGAGATTCTCAAACCTACATCTCCTTGAATTTACCTTACCATTCTCATAGTAAACGTATCGTTTACTCTCCTAAAATGATGATAGCTCTTTTCTAACTACAACTTGTCATAATAATCAAAGTTTTGAACATCTTGACATTGAACTACATTTGGTCTTAGCCTTGGCCAAGGTATAGTACAAGCAATAACATAAAGAAAATAAGAGGACATGTAGAAGAACTTATTAATTGGGAAATTGGTGATCATTGAATGCATTTGGTCACTGATAATCTGTGCTCAATCCAAATATTACTCACCATGAATAATAATTTGCACAAAGAAATACATCCATTCCTCAAAGTCATGTGCTCTCTCAATACCTTTCAATCTGTGTAGGAGTGCAATTATATCAAATATTTCATCAACGAAATGGTTTATGTGCATATTCTTAGGTAGTTGAGATTTTCATTTCATTTGCATAGCAAACCATTCATGAGAAATTGAATTTCAATACCATCCTTTCTTCTCCAAAAACATATAGTATCGGGAAGAAAATCAAAATCTGCGTACACTTCCCTTCCTGGAATTTTCAGGCAAGAGGCAAAGGTTTCTCTTTCAATTTTCACCACCAAATAATTGTCATTTGTTCTTACCCCCCTTGTCTCAAGATTGTATTGATTTATGCACTCCAACACCAAGTTAGGGCATTGAATTGCTACTAGAAACATTTCTTCTTGCAACAACCCACTTTCAATCAACCTTTGGGTGATGGGTCGCTGATTTTCTTTTTCAATTCTCTCCCAAAATTCATTCAAATTTATGTGCCCTAATTTTGTATCTCCAATTTTTGGCATAGTGTTGGTTAAATGAGACAATTTTTTTTAACTCTAATACTTGAACTTCATGATGTAAGAAAACCCCAAAATATATACCCAATTTGTAGTAGAAAATAAACAAATTTGTTTATGAGAGTGGTACGGAAATGCATAATTTTCCTCAATTAGGGCCTTACTAAATTATTATTCATTAAATTTAAACTTCAACAAAGGAGTATTATACCTTTAAATTGTGTCCCCAAGCTCTGAATATCACCAGTTGCCCTATTTTACAATTTTGCCTTCTTTGCCTTTTCAATAGCTCAATTTTCCTATAAAAACCTATAATTAATGATAAGGAGTGGTAGATAGCCATTAATGGTGCCCCTTACGATTTGTGTGTGCAATATTTCCAATCTCTCATTTTCTTTGACATCCTTTTAAAAATTTGAAAGGGAACAACTAGTAAAGCTTTTTTGGTTAATTGATTGGTTTCAATAACCATATCGAGGACAGATAAAGGTTTTAAAACCTTTCCCTTTGGGCGGAATCCTTATTAAGAAGTTCTTTGAAAGTCCATTCATCCCATATGCAATTTTTTTTAGTGATCTCCATGGTTATAATAACCTCATCGAAGACCGATAGAGGTTTCGAAACCCATGTACAGTTCTGAAATATCTTTATTGTGAACTCCTCGTTGTGTTGCTCTTTGGAATGAAAGAAGAATTGAAAACTTGCCTACCGTCGAAAGAAAGCATAGTTTCGACAACCTCATTGGGGACTGACAGAGGTTTCAAAACCTTCATAAAGTTTTGAAATCACTTTAACTTCATTTTCTTTATCGATATTTGCTAAGGTTGTGAGAAACGCTTCAGATCTCGACATAGTTCTAAGAACTCACAAAGGATCAACTATGAAGGTGAGCATTAGATTTAACTTTACAATGTCATCAAAACAAGGTTGTGACAACCTACGTGGGACCTATTGTGCCTATAACACACACACCCCGTTCAGAATGGGGACCCTCTGTTTCTGTCACCTTGACGAGCCCTTTTGGCGTCGTCTCGTTTTGCATGCCCCTCCTCATTTCGATGTCCTAGTTGGTCAATGCGCCCTTCAAAGTCTTATTTTAGATTGACCATATTTTTCCCCTAAAAGAAAAAATTTCTTAGTCTTGGGCTTCATCGGGCCTTCTTGGTCATTTTTCCTTTCTGGGCATCCGTGGGACTCTTCGGGCCTGAATCTTAGTGTTTCCCCTTTCAGGTTGCCATTTCTGTCACGCCGTCCCGAACGGCCGATGGTCGGTGTCCTCCCAGACCTCGACATTATCTTCGCCGTTTGATTTCACTTGGCAAGTTTTTCGACGACATTTCCTTCACGTCTCTCCAGAGCTCGGGCTCCAAAATTCCCACCGTCGTCTTTAGTTCGAATTTACCAACCTTATTGACCGTCATACCTACATTTACTAGGGGCATTAATGGTGATTAGGAGTATAAATATTGGGCTCGACATGTCATTTTCACATGTCAAGAGTCCCAGTGAAGTGCAGTGCCTCCCAGCTTTCGCTGTCCTCACGCCCAAGCCTCCACTTTGTTGTTCTTCGAAGATCAAATAGTGCTCTTCTTCGGGCAAGCAAGGTGATACCACTGTCCGACCTCCTATCGCGTTTCCCTCACTTTCACACCTAAATAATAAGTAAAGTGGGTAAAATGAACAAGTCTAATAGAAGAGGGATCAGATTATGAAACCCATGAATTGAAATTTCCAAAATGGCCCTTAGGAACTTCAAAAACCGAACTCGAAACCCTAACTCCCCATAGCCATTCTTTGAACTAGGCGTCTGTGCCCTTTGGGACTAGGATTTCCTACTGCCGTGATTATTTACAATGAAAATTTCACAAAGTTACCTCAACATCAAAGCTCCTCCCGGGTTCCGGACTCTGAAACTCCGCACTCGATTAGCTGCTCCTTTCAGCGGTTTCAAATGGCATTTGCATCACTTCTATCCGACCCTCAGACCTCAGATAACCAGTTGATGTGAAACCTGTGAAAAGGCATCAGCTTCCAAGCACCCGTCGGGTCTCGGTCCTGGGATTCTATCTTCGGACCGCTATTTCTGTTCCGTCATTTCTGAACGACCATCACGTCACATCCTTCCAACTCTCGAGTGTTTCCCTGTCCCTTGAATTTGAACAATGAAAGCAATCCTTGCATGGCTTGGACCCCGCCTACCAAACCTCCATCGTCAAGATTCCATCCCACCTCCATCGTCCAAAACAGAAAAACCAACCTGTCTTTCCGGAACTCGGGTCCCGACACTCAAATCTCCTCGGGGTTTTGGATGAAGGCAGTGTCTCTTTGGGTCTAGTCTGCCATAATGCATGCCTCAGACTTCTGTCTCCACTTCACCGTTTCACACAACTATTCCCCAATGGCATCCCGGTTCTCGCGGCTCGGAATCACGAACAACTAAGATTCTCAAAATATGGTCTCATAGCCTTCGGTCTCCCAGGTTCCCACCTCCAAAACTCCTCCTCCAAAATGTCATTTCTGTAAAGTTGTTCCAAATAGCTAACTCCTGATAGCCTTCCTTCAGTTTGAACTCGAACACCTTAATGATGAATTAAACAGACTCAAATTTGGAAATGGATTTCGACCCACGTGCTTAAATTTGACCTTCTCCCACATGGACCCTTCATTATCCAAATCTAGGACTAGGAGAAGTCATCCGGGATGCCTTGCCCTATTCACCCTTCCAAAATAGCATTTTGCTAAGGGAAGTCCAGCCTCTGGGGCCCGGGTCACTCATTTTCCTTCTGGAGAGCCTTCAAGTGACAAATTCATTTAGAATGATATATTGTTTAATCTAACATTGATTTACATGAATTTGTCGGAGGCTGCACCGTCATGCTTAATTTTGCTAACTCCTGCCTCTTTGTGCAAGATATATGGAATCTGGTGCAAAACTTTGGGGTTAGCCAAGGACAAAGGAAAAAGAACTGCCAAAGCTCCTTGAGGCAAGGAGGATAAAGACCAGATGAAGTACCAGTTCCAATGAGCACTGTTGCACTCCAAGATCACAACCAAGTGGAAGGACATCATAGACAGAAATATTGGGCATGTCGATATTGAAGAGTTCATAAAAAGGGTTAGAATAAGCCCCAAAATAGACAATGCAAGACTCATCAGATGCAGCGGAATAGCCAAGGCTACGGGTTTCCCTCCCGCCTTGATTTCCCCCGAGCTGGTAATGGCCTATAGAGAGGCCTATTAGCTAGAAATAAGGACTATTATCAACAGGGATGGGAACGTCTTGGCTCATATGTCACCACCAAGAATAACCAAAACCTTACACATTTTTGTCTTCAGAAAGATGGAGCTGCCTACCATTCAGGAATGTAAGGAAATGTGAGATGAGGATCCTTTGAGATGCAAGAAGCTGATCAACCAGTATTGGTTGAAGGAGAAGCAGGGTAGTGCTACCAAGGTTCCTCATGAGCTCTACCGCAGTGACTTTTTCGAGGACTACCATGATTTGATCACTATGCAGAACAGAGTAATGGGCCTCCCTTATGCGGCAAATTTTCAAGAATGGATGGTCTATTTCATCGAGCACATTCTCCATGGGGAGGACACCACGTTCTATTGGGGAAGAATAATCAGTGACCGCTTTCATGATGAATTCATGAGCGTCAAAAATACATCCAAATTCTACATGACCTCTTACCTGGTATATTCGCTGGCCGATAAGAGGCCTTATAATGGGTTATTCATAGTTCCAAATGAGGTGCTTGGTAGAGAACTCAAGGCGTTTGATAGATACCCTCAATTGCAGTTCATAAATTTTAAAAGGGATTATTGTAGAGTAAATGATGCATTCATCACTTACATCATCAGGTTGCTTGGGGGAGATTTCGAGAGAAGGGTCTCCCACAAAGCTCGAGCATTTCTAAAGGATTATGCCTTCCTATTTATCTAGTTTCCCAAGAACACCTACATTCATGCCCAATGATTCTCAGAGAGGCCGAATAAGCTACCACGGTACCGTAATGATCGGATCATATTATTGGAACTATCTTGGCAGCTGCGACACATTCATACCATCCTAAGAAAAAACATCTAGTGGGGATTCCTTATCCCCTTACACTTGGTCAAGGGATGTATGAACTTTATACTTCCCAGTGTGCAGGAAATTCAGAGAAGGAATTGGTAGAATATCACTTCAAGTCCCACATGACCAGACTGTAGATGGATCTATACGACCATCTCAGGAAGGCAATTGGATAGGAATACGCCCACCTCCACCATGTCAAGGATTTTTGGGCCAATTGCAAGGATGACCTTGAAGTGCGGCTAAGGCACTATATGCAGATGACCGCGTACTTTGTAAAGAGGATGAATCTGTTCCCGATGCCTGATCAACTTGAGGAGGATGAAAGCACTGTGATCGACCCGAGGTACAGTGCTATGGAAAATTTACCATTGCCTTTAATTGATTGGAACGAGGAAGAGGTTGATGACCTCGACATTCTCACCAAGCCCGTTGAAGCTCAAACAAAGGTGTGGATTGATGGGCAGGTTGCCCTTTTGAAGCAATAGGGAGTCACCTTGACCTTCAAGGGTCTTGAGAGTGAACCAAGTGGTTCTGATGGTGGGGAAATTGCTGCTATAACTGGAGAAACATCTAATTCCCCACCATCTGTTCGGTCAAATAAGAGAAAGGAGGTTGACAAGCAGCAACCCAACCCAAAAGTGTATGCTAGAAAGGCTTCGGAGAGTGAACCTCCCAAAAAACATAGAAGAACAGGCAGCGTCACTGAAATGCCAGTGATACTAGAGGATCCACTTCGTGAGGGAGAGGAGATGGAGGCTGATCCACCAAGATCTCCACCTGCTTCATCTGTTGCTACCACTACTGCTGCTATTGCTACCACCCCGCCTATCCCATACACAATAGTTGTGTCCTCTCTGCCTGCGTTGGACATCGCTGTTCACCTCACCTCTACTTCTCCTGTCACGCAGGTCATATCGATGGATTCATCTTCCACCACTACCTCACCGATTTCTTCGTCCTCCATGTCTCCCTCCTTTTCTCTTCCGATTGTCGCCGCTACTACTGCAATACCTTCCCTTGCTCTTCCAGAGTCCTTCATCAAGTACATACAAAATGTGATGTCTGAACTTTCGGGAATGTTTGTAAATCTAATGGTGCAAGCTACAATTTCCCAAGCAATGGTTAACACCCCGGTTCCTCATCGTCCTACTGAGCCGCCTAGTATGGAGGCTACAATGCAAATATCTGATGAGTTGGAATGACAACAACTAGAGGAAGCTAAGAGATTGGAAGAGGAGGAATTTGATTATCATGAGCACCCAATATACAAACATCGGGTGACTGATGAAGTTGCTTATGAGTCTTCTAGTGATGAAAGCAAGGATCGGGGCACAAAAATAATTTAAGAAATAACTGACCTGAAGCTTGACACCGAATGGGATAAACAACTCAAGGAGATTGAAGAAAAAGAGGCTAAAATATAGCCTATAGGAAGAAGGAGTTTCTGCTCCAGAGACAGAGGGTGATAAGTCTCCAGTGGAGGGGCATGACCGTGCCCCTGAGCATGGTGAAGAGACATCCTTTCATGAAGATAGAGAAGAAGATAGGCTCGAGGAACGCGAGCATGATCGGGATAAAGAAGAAAAGGATGCTGAGGGAGAAGACCACCCTGACGAATGAATGCCCACAAAATATCCCATCAAGTGCATAATGTTCATACAAGACTCCGATGAGGAGAAAGAGGATACAAGGACAAGGTGAGAGGCCCTCATTGAAAAGGCAATTGAGGTCAGAGAGGAAGAAAAGGGAGATCAACAAGAGTCACCTAGGGGAAAGTCTTCAATGCCTGATTGGTTAGAGAGACAGCTAGAAAAAAGGGCTACCACTCCTAAGGACCAAAAGGCACGGTTGTAGGCTATTTTAGCTCGAGCCCAAATTGGCACCAGGAAGGAGAAGAAGCCCAAAATCAGATCAAAGGTAAGGATGGATGCCTCTGGATCCAGGGCTGTACAAATAGCTACGCTGATGGTGGGAGAACAAGGAATATGTTATAAAATATCCACCATTGACTTGGGAGTGGCCACCAGGGAACAAAAGGTTGATCATCTCTAGGAATTAGTCACCACAGTGGTGCATCTCATTCAGCAGGACAAAGTTTCGAAGGAGGAGCTTAAGGCATAGGTGGCTGATTTGACAAATTATATCCAACAATGGTCATCCATGGAAGAGAATCCCACCAAATCCTTAGACCCATCGTAGTTGCTGTCAAAAGAGAAGATTAACAAGCTGGAAAAGAGAAAGAACTTGGACAAGACCACAAAAAACTGGTTTCGACAGGTCTTGGGTATTGGGAATACAGGTATCAATCTGACTGTTCAAACAACGAACAAGTTCTTGGAAGTACAAACGTCTCTTGAAGGTATGAGGTGAATCTGCAATGAGTTCCCTAAGAAGTATGGGGATGCTTACCCAAAAATTGAGGCTATCCTCAGGCTGCCAAGTGAGATTTGGGAAAAGGAGTTCGCCTTCAAGGATGATGACCATTGGTTGATGGATGTGTGGAAACGAGACTTCGATCACTGGAAGGAGAGGCTAGAACATGTACTTGAGCAAGTAACTCCAGAGGTTGAATGGGCCAAGGAGGCCAGGGAGGATTGCTTCTGATACCTGAAGCTGATGACAGGGTATGAAGTGCCCATTGTCAGGATCAATCTAGAAAGTATAAAGCCTCACTTCCGAAAGAGGATGGAAGATGGGATGTCAGCCGAGATTACTGCATATTTTATAAGCTTTGCTTCTCGAGCTTTCGCCAATCCAAATTATTCAGGGACCACGTTTCCAAGTATGAGGAGGACTAGGAAAAGCTGGTTAACAATTCCAAAGAATGGAGCTACCAAGTGCTGAGATCTGACATCATTGAGGTCGACAAGTTTCAACCGGTGATCTTGAGGTTCATGGATATGCAGCTTCGAAGAAGCAGGAAGGCAACCCTATTATTGATGAAGAATTTCTAAACGAGTAGCTGCAACAAAGAGCAATCAACAAAAAGATGAAAATGCTATAGTGTTGCTGCTAGAAGACAAAACATGGATATGGACAAAATGTATTTTAAAAATGTAATATATTGGAGGGTAGGTAGAGCCCTAGTTCACAGTGAATTGTGGCCACACAAATCTAAATCAGTCTTGGCCACATGTTCTACTTTTTGGACACTATAAATGGGGGGTCTCCTCTTATTTTCAAGGAGAGATGAGTTGTTGTAAAGACATGTTGCAGAAATTGAAATAGAAATACATTGATCTTGGTGCATTTATGGATTTCTTCTCATGTTTCATGATTCTTCTCTCATAAGTTAAAGATTTAGTTAGATTTACTTTTCCGTCCTAGTTTCCTTTCAGTCAACTTTAGTAGATTTAGTAATGTCGTTCTTGATTGTGGATATTTCTACTGTGTTGATGCTTTTCTTGTCCATACTTTTGGTCATTTGCTACTGGTAGATGGCTATGCAAAGTTATTCTAGAATTTGATTTTAAATATTCCTTTAAAACTTTATCTTTGTTCATGCATATGTGTGGCGAATGAACGATAAAAATATCTGTAGTCCTTAGAAAATAGCATAGGTTTCATGATATTGTGAAATTTCTCGTTAAGTCAAATTCTATTTTAAGGAAACTGTCCATAGTGTAAGCCTCCATGATCACTGTTCATTCATAGTCATGAGTCCAGGAACTTGCTCTCTTCCCTGCTCTTTTCCTTTTCTTTTTTTTAACAAATAACCTATGCTAAGGTTCATTGCACATTGTAAAGCTAAATTCAATGATAAAATGGAGTTTAGGACTGTTGTTTGAATCTGTAGCGAATGCACAACAACTCTTCCATCTTAAAAACTTCATTTGTAGATTTGATCCCCTTTCCAACTTAACTCATGTAATTCTACTCTATGATTATCAGAAAAATCACAACGAAATCAATCGAGGTATCCTATGCAAGTCATGACCTGACACCCGAGAGACCTTGGGGTAATTTTCAGCAAGCTGTTGGATATTTCATTTCAAGAGAGGTGATGCACCTATGCATTGCCTATGTTGAGAAGTGCCTAAAAAACACATCAACAGAACTAGTGCTAGAAGGAGGGCCTGTCTAGGGCTAAGCTGGATCGAATCGGGTCTTTCTCCCCTGAGAGATTTTACAGAATACTAAGGTCTACGCCAAACAAAGGGGAGTTTCAAGAGCTACAAACCCCTACCCAAGCTAAGAGAGCTAAGAAAGGGGAAGCTTCCATCTAAAAACTTTTTCGATCGGCCCATTTCGCTCTCACCATCATCCTCCTCTTCTATCCATTCACCACCATATTCTCATTTTCCCCTACTCACCCGCTCTAAACAAATGTCCAGGTTGCCTCTTCCCAAGGGCTAGATGTTGCCTTCCAGCCCAATGCAGTCCCATTCCTGGAAGTTTTTTCCGTTAGCTGGTGCTACCTCTTTGCAATTACAAGCCAATTTGGCATAGCCACCTCCACCGCCCCCTACAATGGGGTGGTTAGGCAACAATCTGTCTCCTTTGGCCTTCAACCTCAACCATGACATGCCAAAGAATCCCGAGAGTTTTTGCACGAAGCTCAATCCTCGGGATCCGCAGAGGATAGCTGAGGAGCATGTCAATAGTTTTGAAATTGTGTTGAAGACTATGCAAATCATATATGAGGATGTGGCTTGCCGGATCTTTCCGTAATCCCTGGAGGAGGAGGCCTTCTATTGGTACGCCAACTTGCCAGTGGGAACTATCAACATGGGACCTTCTGAAGAATGCTTTCCTGCAGAAGTTCAAAACTCCAATCAGTCCTACAAAGTATTAACAAAATTTTATGTCGATTCAAAGAGAGGTCAATGAACTGATCATCTCCTTTAATGATCGATTCCATAGAGCATATACCTGACTACAGGACCCATATGTGTTCAATGATGCTGTAGTTTTACTAGTCTATTATGCAACATTGGACAGTCTTATTGCAACGTTAGTAAAAAGGATGTGACCACCACCCACCAGATTGGTAGATGCATACTCAAAGGCCATCATTGCTAGCACTGATTTGGGGAAAAATATCTCCAATCCACTACCCTCTCTCAGGAAAATTGCACATCCTACATAGATTCAGGGGCTTACCCAAGCCTTGCAACATCAGACGACCCTCATGAACTCAGTACCACAACTGCCTATAGTTCCGCACCTTGGGAAACCAATGAATCAAGCACCTTCGGTTCCTCAGTATCTACTGCCCTAGCAGAAACAAGTCCATCCCCAACCACCCCAAGTACCGACATATCTCCAATCATCTAAATTTCCACCCACCTACCAAAATCAACCAGTGGCTCAGCCAGTGTTCCTCCAGAATGCTGCTCCACAACCAAACAACGCGAAAAAGGACTGGAATGATGAACTCACGAAGATGATCAAGAAAATTTCAATGGAGATGACACATTTTAGAAACCAAAACAGCCAGTTGCAAGCTTTGCAAAAGAGTATCCAAGCTAACCTTAACCATGACAACCGTGACAATGGAGATAACCGTGATGCCAACACTTCATCTGGGAAGAATTATGATAAGAATTAGAATTCAGGACAAAAATTTGATAAAAGGCCTTTCCCAAGGTAGAACCGAACATGGAACACGAGGCCCAATAATGGTGGTGTTCCCACTCCCCTTGATCAGCCAAACAACAACGACAAGACTATGAGTGGAGTTTACTTGGCCGAGGTTGCTTTATCTGGCTGGTGCCATAGACACAAAACAAGCCAACATTTTGAATTGGACTGTTTAGAATTCCAGACGGCTGTTGAAATTTTTTAGGTTGAAGTCTAAAATGTGGTGGACAACTCGGGATGCAGAGACATCGTTCCCTCCGAACCATACAATTCCTCTGTGCTGGTGGTCAACTAGGCTCCTTTTCGGAAGGCCGATTGCAACACGCCAGAGCAAGAAGGCGCCAACATAGGCATCATCGATAAAGAAAAAGAGTAAGTTCTGAAAACCCTTTGGCTCAACTTTTTGATTCAGTAGACAATGATCCTAAGGATGAGGAAGAGCCTAGGGAAGATGAAGTCCAAATGTTTCACCAATGAACTACCGCTTACAACCTCAGGAATAGACAAGCTGGTGGTCCTCTTACGACCTCCACTCCACCTAACAATTTTAGTACCCCTCCTGACCCAAATGCTAGCAACAATCCAAGATAGCCTCAAGTCCCCACATAGTACTTTAACAAAGGTAGACAGTAGAATCAAAGTCAAAATCGGCCCACTAGCCCCTCCTAGAATGCCACAAGCTCTTCCCAAAATACCGCTTATGATGACGAAGTTGAACAAATGGGGGAGTATATTGCTAAAGAATTTAAAAGGTTAAGCTGAGTGTGTCCACCTTTGAGTTACTCAAAGTCCCAGTTGTAAGGAATTCCTTCTTTCAAATGATAAACGTGACGTCGTCATCCAAGTTAGCTCAAGAAGAACCCGCCAAGAGAGTCTCCTTCGAAGATTCACAAAGTGAGCTCATCATTCGACAAGTCTTCCACAAGAAAGTTGATCCACCTACGAATCAACAACCAGACAAACCATCCTCCAAGGAAATGAATCATACACAAGCCCAAAATAGGGGCCATGATAAGGACAAGGGTCCAGGTCGCCCAGGTGGATGTTTCAGGAGGACTCTTTCAAGGGAGATTTGAAACTCCTCCTTTCTTGACCACCATTTGTGTGCTTGGGAAGAACCTCCATAATTGCCTACTGGATTCAGGAGCTTCTACCAATGTCATGCCCCTAAGCGTGTGCAAAGCAATGGGAATAGTCCCAACTCCCTCCCGACGTAAGGTAACACAACTTGACAAGACTGAGATCAACATAGTGGGCGAGATTAACAGAATACCTATGCAAGTTGTTGCTAATCCTAGAATTCAATAGACTATTGACATCCAAGTTGCTGATATCCCAGATACGTATGGTATAATCCTAGGAAGGGATTTCACAAGAGTGTTGAATGGGTACACTGCAACTAACTACTCTCACTTGTGGTTACCATGGAAGGGAATGTTGAATCAGATTCGAATTGATCGGGAGCCACACATGAAGTTTATGATAATGGAATACAACAACACAAATGAAGTGTTGTTCATTGAAACAAAATTGGGGACAATATCATATCTAAATGAACAAGAATGCCTTGAAGGAGAAGGAACACGCAAGGTTTTCCTCATGTTGTCTAGCCCGCTTGTTAATCTGGCCAATACCTCTAAGATCACATAAATACTGATAGAATCCAATGACGAGGAATCAGGTGAGGATGATAATCTTGGGTTGCTGGATAGTTTCCAAGATTTTATGGAAAGATGTGCATAGGACCAACTCAGTTTGGGAGCCCGAATGAACTTTCAGGAACTATTGCTGCCTAGTTGGTGTAGGGTACATAATGTTTCCCATTTAGAGTTTGAGTGTTGTTTGTGCCAAAAAAAATTGAGCATGTTAAAAGATAAATCACTCCAAAGGAGGAAGCTGGGTCAACACCGCTAGAACAAACATGTTCCGCCCCTACACCTCCCCAAAATTTTACTGAAATGAGGTCCCCATCAAAGGTGAAAGTTGGGTCTCTTGATTCTACGTTCAAGGACTCTACTGGGTGCTGGACGCTATGCTTTGATAGATCCAAATCCAAGCATGGGATTGGAGTTGGCTTCAAATTAATCAGTCCCAAGGGTAAGTCATACTTTGTTGCTCATAGGCTTCAATTTTATTGCACCAACAATGTAGCAGGATATGAGGCCTTGGTCCTAGGACTCCTTATGGCATTAAGGAAAGGTGTTAAAGCGCTGCAAGTTTTCGGGGATTCTGAGTTGGTCATAAAGTAGGTTAGAAAGCTCTACTCCTGTTATGACCGGAGACTCACCAATTATAGGCATAGGGTTTGGGATATTTTGGAAGGACTAGATGCATTCAATATCCAACTAATCCCACACTCCCAAAATCATACAACCAATGCCTTAGCACAGGCAGCAATCACGTTGTAGCCGCTATCCTTATTTAGTCTCAAAAGATTCACTGTGGAACTCACCTTCGTTCCATCCATGCCAGACAATGTAGCCAATTTCTAGGTGTTCAATGATGACAAACACATCCTGTATTTTATCACCAGTTTTGATGTGTTCACTACTCAGATAATAGACAAGGTTGAACCTCAAGAGGCTGACCTAGATATAGAGGGGGTCATCAATCTAAAGACCAATACCATCCCTAGGGGGATGCTCCAACTTGAATGAATCTTTGACTTGGATTAGATCAGGGATCAAGATCAACAGGCCAAGAAGGATGCCATTAGCGGCCAATGCGACACCTACAACTTCAAAATGTATGGGAATGCAAAGAATGTATTTATTGGCAAGGTGTGCACAACCGAGGAAAGAAAAGGTATAGTTGATGCATTGTGGAGGTACCACGATGTCATCGCTTGGAGCTACAAGGATCTCAAAATGTATGATACATCACTTATCACCCATACCATCCCTCTCAGGCCAGATGCGAAGAAATTTCGACAACAACAGTGCCTTGTCATTGCCTTATTGAAACCAATAATATACAAAGAAGTACAAAAATGACTGTCAGCTAGGATTATCTTCTCGGTTAGACATTCCACATGGGTGGCGAATTTGGTTCCTGTTAGAAAGAAGAATGGGGACATCATATTGTGTGTTGAGTTTCGCAATCTAAATAGAGCTTAAAAAAAAGACAACTATCCAGTGTCGTCATTGGATGAGGTACTATAGATAGTAAATGGTTCTCAAGTGATGTCCTTCCTGGATAGGTACTCTGGGTACAACCAGGTCATGGTGCAATACAAAGACCGACACAAAATGACGTTCATCACTAAATGGGGAACTTTCGCTTATAGACAGATGCCATTCAGACTCATCAATGCTGGTGCCACCTTCCAATGTGCTATGGATATTGCTTTCAAGGACCTGATTGGCAAGTGCATAATCATCTACATGGATGATTTAACAATATTCTCAAAGCAGTGGAGTAATCATGTTGCTGACCTATGCAAAGTATTTCAGAGATGCCGGGAATTCAGGGTCTCCCTTAATCCGAAGAAGTGCATCTTCGGTGTCACCAAAGGGAAACTGCTTGGGCATGTCCTCTTGGAGAAGGGAATCTCTATTGACCCTGAACGTATCCAATCAATCATGAAGATTCAGCTGCCAAGCAATAAAAAGGAGTTAAAATCTTTTTTTGGAAAGATTAACTTTGTCCGTAAGTTTATCACGGGCTTTGCGGAAATCATCAAACCACTCAATGCTATGCTAAAGCAAGATGCCAAGGTTGAGTGGACCCCAAAAGCAAAGCATGCTTTTGGGGAAATCAAGAAATCAATCATTGACACACTTGTGCTAGTCAACCCCAACTATCTAAAGCCCTTCTACATCTATTCATTCGCTTCAGATCATTCGTGTGCCAGTATTTTGACACATAAAGATGATGAGGGGAGCAAGCATCCAATTTCCTTCATGAGTGACCCTTTGAAAGATGACGAGCTACATTATCAAAATGTCGAAAAACAAGCTTATGCCCTTGTTAAAGGGGTAAAGAAGTTCAGGCATTATATCTTACGCAACAATGTGTTTGCCATAGTTCCCGACCTGACCATGAAGACATTGCTTATGCAAAATGAGCTGGGAGAACGAAGGGAAAAATGGATTACATTATTGCAGGAATATGATATGGAAATCCACCCAATGAGATTGGTAAGAGGATAGGCACTCACCCGAACAATCGCTGAAGTGGCCGCAGACGTAGGTCGTAAACTCACCGTACAACAATATCAGCTGGAGGATATCTCTCCAGGAGAATGGTACGAGAACATAGGATATTATCTGCTGAACCACAAATGTCCACCCCACTTGCAGGGGGTCCAAAAGCGTGCTCTCAGGTTGAAAATCAATAGTTACATGTTGCAGGGTGCCATCTTGTACAAGAAGAATCATGAAGGTATCTACCTAAGATGCCTTGGTAAAGAGGAATTTGATCGGGTTCTCAGGGAATTCCATGATAAGTTCGAAATTGGTCACGGTTCTGACTTGTCTATCACACATCAAATATTGAGAGCTAGATACTATTGGCCTACGGTTTTCAAGGATTCCCATAGTCATGTCCGTACCTGCCACGTATTCCAGACTTCAGCCACCCAAGAAAAGAATGTTGCTATCCTGTTGCAACCAGTTTTGGAGGTAAGGCCATTCACTCAGTGGGATCTCAACTTCATTGGTCCGGTAAGCCCTCCTTCATCTGCTGGATAGAGGTACATTCTAATTGCTTCTGATTACTGTACTAGATGGACAAAAGCAATCACATGTAGGAAATGCACAACTGAAGTAGTCACTAATTTTCTGGAAAGTTTTATTTTAAATCACTTTGGTTGTCCTTATGCGTTGGTATGTGATAATGGTCCTGCATTTGCTTCGTTAAAATTTGTTGGTTGGGCCTTTGACTATCGTATCACCCTCAAGTTTTCCTCCAACTATTATCCTCAAGGCAATGGTCTTGCTGAGTCAACTAACAAGAACTTGATCATCGTGATAAAAAAATTGGTGGATAGGAAACCTAAGGACTGGCATACCCAACTCCATTTTTCCTTGTGGGTAGACCACACCCGTCACAAGGCTGCCCTTGGAGATTCCCCCTACCAGCTTGTTTATGGCTTGGATCCTGTTTTCCCCATACATTTGAAAATCCCTACCCTCGAGTTCATTAATGATTTTTATGAAGGAGGAGGCCACAGAGAAGCGCACCTCGCCGAGTTGTTACACTTAGAAGAAGTAAGAGACCATGCAATAGAATTTTTTTCCAAACATCAGGGCATAGTCAAAAGATGGTTTGATTGTCGAGCCAAAATCAAGGCCTTTTGCATTTCCAATCTAGTCTTGTATTGGGACAAGGCCCACACAAAGAAAGGGGGACACAACAAATTCGACAAGCTTTGGCTTGGCCCCTTTCAAATTGCTGAAATCCTTGGAGATAACGCGTTTCACTTAAAGACCTTAACTGGCAAGGACGTCCCGTTGCTTGTCAACGAGAAACACCTTAAACATTATTTTCAGGCCTAAGCTCTGTGTAGATACCTGTACATAGGTTAGGGTAGGTTTCCCTACTTTTCTCTCTTGTTTTGTTTTATTTTGTTCATTCCCCAATTATTTTTCCTTTGGTGAGAGTCTCCCCTTGTGTTTGCTGCAGTGGCCATGCTTAGCTCGATGAATGGTTTGCCTTGCTTCCCACTCTTGCTTTGTTCTCTAGATAAGCCTTCATCCCCTATGACTAATCTCTGAAAGCCCAGATCATTGGTTTCCTCTCTTGAACTCTGGACTAATCTAGGATGGTGCCCCTGTTTGAATTTCCTACGCTTATCATGGAACACACATAAACACGCCTTAAAGGTTTCCGAAGAATTATGTGGTGATCGCTAGGAAGGCTGGATAAGTGAAAAATCTAAAGTCTGCTCCAGTGACCACTGCGATTTCCAAACCCATAGTGAGCTTCAGTGCTTACACGGTTGAATAAAGGAAAAGAAAAGTATTGAAAAGTAATATCAAAAGAGAAAGAACAAAAAACATAAAAGTTAGCAACTGTATGGCTGTATGAATATCTCTACCGGGCTATGGACGCCTAGCTGGCAATAGAGCTATGTCCATGGGATCACAATGACAACTTCGTCAGGGCTATGGACACCTGACTGACAACAGAGCAATGCCCAGGTTACTTTTGGGGTTAGGCGAACTACGTAGCTTGTCCTTCCAATCAATAATTGTCCACATGATCTCTGAGGAAAATAAATGAACTCACTATGCACACACCTCCATGATAATATCATGGCGTGATTCAATCTCGCCCTCCTTAACTTGTTCTTAGTTCAACCTTGGAAATCATCTTCTGGTCTGCGAAACTGGAGATTCTGGGTTCAGAATGAATGTTTATTTTTAGAACGTCAGGAGCATTCTCCCAACGGAGTTGCCATTTTTTGTGCCTATAGAACACACGCCTTGTTCAGAATGGGGACCCTCTCTTTCTGTTGCCTCACCGGGCCCTTTTGGTGTCATCTAGTTTTGTGTACCCCTCCTCATTTCAATGTCCTAGTTGGTCAACATGCCCTTCAAAGTATTATTTTAGATTGACCATATTTTTCCCCTAAAATAAAAAATTGCTTAGTCTTGGGTTTCATCGAGCCTTCTTGGTCATTTTGCCTTTCTGGGCGTTCGTGGGACTCTTCGGGCCCAGCTCTTCGGGTTTCCACTTTCGGGTTGTCGTTTCTATCCCGCCGTCCTGAACGACTAACGGTTGGCGTCCTCTCGGACCCCAAACTCCGGACTCCGACATTCTCTTCCCCGTTTGATTTCACTCGACAGGTTTTTCGAAGATATTTCCTTCACGTCTCTCTTGAGCTCGGGCTCTGGAATTATCGCTACTGTCTTTAATTCAAATTTACCAACCTTATTAGTTGTCGTACCTGCACTTACTAGGGGCATTAATGATGATTAGGTGTATAAATATTGGGCCCCACATGTCATTTTCACATGTCAAGAGTCCCAGCGAAGTGTAGTGCCTCCCAGCTTTCGTCGTCCTCACACCTAAGCTTCCACTTTGTCGTTCTTCAAAGATGAAACAGTGCTCTTCATCGAGCCCGCGAGGTAAGACCACTGTCTGACCTCCTGTCACATTTCCATCAATTTCACTCCTAAATAATAAGTAAAGTGGCTAAAATGAACAAGTCTGATAGAAGAGGGATCAAGTTATGAAACCCATGAATTGAAATTTCCAAAACGACCATTAGGAGCTTCAAAAATCGAACTTAGAACCCTAATTCCCCATAGCCATTCTTTGAAATAGGAGACCGTGCCCTCCGGGCCCAAGATTCCCTACTACTGTGATTGTTTACAATGGAAATTTAACAAAGTTACCTTGACGTTAAAGCTCCTCCCGGGCTTCGGACTCCGGAACTCCGCCCTTGATTGGCCGCTCCTTTTGGCGATTTCAAATGACATTTGCCTCACATCTATCCAACCCTCGGACCCCGGATAACCAGTTGATGTGAAACATGTGAAAAGGAATCCGCTTCCAAGCGCCCGTCGGGTCCCGATCCCTTGTATTCTGTCTCCGGACTGCTATTTTCGTTCTGCCATTTCTGAACGACCATCACGTCACATCCTTTCAGCTCTCGACCCTCGATTATTTCCTCACTGCTTGAATTTGAACAATGAAAGTAGTCCTTGCCTGCCTCGGACCTCGCTTACCAGACCTCTGTCATAGGGATTTCATCTCGCCTCCGCTGTCCAAAATGGAAAAACCTACCCATCTTTTCGGAACTCGAGTCCCGACATTGAAATCTCCTCCGGGTTTTGCATGAAGGAAATGTATCTTCAGGTCTGCTCTGCTGGAATGCATGGCTCAAAATTTCATCTCCACTTCGTCATTTCACACAGCTATTCGCCAATGACATCCTGGCTCTCGTGGTCTAGGCTCATGAACAACTAAGATTCTCAAAATATGGTCTCACAGGCTTCGGCCTCTCGAGTTTCGACCTCCAGAACTCCTCCTCTGGAATCTCATTTTTGTAAAGTTGTTCCAAAAAGCTAACTCCTGATAGCCTTCCTTCAGTTTGAACCAGAATGCCTTAATGATGACTTAAACGAACTCAAATTTGGAAACGGACTTCGACCCACGTGCTTAAATTTGACCTTCTCCTACATGGACCCTTCATTATCAAAATCTAGGACCGAGAGAAGTCATCTAGGACGCCTTGCCCTGTTCGCCCTCCAAAATAACATTTTGCCAAGGGAAGTCCGACCTCTGGGGCCCAGGTCACTCATTTTCCTTCTGGAGAGCCTTCGAGTGAACAATCCATTTAGAATGATATATTGTTTAATCTAACACTAATTTGGAGGAATTTGCCAGAGGCTGCACCCTCATGCTTAATTTTGCTGACTCCCGCCTCTTTGTGCAGGATATATGGAATTTGGTGCAGAAACTTCGAGGGCAGCCAAGGACAGAGGAAAAAGAACTGCCAAAGCTCATCGAGGTAAGGAGGATATAGACCAAATGAAGTACCAATTCTAGGGAGCGCCGTTGCATTCCAAGATCACAACCAAGTGGAAGGACATCACATACACAAATATTGGGCATGTCGATATTGATGAGTTCATACAAAGGCTTAGAATAAGCCCCAAAACAAACAATGCAAGACTCATCAGAAGTAGCGGAATAGCCAAGGATGCGGGTTTCCCTCCCACCTTGATTGCCCCTGAGTTGGTAATGGCCTGCAAAGAGGCCTATCAGCCAGAAACAAGGACCATTATCGACATGGATGGGAACGTCTTGGCTGATATGTTACCACCAGGAATAACAAAAACCTTCCACATTATTCTCTTCAAAAAGATGGAGCTACCTACCATTCAGGAATGCAAGGAAATGTGGGACGAGGATCCTTTGAGATGCAAGAAGTTGATTAACCAATATTGGTTGAAGGAGAAGCGGGGCAGTGCTGCCAAGGTTCCTTAGGAGCTCTACCATAGTGACTTTTTTGAGGACTACCATGATTTGATCACCATGCTGAGAAGACTAATGGGCCTCCCTTATGCGGCGTATTTTCAAGAATGGATGGTCTATTTCATCGAGCACATTCTCTGTGGGGAGGACACCATGTTCTACTAGGGAAGAATAATCAATGACCGCTTTCATGATCAATTCATGAGCGTCAAAAAGATATCCAAATTCTACATGACCTCTTACCTGGTATACTCGCTGGCCGATAAGAGGCCTTATAACGGGTTATTTAGAGTTCCAAATGAGGTTTTTGGTAGAGAACTCAAGGCGTTTGATAGATACCCTCAGTTGCAGTTCATAAATTTTTAAAGGGATTATTGTAGAGTAAATGATGCATTCATCGCTTACATCATCAGGTTGCTCGAGGGAGATTTCAAGAGAAGGGTCTTGATGAGGTAAAAATAACCTCATCATAATAAAATCAAAAAGCTTATTCTTACAAGTTCAATCCTAAGTCTATGCCAATTTATTAAACTTTAGGAGAAATAATTGCTTATTTTAAAGGAAAATTATGCAAACTTTCTTTCTTATGATCAATTGAGGATATTTGCCAATGCACGTTTAATGGGTTGAATTGAGTGTTTTTGTAGGGAATAATCGATCATCTAGCAGTTGTTACAAATGTTGAACCAGCACGTGCCTTAAGCATGGTAAAGGATAGATGCTGCGAACTTTCTCCTAAATATCAGGAGGATGAACTGAAGATTTAGTTTATGTTTCTTTAATTTATGTTATCAAAAACTTCATGGCTTGTCTCGAGCCTTCTATATGTTTATGAGCTTTAAAGACATGGAAGTTAGTTTTAAGTTGTTGAAGAATTTTTCAATGGCTATCCATGCCATCTAGAATCTAGGATTTAGTTATAAGTTGTCTATAAAAATGTAACTTCAAAAGATATACAAGAGACTGAATGATAACGTTATGTTGCTTATATAATTTCTAAGTACCGATGAATAAAAAAACTTTCTTTTGTTACTTTCTAAGTTGTTGAGCTATGAATGATGATGACTGTCTGTAATGGAGAGACTCTAGAATCTATAGTGTATGTGATTTGAGAGCGAAGTATTAACTCGCAAGTTGGCCACTCGAGGGAAGTTAGCTTAAATTGATAAGTATTTTATTGTTATGTTATTTTCTTTGTTAAAATAGATTACTGTTTAGTAGGAAGTAACTAAGTTTGCTAAAGAGTCGAGTCTGTAGTTCTGGAGCACCATTGATTTAGTTAGTGTGAGTTACTTTTCGTAGTTGTTAGAATCTTTTACTGTTTAAAAAGATGTTTCATAGTTTGTTCACTTATTTCTCTACTTCTGTAGTATATCAGTTGTTTAGTTTACTTGTTTCCTTGCTTTCTAGTTTAGTTGTGATGCTTTCTAAATTAGTTATCTTATGCTTTCTAGCTTAGTATTTCCAGTTTTCTTAGAATAGATTGTTTTCCAGCTAAGAAGTTAAATAGCCTTAGATTAAAATTAATTTCAATAGTTTAAAGAAAAACAGAAAATATAAAATGAGTTATCCAAATCATCTTCTTCTGCAAACCACCTTGGACACTGCTCAGTCGACTAATTGACATTCTATATTCTAAAGTAGTAGGACCTAACGACAGCCTATCAGGTCTCCCACAGTGATTGAGCATTTCTAAAAGATTACGCCTTCCTTTTTATCCAGTTTCCCAAGTTCACCTACATTCGCGCCCAGGGATTCTCAAAGAGGCTGAATAAGCTGCCATGGTACCCTAATGACCGGATCATATTATTGGAACTATCTTGGCAGCTATGACACATTCATGCCATCCTAAGCAACAAACATCTAGCGGGGATTCCTTATCCCCTTATACTTGGTCAAGGGATGTATGAACTTTATACTTCCTAGTGTGTGGGAAATTTAGAGAAGGAATTGGCGGAATATCAATTCACGTCCCACACAACTAGACCAAGGATGGATCCATATGACCATCTCAGGAAGGCAATTGGACAGGAATACACCCACCTCCACCATGTCGAGGATTTCTGGGCCAATTGCAAGGATGACCTTGAAGTGTAGCTAAGGCACTATATGCGGATGATCATGTACTTTGTAAAGAGGATGAATCTGTTCACGGTGCCTGATCAACTTGAGGAGGATGAAAGCACTGTGATCGACCTGAGGTATAGTGCTATGGAAAATTTAGCACTGCCTTTAATTGATTGGAACAAGCAAGAAATTGATGACCTCGACATTCTCACCAAGCTCGTTGAAGCTCAAACAAAGGCATGGATTGATGGGCAGGTTGCTCGTTTGAAGCAACAAGTAGTCGCCTTGACCTTCAAGGGGCTCGAAAGTGAACAAAGTGGTTCTAATGGTGGGGAAATTTTTGCTACAATTGGAGAAACATCTAAGTCCTCACCATCTATTTGGTCAAAGAAGAGAAAGGAGGTTGACGAGTAGCAACCCAACCCAAAAGTGTATGCTAGAAAGACCTCAAAGAGTGAACCTTCCAAAAAAAGAAGAAGAATGGGCAGCATCACCGATATTCCAGTGATATCAGAGGATCCACTTCGTGAGGGAGAGGAGATGGAGGCTGATTCGCAAAGATCTCCGCCTGCTTCATCTACTGCTACCACTACTGCTACTATTGCTACCACCCCGCCTATCCCACATGCAATAGTTGTTTCCTCTCTACCTGTGATGGACATCGTTGTTCACCTCACCTCTACTTTTACTATCATGTAGGTCATATTGGTGGATTCATCCTGCGCCACTACCTCACCGATTTCTTTGTCCTCCATGTCTCCCTCCTTTTCTCTTCCCACTGTCATCGCTACTACTGCGATACCTTCCCTCGCTCTTCCAGAGTCCTTCATCAAGTACATGCAGAATGTGTCATCTGAACTTTTAGGAATTTTTACAAATCCAATGGTGCAAGCTGCAAGTTACCAAGCAATGGTTAACACCCCGGTTCCTCCTCCTCCTACTGAGTCGCCTAGTATGGAGGCTACGATGCAAATCTCTGATGAGTTGGAATGAAAACTAGAGGCAGCTAAGAGATTGGAAGAGGAGGAATTTGATTATCATGAGCACCCATTATACAAACATTGGGTGATTGATGAAGTTGCTTATAGGTATTCCAGTGATGACAGCGAGGATCGAGGCACAAAAATAATTCAAGAAACAACTAAACCAGAGCTTGACGCCGAATGGGCTAAACAACTCAAGGAGATTGAAGACAAAGAGGCTGAAAGATAACCTATAGCTGAAGAAGGATTTGCTACTCCAAAGACATCGGGTGATAAGTCTCCAATGGAGGGGCATGACCATGCCCCTGAGCATGGTGAAGAGACATCCTTTGATGAAATAGGCCTGAGGAATGCGGGCATGATCAGGATAAGGAAGAAAAAGATGCTGAGGGAGAAGACCACCCTGACGAACGAATGCCCACTAAATCTCCCATCAAGTGCATAATGTTCATACAAGACTCTAATGAGGAGAAAGAGGATACAAGGACAGGGCGAGAGGCCCTCATTGAAAAGGAAATTGAGGTCAAAGAGGAAGAAAAGGGAGATCAACAAGAGCCACCTAGGGGAAAGTCTTCAATGCCTGTTTGGTTAGAGAGACAGCTAGAAAAAGGGGCTACCACTCCCAAGGACCCAAAGGCACGGCTGGAGGCTATTTTAGCTCCAACCTAGATTGACACCAGGAAGGAGAAGAAGCCAAAATCATATCAAAGGTAATGATGGATGTCTCTGGATCTAGGGATGTACAAATAGCTATGTTCGTGGTGGGAGAACAGGGAATATGTTATAACATATCCACCATCGACTTGGGAGTGGCCACTAGGGAACAAAAGGTTGATCATTTCCAAGAATGAGTCGCCACAGTGGTGCACCTCATTCAATAGGAAAAAGTTTCGAAGGAGGAGCTTAAGATGCAGGTGGCTGATTTGACAACTTATATCCAACAATGGTCATCCATGAAAGAGCATCGCACCACATCCTCAACCCCGCCGCAATTGCTGTCAAAAGAGCAGATTAACAAGCTGGAAAAGACCACAAAAAATTGGTTCTGGTAGGTCTTGGATATTGGGAATACAGGTATCAATCTGGTTGTTCAAAGAGCGAACAAGTTCTTGGAAGTACAAACGTCTCTTGAAAGTATGAGGTGAATTTGCATCAAGTTCCCTAAGAAGTATGGCGCTTCTTACCCAAAAATCGAGGCTATCCTCAGGCTGCCAAGTGAGATTTGGGAAAAGGAGTTCGCCTTCAAGGACAATGACCATTGGTTGATGGATGTGTGGAAACAAGACTTCGATCACCAGAAGGAAAGGCTAGAATAGGTACTTGAGAGAGTAACTCTGGATGTTGAATGGGCCAAGGAGACCAGGGGGGATTGCTTCCGATACCTAAAACTGATGACAGGGTATGAAGTGCCCATTGTCAGGATCAATCTAGAAAGTATAAAGCCTCACTTTCGAAAGAGGATCGAAGATGGGATGTCAGTCGAGATTACTGCAGATTTTATAAGCTTTGCTGCCCAAGCTTTCTCCCAATCCGAACTATTCAGGAACCATGTTGCCAAGTATGAGGAGGACTAGGAAAAGATGGTTAACAATTCCAAAGAATGGAGCTACCAAGTGTTGAGATCTAACATCATTGAGGTCGACAAGTTCCAACCAGTGATCTTGAGGTTCATCGAGTATGCAGCTTTGAAGAAGTAGGAAGGAAACCTTGTTATTGATGAAGAATTTCTAAAGGAGTAGCTGTAGCAAAGAGCAATCAACAAAAAGATGAAAATGCTATAGTGCTACCGCTAGAAGACAAAAAAGGGATATGGACAAAATGTATTTTAAAAATGTAATATATTGGAGGTTAGATAGAGCCCTAGTTCACAATGAATTGTGGCCACACAAATGTAAATTAGTCTTGGCCAAATGTTCTAATTTTTGGACACTATAAATGGGGGGTCTCCTCTCATTTTCAAGGAGAGTTGAGTTGTTGTAAAGACATGCTGCAAAAATTGTAATAGAAATACATTGATCTTGGTGCATTTCTGGATTTCTTCTCATGTTTCATGATTCTTCTCTCATAAGTTAAATATTTAGTTAGATTTACTTTGCCGTCCTAGTTTCCTTTCAGTCAATTTTAGTAGATTTACTAATGTCGTTTTTGATTGTGGAGATTTATGTTGTGTTGATTCTTTTCTTATCCATACTTTTGGTCATTTGCTACTGGTAGATAGTTGTGCAAAGTTAGTCTGGACTTTGATTTTAAAGTTGCCTTTAAAACTATCTTTGTTCATGCATATGTGTGGTGAATGAACGATAAAAACATCTGCAATCCTTAGAAGATAGCATAGGTTTCATGAAACTGTGAAATTTTTGGTTAAGTGAAATTCTATTTTAAGGAAACTGTCCATAGTGTAATCCTCCATGATCACTGTGTCCATAGTGTAATCCTCCATGATCACTGTTCATTCATAGTCGCAGGTCCAGGAACGTGCTCTCTTCCCTATTCTTTTCCGTCTTTTTTTAACAAATAACCTATGCTAAGGTTCATTGCACATTGTAAAGCTAAATTCAATGATAAAATGGAGTTCAAGACTGCTGTTTGAACCTGCAGCGAACACACAACAACTCTTCCATCTTTAAAACTTCATTTGCAGAGTCGATCCCCTTTCCAACTTAACTCATGTAAGTCTACCCTATGATTAATAGAAAAATCATAACGAAATCAATCGAGGTATCCTATGCAAGTCATGACCTGAGACCCGAGAGACCTTGGGGTAATTTTCAGCAACCTATTGGATATTTCCTTTCAAGAGAGGTGATGCACCTATGCATTGTTGGTGTAATTAATTATTTAATTACACTTTATTAAGCTTATTTAGGTTTTTCTTAGGTAATAATTAGTTTACATAATTAAAAAGTAAGCTTTATTTAGTTGAGTTGTTTTTAGGTCAACATTAGGGTTGCATACATTGCTTTTATAAAGCAAATCATCTCATTGTAATTTTTTAATTCTGCATAATATCAATTTGCACATCTTCATGCAAAGCTCTACTTTTTTATTGTTTTTCTCTTCTGTGGAAGGCCTTTTGGTTTGCATGTCTGATCTTGGTTTCTAACATGGTATCAGAGCCTTGACATGCAACCCCTTCACAATTTTTTTAGAAAATCATTGCAGAGTTCGTTTGGGGTTCCTCGAGGATTTCATGCCTTGAGCCTATCTATGTGGAATTTTGGATTAGATTGAGCTTCACCATTGGATTTAGAGTGCTGGAAAAAGTTAGGATTGGTTTCTTTTTTTTTTGTTTTGGTCATCGTCGAAGAAATCTATTTGGGTTTCAAACTCGGTGATTTTTTGCAAGCTCTGGAGGTAGCTGATTATTCAGAGCATTTTGAGCACAAACGGAGGTCACCATCGCATTCGCAGCGGCCAGAAACCCTAAGGATTCCTATCGTTTGGTCGATTTCTGAGAAGTTGATCCGGGAGGCAAAACAAATTTGCCAAGGAGGCCGTACGACCTCCCCCAACACGCGTTTCGAGATGGATTTAAAAAATAAAAAATAAAATCTGCACTTTGAAAAGCTCCAATGCAGAAGGGGTCCATCGTCGAGCGGCCACCTAGCGATGACCACCACCGGTGGCTCTCCCATTCTGCCGCCGGTCCCTGCGCCAGCCCCCGCGGGCACCTCCTAGTCAGCCACCGGTCCCATGGGGGACCGGTCGTGATGCGCCCAGCCCTCGAGCGGCCTTCCAGATAGAAGTTAGTCTTATGGATGACCAGGGGCTCTGCCCTAGCCCCCAGCCTACCAGCCTCTGGTCACGCACAGGACCAAGGGCCAAAATTTGTTTAGCCCCCTGGGTTGCCTGTAGGCCTTATTGGCCAAATTGGAGCACTTTTACAAAATCGGGCGTAACTTTTGTGTACGATATCATTTTTTTGCAAACGAGATACCATTGAAAAGTTGATTCCAATGCCAATCCAGTGGTGAAGGTGGTTTTTCCATATTTTTCTCCAATTTTATTTTGAAGGTCCTTGAACTCAGATGTTGTTGTTTTCACTCTAGAGGGCATATCTTTTGACTCGGTGATCCCTTTTTCGTCATTCTTGCGCCGTTGGAAAGCTGGTTTAGTCCTCTACATAGATCTGAGGTCTTTTTTTATTTTATGTTTATGCATGTTTATGCATTCTCTCTTTTTGGAAACATTGGGTATTGTAATAAATGAACTAATATAAAGTTCCATCAGGGGGGTTTCTTGCATAATAATCTGATTAGAGTGTGCATGCACTTTGATCTTAATCTTGTTTTTTGATGACAACTCACATGGGTTGTATATGGTTTCTTATTTTTTTTTGGCCACATTTGGTCTTAGCTTGACACATATTAGATTCATATTGGTTTACACTTTAGATTGAGAGCCTATGGTTAATGATCCGTATTAGATCCATCTCAGTTTGAGGGCCACTAAATTTATGGTTAATGTTCCAGATTATTTATGGTACTTGTTCCCATGGAATATTTTTAGTCTCAATTTCACATCGACATCGAGATACATGGCTTCCAAATTCTATCATCATTTTATCTACTATTGCTTTATGGATTCTAGGGTTGTTCCCGTTTGGAGTTTTCAAGTGTTTCGTCGCATCGGGTCTGCTATTGCATTACTATGATTTCGATATGGTTTCTTGTAAATAGAAGTATCTTTCCTTGCTTGCCAGATTCAGGTTCCAGTGTTAGTCCACAGTGTTCTTCTACTGCTTCTTTGCAGCAGGTCATCTCATTGAGGGGGGTTTGTCCTACTGGGTTGTCTCCTCTTTCTCTTACTCTTTCATTGCATTTGTACATGGGTACTTGATTAGGCCTTGTTGTCGGGACCCATTCATGCTTTCTTGCATTCATCTTAGTTTTAGGTGCATGCTTTTTTAAGTCTCCCTAAGTGGCACTTAAGGGAGGGTGTTGGTGTAATTAATTATTTAATTACACTTTATTAAGTTTACTTAGGTTTTGCTTAGGTAATAATTAGTTTACTTAATTAATAGGTAAGATTTATTTAGTTGAGCTATTTTTAGGTCAAAATTATGGTTGCATACATTTCTTTTATAAATAAAATCATCTCATTGTAATTTCTTAATTCTGAATAATATCAATTTGAACATCTTCATGCAAAGCTTTGCTTTTTTATTGTTTTTCTCTTCTGTGGAAGGCCTTTTGGTTTGCATGTCTGATCTTGGTTTATAACATGCATTTCCTATGTTGAGAAGTGCCTAAAAAACACATCAATAGGACCCGAATTGGTCTTGAGAACCTTGGGAAAGAACAACTCTTACTAAGGCAAAAGTTACATGGTTGGACATGGTTTTAAGAGGTGACAAAAATTGTGGTAACAATTGGCTCTAATTGGGGATGAAGATTGAAAAGGATATGAAAATACCCATAATAAATGATGAGTGCCTTATACATTGGGCTATAGGGTCAATAACTGCAAGACAAAAATAGAAGGTTATACCAAGGAATCTGAGAACAACACCAAACAAAAAGGAGTTCTAGACCAAAACAAGACAAAAAATCCTAAACTGATATTTTACAAGGTGACTCATATTGGTACTCACATTTTTGGTATAACTTGAGATCTTTCCCATTGGAAGGAATAGGCAACAAAGTACCATCAAGATAAGACAATTTGAAAGTATTGGGGTTGCACTCCTAAGTTATCTTGAAAGGATCTTTCCAAAGAGAGTCAAATTTCTTGTGCACACCACTGGGTTATGTTCTCTTGTCCCACAACAATACTGAATCTCCAATCATGAACTTCCTAGGCTGAGCCTTTTTGTCAAAAATCTTCTTCACTCTAACTTGATGCATAGTAATTCTATCAACCATGTCACCTCACTGTTCCTCAATCTTAGTGAGATACAATATCCTCTTTTCCAAAGAATCTTGAAATTCTTGATCTTCTACCACAGTCTGTAACTTACTAGCGGATAACTCCAAAGGTAGTGGTAAATCACTACCTATTCCATACACCAATTCAAATGGACATACCTATTTCCCTCTTTGGTGTAATCCTATTAGCCCATAATACCTCATACAACTTCTTGTGCTTGTTTTTTTAAAATTTTCATCAACTAGCTTTCTCATGATAGTGACAAGATTCTTGTTGCTAGATTCTACTTGTCCATTTCCTTAAGGGTAATAGTCTATAGAATGAGATTGATGCAATACAAAGGAAGGATCAACTTGATTAGGAATCACTCAATCTCAAACTCTCTTTAATTAGGACATATTGCACAACAATGGGTTTCAACTAACCCACTTTACAAGACTATCACTCTTCAAGGCAATTTCTCCTTCACAATTCACTTAGCTCAAACACACAAATGTGTCCATAAGAGTTCCAAATCCCAAAACACACTTTAGCCACCTTAATTTGTCCAAAAAACAAACAATTACAAGTTTTCCCATTCATCTTTTCATCATTCTTTCATGACTGTCCTTATTTGTGCAATAATTGCCCTTCACAACCACAAACCCCCAATTTAGCATTTCAAGTCACAAACTACCATCAAAAGACTCATGACATATTCAATTAGGTAGGAACAACATATTCAAATTATTCTCAGACCCCAAAAACACAGACCACCCATTTTGGACATACTTCCTTGACTGAAATTCAATGTTATTAGGCCTACAAAGGGACTGTCATACACAATTTTCTATCCATAACATATCTTCTGACTATAATTAGTGTTTTGAATACCCTTTTTGGTCATCTAAAACATGTTCAAAAAATGAGATATAAGTCTTTTGTATCATAGGCTCCAAAATCCACTGTCTCAGTCTGAGTTTAGGCCTAATTAGGCCTTGGCTACAATAGGGTTCTATAGGTTTTGCTACCTCCACATTCACTTTTTATTAACCAAAACTTGGAACACGTCCATTTGGGCTTGATTAAGCTTATTTTATTGTCAAAATTCTCTTTACACAGGTACTTTTACAAACCCTAGGTAGTAACCCTCTTAAACTCTGTTTTTTGTTTGATTACCCAGATTTGCAGTCACAAATTTCCATTTTCCATACACCATACTTAAAAAATTGATCCAAAACTCCAAGATTATGAAAAAATATGCTACTAAGTATATCTCCACCAAATATGAGCAAATTTAAATGGACAAAATGAAAGAAACACAAAATTGATATGGTGCTGCTTACCCTAACCAGGGTTTTACCCATTTTGAAAAAAAATGAAATATCTTTATCAAATCAATGTCAATTCACATGAGACAAAGTTTTTTTGGAGGGTGATAGAGATTACTTGTACTTAAAATAAAAAACAAATGATCTCATGCCTGAACAGGGCCGTACAACCACAAAAAATATATATATTTTTTTAGAAAGACATTGCCTAAAACAGTGATTTCATTTACTCCTTCTCCAACTTTCAATCACCCATGAGTTGTAAATGAATAAAAAATCCTTTTTAAAGGCATTTAAGCATGACTCATCACCTTCTAGCTGTCTTCAACGAATGAAACTACCTCATGACCTTTCATCTTCCATTTTTGCATCTTTTTTGCAAGTTTGTATGACAACTTTTACATTCTTCTCAATTTTGACATAAACATTAAATATTGACCTCCTAGTGACTCAAACATGTACAAAATGATCAACATGACCTTGTTACAATGTTAGGACATCAAAATTGCATCAAATTTCAAAATTTCGCCTTGGAGGCATAATTTTGTCCAGGTGCTCCTGGACCATACTACTAGCCAAGAAAAAGAATCCAAGTCCACTTGGATTGATGTTGTCAATAGGTCTTCAACTCTTTGTATGCTTCGCCACCTTAGACTGCTTCTTACCACCTTCATTTTTACCTTGGGCTTCATTTTGTCCATGCAAATCAGCTTCACACCTTGCTCTGCAACTAAAATCGCACTCTTCACTTCTTGATGCATCTCAATGTCTTGTTTCTCCCTTTGCCCTTTGACTTTCAAATTATTTCCTATCCACAAGATTAATACAACAAAGAAATAATACATTGATTCTAACACAAAACCTCCATCATTCTTCAGTTCTTTGCAAACCACTAAGATCAACTCATTTACAATTTTCTCTTCATCCATTCTTGAAACTAATTCAAAGTCTTCAACATCTGAAATTAGGTTCTCTACATCTATTACTTCTTGCTTGGAAACATCTGGAGCAACTTTTCTTTCTTCATCAATGAATTCTTCATGTGCATCTTCAAAGGATTATTGCTCTTTCATCCTTATTTCCCTTCTCCTCTTCTTGATTATCTCCCTTATAGGCCATGTGACTCTTCTTTTTATCTTCAGGTGCCAACTTGTTGCATGCCTCATCATTTGTTCTATCTTCTTTATGGATTCTAGGAACTCTTTATCCATCCTTTCTATCTCTTGTTTTATCTCAGCTATCTCTTTATCAAACTTTGCTTGTCTCTTCTTCTTCTTTCTCTCTTCCTTTGCCTGCAAATTCCTCTTCAAATTTTCCATCTTCACAAGCAAGCTTCCTCCTTGCTTCAATTGCTCAACTTTCTCTCTGCCTTCTCAATGGAAGCCACTAGGTTACCTTCTTAACCTGCAAACAACCACACAACACAAAACCATAACCAAATCTCTAGACCAGATCTTGCTGAGCTCTGATACCAATCTGATGCAAGACAAAGGAAGGATCAACTTGATTAGGAATCACTCAATCTCAAAATCTCTTTAATTAGGACATATTTCACAACAATGGGTTTCAACTAACCCACTTTACAAGACTATCACTCTTCAAGGCAATTTATCCTTCACAATTCACTTAGCTCAAGCACACAAATGTGTCCATAAGAGTTCCACATCCCAAAACACACTCTATCCAACTCAATTTTTCCAAAAAATAAACAATTACAAGTTTTCCCATTCATCTTTTCATCATTCTTTGATGACTATCCTTATTTGTGCAATAATTGCCCTTCACAACCACAAACCCCCAATTTAGCATTTCAAGTCACAAACTACCATCACAAGACCTATGACATCTTCAATTATGTAGGAACAACATATTCAAATTCTTCTCAGACCCCAAAAACACAGACCACCCATTTGGGACATACTTCCTTCCTTGACTGAAATTCAATGTTATTAGGCCTACAAAGGGATTGTCATACACAATTTTCTATCCATACCATATCTTCTGACTATAATTAGTGTTTTGAATACACTTTTTGGTCATCTAAAACATGTTCAAAAAATGAGATATAAGTATTTTGTATCATGTCCACATTCACTTTATCTTAATCAAAACTTGGAACACATCCATTTGGTCCTGCTTAAGCTTATTTTACTGTCAAATGTCTCTTTACATAGGTACTTTTACAAACCCTGGGTAGTAACCCTCTTAAACTCTATTTTTTGTCCGATTACCCAGATTTGCAGTCACAAATTTCCATTTTCCACACACCATACTTAAACACTTGATCCAAAACTCCAATATTATGAAAACATATGCTACTCAGTATATCTCCACCAAATATGAGCAAATTTAAATGGACAAAATGAAATAAACACAAAATTGATATGCTGTTGCTTACCCTAACTAGGGTTTTACCCGTTTTGACAGAATTTGCAATATCTTTATCAAATCAATGCCAATTCACATGAGACAAAGTTTTTTTGGAGGGTGATAGAGATTACTTGTACTTAAAATCAAAAATAAATGATCTCATGCCTGTATAGGGCCGTACAACCACAAAAAAAAAAAAATTCTGAGAAAGACATGCCTAAAATAGTGATTTCATTTACTCCAAATTTCAATCACCCACGAGTTGTAAATGAATACAAAATCCTTTTTAAAGGAATTTAAGCATGACTCGTCACCTTCTAGCTGTCTTCAATGAATGAAACTACGTCATGACCTTTCATCTTCCATTTTTGCATCTTTTTTGCAATTTTGCAAGTTTGTATGACAACTTTTACATTCTTCTCAATTTTGACATAAACATTAAATATTGACCTCCTAGTGACTCAAACATGTACAAAATTATCAACATGACCTTGTTACAATGTTAGGACATCAAATTTCAAAATTTCCCCCTGGAGGCATAATTTTGTCCAGGTGCTCCTGCACCAAAGATAAGATAATTCCATATTCATAATAGAAAATATATATCTTAGTAGATGAAAAACTAGTGGAATTATCAGTCACAAATTTCTGTGGTACTCAAAATCTCACCAATATGTTTTCTTTTATGAAATCACAGACCACTTCTGAAGACATTGTACACTTTACTGGAATGGCCTCTACTCATTTAGTGAAATAATTCATGGTAGTAAGGATGTGAGTATTCCCCACACTATATTGAGGGCTTATGGGTCCTATGAAGTCTTAGAGACCCCATTGCTGAAATGATTCTTCTATCACCACTGGTCTCAAAGGAAGTGTTGCATATTTAAACATCCTAGGCCAATAATAGTAATGTCTTAAGATTTTGAAAGTAGTCATAGAGGAAGAGAAGTGTTCCCCACAAGCTTCATTATCGAATGTTTCCAACAACCTTTTTTTATTGATCCTTATCCACACAATTCAAAAATGTACCTTCTAATCCCCTTTTATACAAATTATCTTCCCAAATAACATACCTGGCTACTTTTCTCTTGAGATTTATTTTTATTTTGAGGATAAATTACTTGGGAACTCTTCGTATGTGAGATAATAAGAAATATTATAGAACCATTCATCTTTAAGAATTATGAGTAATACTATAGGAAGGCCTATCTCATCTTGTGGTTGGTTTTCTACTATCAATTTGCACAAACCCTTCCCCCTGACTAACTTAGTGGGTTTGATATCCAAATCATAATCTTGCACTTTGGCTATTCATCCCTCTCCTATTGCAACCAATATCCTATTGAGTAAGCACAATCTTGACTGAAGGGTCAAGTACATAAACCATAGAATGAGAGTGTAGTATATAAAACTGAAATTGCTTGACTACCTTTATCACTGTGAAGGTGTGTTTCTCAATATTTGAGTAGTTCAATTCATGTTTCTTTAAGGGAAAACCCATAAAAGAAATGGGTGGTTGAATATCTTGATCATTGGCTTGCAAGAGAATAGTTGACGTCCTATGCTTAGATGTATAACAATAAATGATAAAATCTTTATTGAAATGTAGAAACACTAACACTGGTGCTCAAGCAATTGCTTCCTTAATATCTTTGAAAGATTGTTTCCCATATTCATTCCATCTAAAACCTTTCTTCTCCTTCATCACATCTACTATGTGTTTTGTAATCTCAGAAAAATCTAGTACAAACTTCCTTAAAAAGATAACTTATCTGAAGAAAGATTTAACCCTTGTTCTGTTGGAAAGAAAACTCAGTTGTAAAATGGCTTTAACCCTTTTAGGATAAATTATAATTCCCTCCTTAGAGACTATACATGTCCTAGAAGTTTTCCTTCGATAACACCAAATACTGATTTTTTGGGATTCAAGGAAATGCCATGCTCCTTGCATCTCTGCAAAATTATCTCTAGGTCTCTGAATTGATTCTACCTTTTCTTGGAAAACATAGTTAAATCATCCAAATAAATAACAATTATCTTGTTTCTAAGATCACTGAAAGAGAGGTCCATAACTCTTTGAAAATTAGCACCAACATTTATCAAACCAAAGGGCATATGTTGTAATAAGAAAAAGTTCCTCATGGGATAGTGAATGTGGTCTTATGTTGATCCTCCTTTGCAACACTGATCTAGTTGTATCCCAAAAAACCATCAAGCATTGGCATCATTTTTTATCCTCCTACTATCTGAAGAACATGATCCATCATAGGTAGCAGATATTTGTCCTTCAAAGATTCTTGATTAATTAAGATTCCTAAAATCAACACAGATCATAATATCTTCATTCTTCTTTCAAATTGGAACTATTTTAGCAATCCAAGCTGAGTGATGAATAGGGTATATTATCTGAGATTTCAACATTTTATAAACTTCTTTGAAGATTGCATCAACTACTTTCAGATTATATGTCCTTTGATTTTGTCTAAAGGGAGCCACACCTTCTTTAAGCGGTATATGGGGAGCTTTCCATCCATAAAACTTTCAAGTCATCGTAACACCATGCAAAAACTTCCTTATATTTGACCAACAATGCAGTTAGCTTATCTTTTTCTTCAGGGGTGCAACATTTCCAAATATAAACCAATTTCAGATAATCAATGCTTCCAATATTAACCGCTTCATATTCTCTTGAGCTATTAGCTAATTCACTAATTTTTAATTTTATTTCCCTATCATGACGATCAACTAAGTCTTCTAAAGACACCAAACCTTTGGGGATTTTATTTCCTTTCAACTAGACAATCCCTTCTTCCAAATCTTGTATATCATTTGGGCAAGACTTCTTACATTCAACAATGCTACCTTCAAAGAAAGAATGGGAAAACATTTTTGCATTCTCTAGAAAATCTTGAATTTGTTTGTCATTTTGAAACACCTGCCAATAATTGACATTGTCAGGGACACTTGGTCTATAAATCATTTCAATAATATACAAGCCTTCTTCGAAATCTAGATGGGGTAACAATAAATAAGTAGACACATCCAATGAATCAACCCTAGAATTTAGTTCCCTAGGTATTGCCTTAATAGAGAAAGCATCAAAATGCACAATACAATCCCACACTTTATTCCGATAATATCTTAGCCTTTCATTTTTTACTGTAAAAATCTTAGGTGAATTTTGATGGGACAATTAGTATTTTTTGTGATAATACCAGTGCAATAAATATATCAAAGAATATTGTTATACATTCTAGAACCAAGCACATATCCATTAAGTATCATTTTTTCAAGAAAAAAATTGCTGCACAAGAAATCAAATTAGAATATGTCGCTACCAAAGATCAAATGATAGACATATTTATCAAACCCTTTCCAAAGGATTCATTTGAACAATTCAAGGAGAAATTAGGAGTTGTTCTTTCTCCTATCTCTCCTTGAATACATAAAGTATTCATCTAGGGGGAGCATAACAGAGTAATTATTTATCCCTGGTCTACCCTTTTGTAATTGATGTCAAATGGGGAGAATAATATGCACTGAGAAAAGTATGCTTCAAAGATTGGTGTTAGGGAAAGAGTATAGATGAATTGTAATGATAATGTTATTCAAGGGGAGAATAAGGAAAATTGGTATGTAGGGAGAATGATGTAATGATGCAAAAAGGGGGAGTATGAAAGGAGTTTCCATTTTCAGTGTTTTTTAGGTGTTGTCATCAATGACAAAGGGGGAGATTGTTGGAATTATTGTCATTGATGTCAATGGACTAACTCAAGAAGATTTTTTTTAGTTGGTTAGTACAGGTCTTGAAAAGTTGCAAATGTTGTCATGCAACATTCCAAAAGTTGCACAAATATTGCATTATCTTGGAGAAGGAAAATGCAAGTGATTCTAGAGGATTGCAGAGGAAATAGACAAAAAATTTGATATGGGTTTTTTGAGTTCTCTTCAGAAGTATGATTTGCAAGTCCAGATGATGAGTAGTGAGCTCAAAATTAAATTATCTTTTCTCTTGACCATTACTAGGGTTTCTTAGTTAAACCCTAAGGGTTTCAGTCATGGCAGTCACAGTGATTTTATTTATGTGTTGACTAGAATTTGACAATAATAGATTTCTTAAGTTATGACTTAAGCCTTACAAGTTGTGTTACCAACCCCTTTGTCCTAGTAATTATCAACTCGATGAAGTGTTAAAGATATTAATATTTCATAAGTTTGATGCTTACTACTTTAGCCTAGCTCGACCAACGATGGTGATCAAAGATTGAAGATCGGGCAACTCCCACATGCTTGCAAGTCTATATGGTTGATGTCATATCTTGGATGTGGAATCATGGAACCCCACCATGTGTCCGGTAGGACCAAGTTCTCTCTGCCTTGCAAAGATTGATGTTGCATGTTGAAGTTAAAGATCTATAGTTGTCACAACTTTGCTTGTGATATGGTTACACGTGTCCAAGATGACATGTGTAAAGCACAAAGGTGAATGACTTTCAAATCAACGATGCACATTTAAAGAAGAAGATCCGATGATTTCTGCTATTCCATCGAAAGAATGGTGGGTCCTCGTTTTGGCTTTGTGGGAACACAGAATGGTGACACATGTCTAAGATGATGTCTACGAGATAGATTGCATATTTCCACTTCTCTACGGAAGGAATGGTGGGTCCCTATGATGGCTCTATGAAAACACAATATGTTGATGTGTGTCCATGATGACGTAGCTCAATCTAAGTCTGCCCAAAGTAGTATATTCGCTCAATAGATCTATGACACATATTCAAACTAAAATTGATCGAATGGTTGTGTTTTAAAGTTGAAGTATATTAAACGGAGACCATCATATCATGACGAAAAAGGAAAGATCAATGGTCGATATTGAAAGTAAGCAAACAAATACTTTTGAAGACAAAATTTGATAGGCAATTAAAGAGTTGAAGTTGATTTAAATGTATATATGAAAAATCATAAAAGCGACGGTTTCAAGGGACTACAAAGTAGTTAGGGTTTGTGTAACTACACAAAATAGTTACTGTCATGGCGGTGTGAGTGGTTGTTGAATATAGAACTCTGACATATCATGTGTATAGTGGGAACATAAATGAATATCATTCGAATTCACAAAGATTACTAAATTGCATGGTTTTTTAGGTTGGTGGCAGAATATATGGTTTGTGACAAAAAGCTATCAAGGTGATGATCTTGGTAATTAATATATGGTTTATGATAAAAAGAGAACTATAGAGTAGAGGAAAAGAGTCCAGATTAATGAGTTGAAAAGGTGCATTCTCAAGTTGAAGAAGAACCAGTATCAACATATATGAACTTGTAATGTTGTAGAGGTTGGTGCCTCAAAAAGATTGAGTTGGTGCTCAATTAGGTGTACAGTGTACCTTGAGGTTGGTGCCTCAAAACATTGTCTTGGGTGTCAATTTACTTGTAAGTTAGTGTTTACAAAAAATATGTAATCTTTTATTGTGAGGTTGGATTAGGGTAGTAGATCCTAGCAGCTATTCTTTCTATGGTTTTTACCACATTGGGTTTTCCACATATTTTTGGTGTCTTCTTTGTGTGTGATCTTAAATCTTGTATGCTATTTTAATTTGGTAAAAATATGAACACACTGATTCACCCCCCTCTCAGTGTATTGGTGCTCTTTAAACAAGGTAGGGTTTATTATAAAAATGGTGGGATTTATGAATTGTTGAGGGTTGGCGAGAATCCATAATACATGTCTTCGATTGGGCCATCAAGGTTTGGGGTGACTACTAATTCATGCCAAAATAGGATGGAAATGGAGGAAATTTTGAAAAAGGAAATTTGATAAGAATTTTTAGTACAAAATTTTAAGGTTTGAGATTGCCTAATGATAGGTAACCATGGAGGGGGAAGCTCAATGGGACAATAGAGTAAAGGGAATTAGACTTGAGTGGGTTGACATGATAGGGTAATAAATTTTGACAGTCTACTTCGGAGGATTTAGAATTATTTTAGGTGAAGGACCAAGATAACAGTGCTAAGGGAAAAGGCATGACATCAAGGAAAAACCTAAAAGTTTACAACTTCAACAATATAAAAAATACTAAGAAAAACACCATCAAAACCCAAACAAACTTTTTATAGATTTTTGCATCCCTTAAAACTTTGGGGACCCTCTGAGGATGTCTGAAATTGATTATCAATAATGAATCAAATAGAGCTATGACACATACAAAGGGAAGGGACTCAAATGAAATTACATACCACATGATTGAGTCCCAACAAGTCCCACAATGGGTTGGTATCAATGGTATGTTTGATTATTTTTAAATAGCCAAGACAACTAGGAGTTATATAGCCCCACATCAACCCCCTTAAAGTGGTCTTCAAAGCTATATGTCAAGGAATTATTAGCTCTAAAAGGGAGGCTTGTCACGTTAGAAGAGAGAGAATAGGTAAAGGATAGTGAGTTTCAAGTACTCTTAGAATCCAACCAACAACTAGCACAAGAAAATAAGTTATTTAAGGATCAAATAAACAAACTACAACATAGCTTGGAGGCAGGGCAGAGGGAGGTGTTGGCTTTAAAATCATAATTAAGTCAAATTAAGGCTAGAGACAATGTTCAAACAGATGTAAATCAAGTTTCCCATCATGGAAAAGTGTCTCAATCAGTTCTAGTAGGCAGTGAGGTCAAGGAAAACACGCAAATGGGAATGTTAGAAGGGGCCAAAACATGGTCCCACATGGAAAAAGAGGCAACAATGGTGCAAGGGGAGGATATAAGGAAGCAAATCAAGGAGAAAATGTGGGAAGAAAAATACAGACAGAGTAGGGTAAAAAACTTAATAATTAAAGGACTAAAGGAGCACGGTGATGGAGAAGTCACTAGCAGGGTAGTAAGGGATTTTCTATTAAGTAAGTTGCAGTGGGGAGGACATATCCTCCAAACAAACAAAATTGGTAAAACCAATGGAGGAGAAAAGAGCAGAAATATAAGAGTAACCTTGAAAAGTGGTGAAAATAGGAACCAAATTTTAAGAAATAAAAGGTTCCTCCAAGGCACGACATTTTATATAGATGAGGACTTAACCCCAACACAGCTAGAAGAAAGAAGGTAAGAGTGGGAGAAAGTTATAATAGCAAGAAAAGTAGGAAAGGATGATTGGTTATATAGAGGGAAATCCCAATTCAGGGACAACATGAACCATTAATAAATAGGAAGGCCCCCCCCCCCCAGGACCACCTCTCAATGGTAAGCTGGCACTGTAGAGGCTACCCTTGGAGGAGGGGGCCTGGGTTGGGGCCCATAGTTGAAGGCAAGGATATCATTGCACTCATGGAAACACATGAACATGAAGGCCATAGGATACCTGATTTCGAAGGGTATAATAAAATTTCAGTGTGGAATGAGCTAACGAAGAGTGGAAAGCGGCATGGTGGAGTAATAATCTTGGTTAAGAAAGAATGTGAGAGAATCATAAAGATAGAAAAGGACCCAATAACCAATACATATGGGTGAAGATAATAGATCATGGTGAATCTTTGATTTGGATCGCAGCTTGTTATTTCACCCCTTATGGAGCTAAAGCATACAAGAAAAGGAATTTAGACAGAGATGACCCACATGAAGCACTAAAAATTGACATAGAAAAATATTGTGATACAGGAAAGATTATCCTACTTGGGGAATTTAATGCAAGAACAAATAATCAAGATCTTTGTTTTGATAAGGAAGAGGGGCAAAACAAAAATCCTTTGTGGTTAGAGGAAGAAGAAAATCAAAGTTGGCAAAGGGTATCTCAGGACTCAAAAGGTGGTATTTCGTCTTTTGGTGTAAATTTGTTGGGTTTTTGCTGCCTCCAAAACTTTATCATTTGTAACGATATAAACACTTTGCCAAGCTCAGGTGCTTTCACATGTCATACCCACAATGGGCAGAGTGTGTTAGTGTAATTAATTATTTAATTACACTTTATTAAGTTTACTTAGGTAATATTTAGTTTACTTAATTAATAAGTAAACTTTATTTAGTTGAGCTATTTTTAGTTCAAAATTAGGTTTTACCTTTAGGGTTTTGCATACATTAATTGTATAAAGCAATTTATCTCTTGTAATTTAATAATTCATGAATATTATTCATTTGCACATCTTCACGCAAATTGCTCTTGCTTTTTCTATTTTTCTCTTGTGGGAGGTATTTTCTGGTTTGCATGTTTGATCTTGGTTTCTAACATGGTATCAAAGCCTTGATTTTTAGCCCCTTCTCAGTTTTTGGAGAAATTCATTATACAACAAGTTCGAGGATCCTCAAGGGTTTCATACCTTGAGCTTATTTCTTGAGCGTTTTGGATTAGATTGGGCATCTCCATTGGATTCAAAGTGCTGGAAAAAGTCAAGATTGGCTTTTGTTTCGTTGATTTTCATCACCTTTTTCCAGATCAACAAGGGTTTCAATTTTGGTGTTTTTTTTGCAAGATCTAGGGGTAGCCAATTTTTTCGGGGCACTTTGGGCACAAACGAAGATCATCATTGCATTTGTAGCGGCCAAAAACCCTAAGAATGCATGTCGTTTGGTTGATTTCTGAGAAGTTGATTTGGGAGGCAAAAAAAATTACTAGAGAAGTCGTACGACCTCTAGCACGCTTTACGAGGCAGATTTAAAAAAAAATTAAGGAAAATATAAAAAACACTTTTAAAAAGTGTTGCCCATAAGCAAGCACCACCAAGCGGCCACCGCTCATCTGCCAAGTGGCCACCGCAGCGCCACCCAATGACCATCATCGCCCAACTCGCTGTCGGCCTGCATTAGCCTCCATGAGCCCTCCAATGCTAACTGTCGGTCACGTGGGTGACTAGGCGCTAAGCGCCCAGCCCTCTGCGGTTGCTTCAACCCCAACCTACGATCACGTGGGTGACCAGGGGCTCCACCCCAGCCCCCAGCCGCTAGCCCCCTGGTCCGCCCAGGTGACCAGGGGCTTATATGTTTTAGCCCCCAGGGCTGCTTGTAGGCCTTATTGGCCAAATTGGAGCACTTTCAGTTAATCGGGCGTAACTTTTGCATACGGTGTTCATTTTTCACAAACAAGATACCGTTGGAAAGCTAGTTCCAAGCCCATTCTAGTAATATAAGTGGTTTTTCCATATTTTGCTCCATTTTTATTTTGCATGCCTCTAAATTCAGAAGTAGTTGTTTTCAGTTCTCGAGGCATAACTTTTGACTCGGGTATCGGTTTTTCATGATTCTTGCAGCATCAGAAAGCTAACTCAGTCCTATTCACAGATCTTAGACCTGTTTTTCTAAAATGTTTTACTAGGTACTTGATATTTATTTTTAGATCTCAGCTTTTTCTTTCTTGGTTATTTTCTTGGGAAACATACAATTCAGGCTATTTTTTGAGATTAAAGAGAATTTTTTTTTGCATTGAGAGTATATGCTGCTGTTTTTATCATGGATTCACATAATATTGCATCCTTTACTCCATTCAACTACTTTGGTTGGAAAAAAAAAATGGAGATTCATTTGATGCACAAAGGGTTGTACAGAGTGACCATGGGTACAAAAGTTGAACCTACAGGTGCTGCTGAAAAGAGAAAGTGGTTTAATAGGTGTGATGAGGCTTTTGGTACATTATGTTTGTCTATTTATCCTGATATTCTTTTTCATTTTGAGTCTTGCACTACACCACATTAGATTTGGACTACTTAAAGGTTTTTGTTTGGGAAGCAAGATACTATGAGACGATTCCAGTTGGAGAATGAGCTTATTGGCTTAAATCCTAGGGATTTTGATAGCATCCAAGAGTTCTTCACAAAATGCAAGTCTCTTAGATTGTATTTGACACAGTGTGGTATTCAAAGCAAGACTCTCTGTTGATTTTGTCCATTCTTTCCAAGCTTAGACCAGATTATTCAGTTTTTGTATCTACCTTCTATGCCACTAGGGATGCTCTTGGTACTAGGTTCACTATGCCATCTCTTGATGATTTTGCTTCATCTCTCACTCGAGAGAAAGATAATTTGGCTAGCATGGGCAAGTTGAAACCTTCTACATCACAGGAACTTATTGCATCTCAAGGGCAGATAGATCAAAAGGCTTCCAATGGAAAGGGAGAGAAACATAAACAAAAGGATTCCAAATCTCATGAGCAGCAAAAGGAGTCCTCAGATTCATCCTCCTCTTCAAAGGGGAAATCATCTAAGAAGGAGAAGGTTACATGTGCATATTGCAAGAGGGAAGGACATGAAAAACATAGTCGTTATAAGGACATTGATGAGCTGAAGCATCTTCTTCAAAAACATCAGATTGATTTTCCTTCTAGGATGTCTGCATCATCTCCTTCCCCTCATTCTTCTTCTTCACAACAGTTTGATAGGGGCACAACTGGTTTGCATACTTCATTAAATATGCAGGGACATGCTCTTTGTGCTTATTTAGGTCATGGATCAAGGAGATGGCTTCTAGATTCAGGAGCATCTCATCATATGGAATCTTCACAGTCTATGTTCACTCCCTTTGAGCCTTGCACTATGTCTCCTATTTTGATGGGAAACAATACCTACATGAGTGTTATAGGGAAGGGGTCTATTAGTTTTGGGGACAACACTTTTTAGAATGTCTTGTGTGTTCCTCACTTGATGAACAACCTTCTTTCCATATATCAGATCACACATGGAGGCAATGGGAGATTTGTGGAGTTCACACCTGATTCAGTTATCATCAAAGAATTGGAGAGTAGAGAGGTTATTTCTACTGGGGTGGTGGAACACTCATCTCGGTTATATTCCTTTACAAATTTTGCTTCTGATGGTGCTTTTGTTCCTACAGTTGTTCATCACACTTCTAGTGTGAATCATCATTTAGAGGAGACATTTGGCTTCTTGAACATTGGTGTTCTCACTTTGGATCTAGTTCTTGAGCCATCCATTCCATCTCCTCCACCTATTGTTGCAGTTGTTGATACTTCTATGGCTACAAATGTAATTTCTTCTGTTTCAGTGCAACAAGACCTAGTTAAACATTCATCTTTGGAGGTTTCTCTTAAGTCTTCACCTACTTTGACTTCTTCATTGGTTGAAGTCACACTTGCTTTTGTGGAGACATCTTGGGCTTCACCTAATTCACCTTCAAAAATTGCATTCATGACACTTCTTCCCTCTCACTTCTTTCAAGTTATGCGATTTCTTCAGTCTTTTTGGAGCTACTTCTTTATGTGGGGGTTATGTGGTCTCTTTATTCCTCTCTTCTGAGGGGTTCTTTCATGTATCTTCGTGATGGATGGTGTCCTTAGGGGGTCTTATGGAGTCCTCCATCTTTCATCACTTAGTTGTTTTTGCATCCTATTTTTGGGGAGGAGTTTTGTCCCATGTGGTTTTCTCCTTTACCCCATTTTGGTTTAGTTTGTATTGCATTTGTACATGCATCCATCCTTTCATGCATTCATCCTAGCATTAGGTGCATGCTTTTTAGTCTCCCTAAGTTGCACTTAAATGGGGGTGTAGGTGTAATTAATTATTTAATTACACTTTATTAAGTTTACTTAGGTAATAATTAGTTTACTTAATTAATAAGTAAGCTTTATTTAGTTGAGCTATTTTTAGTTCAAAATTAGGTTTTACCTTTAGGGTTTTGCATACATTGCTTTTATAAAGCAATTTATCTCTTGTAATTTTATAATTCCTAAATATTATTCATTTGCACATCTTCATGCAAATTGCTCTTGCTTTTTTTGTTTTTCTCTTGTGGAAGGTATTTTTTGGTTTGCATGTCTGATCTTGATTTCTAACAGAGCATGGTAGACTGTGTCATTGGTTCTCAAAGTATTATACCAAGGATAATAGAGTTAGAAATAGGGAGTTGCCCTATAGAATTGAAATATGATCATAGCCCCATTTACATAAAGCTTGGTATGAAAGAAACTGTAAAATAAAGAGCTAGTCTGCAGTTGTGCATTGGGAGTGGCCTTCAAGACAAAATTCTCCTAACCGGAGAGAATCAAGACATATTTAAAAAAATGCTCAAAAAATAGTTAAAGGAAATAAAAAATGTTGGTAGCCCCTTTAGAAATCAAAGCATAATAAACAATGACAAGTTTATGACAATTATTCACAAGGCTCTCATAGCTTGCAAAAGAGCCAAGGGTAAAAGGGATCCCAAAAATAACTTTCCAACAAATTCGTGGTATGACGAAGAGTGTAAGGTGGCTAAAAGGAGTTTAAAAATATCGGGAAATGAACAAGCAAATAAAAAACTATATGAAAATTAGTAAGGTAAAAAAAAAGAGGAATACATGATAGTAAGAAGGAGGGAACTAATTTCTCTTGGAAAGCACAATCCGAGGGGTTTTTGGAGAGAATTGTAGCAAGCTAGAGGTACTACTGAGAATAGCATCACAGACATCCAATTGCTAGAATATGCAAAAATATTGTATGAAAGAGACCAAGGCAAAACCTACCCTCTAGCAATTAATTCTAATGATAAAATTTTCTCCTCAAAGGATGTCAAGAGTGTTATTAAAGCTTTGGTGATGGGCAAGGCTCATGACATTGATGGGTTGCAAGCTGAATATTTGAAGTGGGGTTTAGAGCTCTTGGCACCACATATCAAAAATATTTTCAATAGGGTCATTCAACATGGTTTCCCAACAAATTGGACCATGAGCATTGTTATCCCTCTCTACAAGAGTGGTGATGTCAAAAACCTGTCAAACTATCACACAATAATGATTAATCCTTTTTTTGGGAAGCTCTTTGGGAACATGGTAGAGCGAAGAATCAATCATTGGGCTGAGAAGGAGAATAAGAGGGTGAGAGGGCAAGCTAGTTTTAGACCAAAGAATTCTACTATTGATCAGTGCATTACTCTCAGGCACATGGTTGAAAAAGTTTGGGACAAACAGGGTGGTGATGTTTTTTGTTGTTTTGTTGACTTCAAAAAGGCTTTTGACACGGTACCTAAAAACAAACTTCAGGACAAAATGGAACAATTGGGAATTCCAAAAACGTATAGGGCTACTGTCCACAAACTATATGATCAAGTGTGGGCCATAATCATAACAAAGGCAAGTTTTTTTGAGTGCTTCGGGTGCGACATTGGTGTCAAGTAGGGCTGCCCGCTATCCCCCACTTTTTTTCGGTTGTACATATAAAAATTAGAAGAGTGGTTGGACAAGCGGGACGGTGATGGTGTTCTTTTGGCCACGTTTGTGATCAAGTTGTTGTTGTATGCGGATGACCTTACTTTAATGGCAAATTCAAAAAATAGTCTTCAAGAGCATCTAAATGCTTTAGAACTCTTCTGTCAAGATGTAGGAATGCAAGTCAACATCAGTAAAACCAAGGTCACAATATTTACGTTGAAAAAGGATAGGAAGCAAATAAATTTTGAGTTTGAGGGAAACACTTTGCAAGTAGTGAATGAATACAAATATTTGGGTCTTGATTTTTGCAAAAATCTCAATTGGGAGATTTGTAGGATGAAAATAATTCAAGGGGATTGGAAAGCTCTTTACTTGCTTCAAAATAGATGTAGATCAACTGAGTTATGGGATTGGAAAATAAAGAAGTTATTTGGGCTGCTTGTTACGCCTGTGGTTTTATATGGCTGCGAAATTTGGGGTTGTAGCACGTCGGCTATGAAGTGGAAACAAATAGAAAGACTTCAAAAGCACTTAATCACAAGCAATTTCAAAATAAAAGTACAGTCCTGTATGAGATTGTTTTGGTTGAATTTGGTGTCTTCCCAATAGAAATGGTAGTGTTAATTCATTTATTAGGCTATTTGCAGAGGATAGAGAATATGGGGGAACACCGTTGGCCCAAAATTGTGGTGGAAGAAAAATTATCTAGAAGGAAGAGCACGTGGATGAAGTAAAATGTCAAGTGGATGGGAAAATGGGGGATCAACATGCAAGTGTCCAAACACAAAAGTTGAAATGAAAAAGTATGTAAAAGATAAATTCAAAAATACCATGTGGTTGAAACAGCTTGGCCAGAAAATAGAACACTATGTTTTGTATTTTAACCTTGCTTTATGATCATGAGAAAAAATTCTACATGGGGGCAAATATAAAGTGGAAGGATAAAATGTTAATAGCCCAGTTAAGAACTAGCTCACACCATTTGAGATGTGAAACGGGAAGGTGAAAATACCCAAAGAGGTGTGGGAAGATAGGATTTTTTGTTTCTACTCTTCGGGTTTAGTGGAGACAGAGTGGCACTACATTATGGAGTGTAAGGCTTACGAGGAAATTCGATACTATTACTCGGATTTTTTAAAAGTCAAGTCGTTAGCAACCTTGTTTGAAGAGGAAAAGATTGATAAAACAACAAGTTACCTAATCAAAATTCACAGCAGAAGAAACAAAATCAACAAAGAGTTAGAAAACAGTAGGAAGTAGTTCGATGGGGTCGACTGTTGTTTAAATGTTGTTTTGGCTAAGGTGGTCTTTCGGTTTCATTTCGTGGGTCCCATAGACAGGTTGGTCTCGTGGACGTTATTAAAATCAATCAATCAAATCTCATTTTCATTCATTTCATTGATCATAGCACATTAACCACAAGTGGGTCAATCCTGATGTTTATGATTTTATCCCTTAATTTCCTTTGTCTCCTCTTTCTCAAACATTGCACATCAATACCTCACATGGATTGGTCCCAATATTTCCACTCTAAGCCTCCAACTTCATCCTCATTCCTAAGACAACCTAAAAAGATGGCTTGAAAATAACTATCAGAATGGGTAAACTTGAGCTTTAACATGTGTACACCTAATCTTTTCCTATGTCATTTGACTACCCCATATTATTTGTTGCTCAATGAAATAAAAATCTTAAAAAATATTTTAATTTTACTTTTTACTTTTTTCACAAGGTAAAAAATAATTGAGTATGTCATTCATGAACCTTCATTTTTCTTCAAAATTAAAATACAAGAATATTCATTTTCTCTAAATCTACTCAACAACATAAATATGCAATCATATAAATATTTAAGATATTTTTTCAAGGGTTTTGATCCGTTTTTATATTTTTTCCAAAAATAAAAAATGTATTCAAGTATATTTCAAATACTACATTCTTTTCCTTCACACAAAATAATAGAATAAATCACCTTTAAATTTATATGGATGCAACAACACTACATTCTTGGCATAATAAATCTAATCAAACATCTCAATTTCATTATTTGCATATAAATCAAAATATGCATTTTTTTCTCTAAACCTACAATAACATTCACAAGAAGGATACCATAATGAATCTAAGGTTAATGAATCTAATTCTTCCTTCAAGCAAGCTTCCTTTTCAAAATTCAAAGATGCAACCTAAGGTTTTAAATGCAATATTTTTCTTCTTTTCCCAATTTTGCATAAAATAGAAAAAATAGAAATAAAATAAATTCTCTTTTTGCACAAGTATTAAAAAACCAACTATATATTTTTCTTTCCATATTTCCAACTTAAAAATTTAACTAATATCTTTAACAAAAAATTAAAACAACCCACAAAACTTGAACAAATTGTACTTGCTTTACAACAAATCATAATTACCCCAAAGCATGTATGCATATAAACCTCTTTATTTTTACATAAATAAAGTTAATATGGCATTTTTAATTACCTTTGATTTTCCCCATTTAATTCCGAATGCCCCCCTCATTTTTCATATGTATTAAGTTATTTGTCTATGCTAATTTAATCTTCACACATATCAGCCATAAGCACATGCAAGAATTAATGAAATCATAGAAGGAATGAAGACACACTACTAGTCTTACACAACAAGAATCCTAAATCACATGCAATTTGTATATTAATTCATAGGTTTCATAGAAGACATATCATTTACTCTAGACATGTAACATACTCAAACAAACCATGTATTATGTCTCCGATTAAACACCAATCAAACATTACACATATTTGTCAAATATGTAGCAATAGTCAAAACACAAGTGAAAATTGTATAATTCACCCTTTTTAATCATATTTCAATTACAACATCATAATAATACAAGTAATACATTATTAAATCAATTTAATCATTTATTTGAACAATAATGTTAATCAACATAACTAATCTAATCAACATATAATGTAAATGAAAATAATGAAGCTAAAAGAATTATATACATTAAATCTTATTATAATATATTAATATATATACTGTATGCACACAATATGAATATCGAAATAGCAATACAAAATATCATGAATATTATATAATATTTAGTACAAAAATTATCACACATAGAAGGCACATATGTCTAGGAACATTACAAAACCACTGAAATAAGGGAAAGGATCCAGTAGTTGAGCATGTTCCAATAGTTGTGATAGTAGTTGTTTATATAATGTTCAATAATTGTTTATATAATGCCCAATAATTGTGACATAAGTACCCTAACTTAAACAAAATGTATCATTTAGATTTAAAAAACAACCAATCATGTGATGCCACATCAGCGCTCAACTACTCATGATGTGAATGCACAAGTATTGGTAGCACTTTTTTTTTGGGCCTTTTTGGACACCTTGACAAAAAGCATGCTAATGTGGCCCTGAAACGAAAGTTATAAGCAGGGGACTTGCCATGTAAGCTGTTGTACAAAAATTGGAGTGATTTGAAATTTCCACGTAAGATTTTGGGAAGCGCAAAGTTAGGGTGCACAACTACTGTGTCCTCTCCCCTAAAAAAAAAACATTTGAAATAATAAAATGTTTAAATGGAAATAACAAAACTAATCATGGGTTTTCAAGATTCGCCAACAATAAAGCTTAAACGTGTATACTTTTCAATGATAAATTACACAAATTTAACTATAAACACTTTGACCACTGTAAAGTATGGGAATAAAAAGTGATCATTAATCTGTAGTGAAAATTTAAAAGATAGCATAAGAAAATAAAAGGAGAGGACAATTAGACAATCTCACTCAATAAATAAGCCCTTTCTCATTAAAAATTGTAAATTATATTTCCAAACTATATCTACGAATTGTTAAAAAAACAGAAATGTGATCTTTATTTACAACAATTAAAAGATTGAGATGAGAAATTCAAGAAAAAGTAAGTAGTTTGGTTGAAAATCTTTAGAAGGGTTTTATTTAGTAAAATCTTGATGTTGTCAATAGATTCTTGATCTATTGGTTAAGTTGAATGGTTCTTAATGAGTCCACCAGAGATCAAGCACTTGTTGAGTGCAAGACCTCAACATCATAAGGGATGAGGCTTGGATCGTGCCCTCGACAAATTTGGCGGAATGGATACCCCTTAGTCCTTTGACTTTAGCCGAAGAGATTCCAGCCTAAAAAAAGGCTCGTACTCCCATATCAAGCAGCTAAAAATTGTTCGGCAGAATGGATACCCTTCAATCCTTGACTTTTAGCTGAAGAGGTTTCAGCCTAAAAAAAGACTCGTATTCCCATATCCCATAACTTAAAATTATTTGTAGATGATCTCAGTCCAAAAAATATATATTTTTTGATAATCTTTCAAGGGTAAATCTAAGATTCATTAGAACAAATATGATGCTATGAGGAAAGCTTTTTCAATTCGAGACGGTTCTCTTTTTCTATTTCATAACATTAATAATTAATAATGAGATTGAATGAGAAGAAGTTTTTGGAAATCTCTTTTAACTTCACCATTTGACTACAAAAATAAATTATTGAAAATGACTTGCTTATTGTCATTGGAAAGGCCACAATCCCAGTCGGATGTTCTCACACTATCTTACTCAAGTGAACTCAATGGTAAGTTTGGATCAAGATATATTGAAAGGAGTGATTGGTTTTAAGAAAGCGCAGATGTTTTTTCAAAGGTACCCTAGAGAATGATCCCTTGTGATTATTTCCTTACAAGATGGCAGCTTGTGTGATTGGAAGTTAAAAGGATTTGACTAAAACTCATTTTGTTGGCACATTGCAATGAAGCAGACCTTATGTTGAATGGGTCGGATGGTGAAGTGTAATTTAGGGGATTAGAATTGTAGTGGGGCAACCATGGCTGACATCTTAATTCCTATCTAAGAAAGAAACACAGTTTGCTATGTATAGAGATCTACAAGAATTGAATGCCTACAACACTGGTTCGATGATGACCATTTGGAAGTTTTCAATGTCTACACATCAACCTCCTTGGACTTGGGCAAGTTGGTGAGAGCTAAGAAGCAATAAGAAGTCTTCTATGGTGTGAAGTCCTCAGCAGGTGATGTTTCTGGCGGTGGTATGGGTGGTGCGGGGAAGGTAGCAGCACAAAATATCCTTGGCAAGGGATCAGATTCAAAGTTGGCAGTTGGGGTCCCTGCAATTATTTTTTGGGTAGGTGGTTGGTAATTGCTGTGCTCACTTCTACCTAGGGCAATTGTTTGTCTATCTATTTTTAACCTTTAGGCCAGTACTTTTCTAACCAAGCAATTGTTTGTTTAACTATTTTTTAACTACTTTCATGTTTTTTTTTCCCTCTAGGAAAGGGGTACTATCGATCTTTCAATAAATGAAAAAAATTAAAGATCCTTCTAAAAAGAAATAAATACATAAGCTCCCGAAACTCCTATCTTGACCTTACAATTCGATTTGTCTTTCGCTTCGGGTTAGCCTTAGATTACTCATGTGGTGGAAAGTCAATTTTCATCTCGTCCTTCTATTGATATTTCTTTGCACATTGATGGGCTCTCTATGGGAGAATCCCCCTCCATATCTCATTGATTTGAGAATCTAGAAGATAATATCTCTTGAATTATTGCTAGGAGGAAGAAAGGTCTTCCTACATCATTATCCCAAACTCATGCTAGAGTGTTCGGTAAGAGGTCAATTTGGACAAGGCCTAATATTGTCTATGAGGGACCTTGGGAGTCCCAACTCTATCATTTTTTTGTATTTGTTTTTCGGTAGTTTGGCTGCAATTGTACTTCATTCTTTTGGATGAGATTAAAAGCATGATGTAAATATATCATATTAAGGACCCACCATTGTTTATAGTAATAAATGTGAAAACAATGGTAAAATGGAACACGTTCAATTGGTCAAAAGTATTTGAGGGTCAAAACCCAAGGAGACATGATTAAGTTGTGGAAATTTGGCAAACTACCACATCCATATTACTATGTCATGTGTACTCATAGCAACAACAATATATACTCATTGACAGTTTTTATAAATTATTGTTGATATATTTATGAATGCCCCTAAAAACAACCATCTTCATCATTAAAGCAACAATGACTCACATCAAAGTTCCTTGCAACATCAAATTTTTTTCTACTATGCTCTAGAATGTCCATCATAGGTGTTTCCCCTTCAAACAACCTTATCTATGATAATTGATCACATCACAAGTATCTCCAACATTAAATATAACATTGTCTACCAACATATTTTTTGATGGGTATCTTTGTTAATGGCATACAACTTCCCTCAAAACAAAAACCTTCATAATTACATCAACAATGGCTCTCATCACAATTCCTTATAACATTAAAGTTTGTTGACATCCTATAAAATGTTCATCGTAGATATTGTCCCTCTAAACAACCTTATTTATGATAATTGCTCTCATCACAAACCCTTCCAATATTAAAGTTAGCATTGTCTACCATCCTATATTTGTGGCAAGGATCTTTATTATTGACATACTACATCTCCTTATTGCCAAATTTGTCACTACTTGGAAAATATTACAATTATTGGCATATATACAAAAAATGTTTGTTCTAAAATCCCAATCATTTAAGCACACTACATCTCAATCTCATCTTGTGGACATTTTATTTAACATGGTAGTACTCAAACAATAGATCCTTGCACTTGTATTTTTTTTAAGTACCTCCAAGTTCAAACGGTGGATGCTAGGGAGGCTTTCCAAGCTATCACCACAATTCACCATAGAAAATGTGTCATGCCATAGTAGCCCATATAGTTAATGTAACCCTAACAATTTGCAAATTCTTTGACCCCAACAAGAAAGAGGGAATCTACCACTAAAGTAAACCTATCCCATTTGTGAACAACAAAAACCCATTTCATCACCTCTTAGTGCCTAACACTTGCTTGAATAGAGGTTTTCCCTATATCATGACAATTATGATGTAATACCATACAATCCACAACTTTATCTCAACTAGCACTTGCACCACTAGGAGGTGCAATAGATACACAAATAGAGAAATTTGGTCGACAAGAAATTTTATTCTAAGATTTTTTTATTTCAGAATGGCCAAAGTGGTGGATAAAGACCTACACAACTCAAATATGTTTAAGATCAAGGGGACATGTATAACTTCAAAGTTTTGTTTTGTAGGTTACTTAGTGGGAAGATAGTTTCTATTGTTTCCTATTCAATTGTTCAAGGGAGTGAGTTCTACTATCTTGAGTAGGAATTTGAGATGGTGGTGGATAAATATTAACCAAAAGTTGAAGTGAGATGGAGGTAGTGCAAAGAGTAGTGAAGATATAATCTGTCAAGACTTTTGCATTTTGATGTAAGACAATTCCAATGGAAAATAATTTCAAGGCTAATAGATTTGTATGTGAAAGCATACACTAAAAACATACATACATATATGCAAATAAAATGTACTTAAAAAAACATACACACAATATTATTATTTTTAAAAGTAATACCTTTTCTGTTTGATGACTATTGGTGTATTCAACACTCAACGAGATTTACTTATAGTTTTTGATTCAGGTAAAATCAGGTTTTGAAGGGATCTGAAACCCTTTACAACAAAAAACAAAGCTGCAAAAAGAACAATTTGCAGCTAGCCAAAAGCCAACCCCCAAACAAGACCCGTTAAGATTTACATTTAGAACTACTCTTGTGGGAACAGAGAGTCATGTCAAAAGAAGGCCTAGAGAATTTAGCTTTCTTGCCCTTAACAGTAATCCAACCTTCCTCCACTTGTGCTACCATATCATGCCAAGTCAGCTCACAATTTTCCCGAAGAATGCTTGCAACCACTGTCTTGAAGATTTCATCATTATTCCTTTGTGTAGGCAAAGACTTATCGAAAAAGCCCCAGAAGTGATAATTGAAGCGCTATCACCAGAAATGGCTACCAAAGACCCAATCTCTCGCTCTTTAGGGGTTACAAGATGATGATATTGTGCAGCATCAACAACCCCATCATGATGCCTTGATCATGATCCAACACCATAGTTACACCTTTACCAATATTGAAATTGAAACCTAAGATTATAAGGCTATTGTCCAATATTAGAATAATTAGTGATTTCTGAGATATTATTCTCGCAATTGCTTTGCAAATATAAAGGAAAATATTTTCTCAAGTGGGTATTAATATTATCAACACACACAATTAATCTAAATAGATGGCCACACTTTCAATCAATATTTCAGAAGGCTTTCTTCATCGCTCCTTTTAACAAAAACAATATAAAGGGCCAAAAGAAGGGGAAGATTTTTAAGGATTGTAGAGGCTATATACAAAAACCCAAAAATAAGATGTTGAGCATTGGTTAAATTTTACATGAGATAAGAGTATGAACATCAATATTGTCATTGCTTATTAGTACTTGCCATCAATTAATTGGAATTTGAGTGAGGTCTTTTGTTGTTAGGAATTTGTGTGTTTATTGACAAAGATTAAATTTGTTAAGGCAATTTCTTCAAAATTTTCAACTTCATTCTCTTTCAATTTTTTAATGGACACCTCTATTGTCCATTTCCTACAAATATTCTTTACATAAAGAGTGTCATGATCTTGGATAGACACCACGACACTTTTCTCTCACTTGTAATAAATTGTATTGTTTTGAATATGTAGAAAAAATAGATTTAACTTATCATAAACATTAAACACGTAGGGTAACCAATAGTGCAACCACACCAATTATAGATATATCAAATTTCTTGAAAAATTTAGACATGAGAAGAAGGAAAAACACATCCATTTCAAATATATTTTTATAAGGAAAATGTTGAGATACATTGCTCTAAGAAAAAAACATTAAGCATAGGAAACAAATAAGAACACGCTTGGGGCTGATATTGATGACTCAAATCTACGAGTCCTTGCCTCAACGCCTAGGGTGTCTTTTGATAACCATGTTTTTGGTGTTGTGAAGTTAGGTGTTATAGATTATAGTTGTCATTGTTCCTACGTAAACATTGCAAGTGCTATAGGGGTGCTATTCACCCTTCAAGGGATAAAGTTTGTCCCCTCCCTTGTGAATAGTCTTCTCTAGTGGTGGTTTGTGGTCAAAATGTGCTTGAAAATGGGGATTTTTATGTGTAAGGGTTGTTTACAAGTTCAACAATTTTTGGCCCTTGCTTCCTGATTTACACAAGTGGGTCTTGGATATAAGGAAGCCTCTCATCAAGGGCAAGATTGAGCTCTTCCCTTGTGTCAGGGGCTTCTTCATTGTGCCAAATTCAAGAACTTGGCGCTTGTTGGTAGGTTATGGTCATGGGGTGAGCACTCTCGGTCAAGCCCTAATTTATCTCCTTTAACCCTCTCTTTGAACCTCTCAATGTCAAACCTGTGTGGATTCAACTTCTAAATCTTCCCCTCCAATTCTGGGGAGATTCTTGCTATGAGACCATTGGTAATGTTATTGGTCATTTCTTAAAGGTTTGACTCTACAACTTCCTACATGGATTACTCTACATTCACTCTTATTCTAGTGGACATTGATATATCCAAGCCTCTTCATAGAGATTGTTTTGATGGCAGGAAACAAGCCATGGACCTAATTGTTGAATTATGAGAGCCTTCCCTTTAGATGTAGAAGATGTTATGCCATCAAACACCTAAACTTTGATTAACCTCTCTCTCGACACAAGGGCATAGCAATGTGGTGGAGGAATGCCCATGAAGATCACTCGACAATTTTTTCTTTTGATTCTCAAGTTGATGGTTCCCCTCAAGATGACGAGTCTTCCCAAGACATTGGATCTTCTATTCCTAGTTTTCTTATGGATTGCATGGGGATCTCTCATGTTATTCTTGTGACTCTAACGTCCCATTCCTTTTGCACCATTGACATCAATGAATCTCAACCACCTTCTATCTCAATTGTTGAGTCTGCTACTCCTTCAACTTCGACTCGACTTCAATTTGCTCCTAAGCTAGTTGTTTGATGCTTGACTTTTCTAGCTTGGCACTCCTTTGACTATGTTGCACCTATTGATGTGCCCTTTGTGGGGGACCACCCTTGCTTCCCCAAGATCTAAGAACTTGAAAGATAATATTCTTTGGACAATTGTACAAAGGTGAAAGAAAGGTTTTTCCAAATTTGTCTCTCAATCTCATACCTGTGTGAAGGATGTGATATTGTCATAGTTTTCCATGCCTACAAGTATTTTCCCTTATCTCATGGTACTTGCTCTATTTACCTATAGGTTGCTTTGATGTTCAAGGTTTGGGCACTTTCAAAACCCATTTTTTGCCAATATAAAAAATAAATAAGAACTCGCCAACTATACCAACAACAAAAAATAATCTCATCATGATCACTCTATAGTTGGTGCAACTTCATTGTCGCCTTCATATCCTAATGTAATGCATGTTGCTCCTTTTAAACCTAATACTTATGAGGATTGTGTTGGCAATTCAACTATTCCTTGCTCACCTTTGGTTCCAATGCAACCTACATCTTCATTGATTAAAAGCTCTTGTTCACCTTGTGTGGTGGAGCAAGTCTAGGCAACAATAGAGGATTCTCCTCTCTTGCTTTCCAACCTAAGAATCTAGATAATTGTGACCTAAACTATCGTCCAAAGGAGGAAGAGAGGTCCTCCTATACAAGCATATGTTTCTAATACACATGTTTCAATTGTACGATTGGCAAGTCCTGTTGTGGTTTAATCAACTTCTTGGGTTGTTTTGGGTTGGCTTTTGTGTTGGGTAGACATTGTATTGGGGCAACTTGTCTACAATTGTGCTTGCATCAAGCCTTTTTTTTGTCTATTTGATTTATTTTGTAAAGGATTTCAAGGCACCTTCAAAACCTATTTTACCCATATAATAAAAAACAAAAATAATTATATCTAGTATAAAGATTCTCATAGCTTCAAATCATCTTCAAACAAAAAATCTCATATACACCAATATTTTGCCTCTTTTAGGAGACAATGACCAAATCCGTGGGCATATGTAAAATGAAGAGTAATGGGTGAAGAGATTCAACCTAAGAAGGATGTTGTATAATGTCTCCTTTATTTGCACTCTTCAAGGTTGTGTTATGAGAGTGCATTTTGTACAACAAAATGTCATGGTTTGACATGCCTGCAAGCATCTATCCCTTATCTCATGGTACTTGTTGTGTTTACCTATAGGTTGCTTTGATGTTCAAGGGTTGGGCACTTTCAAAACCCATTTTTTGCCAATATAAAAAAAATAAGAACTAGCCAATTATACAAACAAAAAATAATCTCATCACGATCCCTCTATAGTTGGTGCAACTTCATCATCGCCTCCATATCCTAATGGAATGCTTGTTGCTCCTTCTAAACCTAATACTAATGAAGAATGTGTTGGCAATTCCACTATTCCTTGCTCACCTTTGGTTCCAGTGCAACCTACATCTTCACCGATTAGAAGCTCTTATTCGCCTTATGTGGTGGAGCAAGTCTAGGCAACAATAGAGGATTCTCCTCTCTTGCTTTCCAACCTAAGAATCTAGATAATTGCAACCTAAAGTATCATCCAAAGGAGGAAGAGAGGTCTTCCTATACAAGCATATGTTTCTAATACACATGTTTTGATTGTACGATCAACAAGTCCTGTTGTGGTTTAATCAACTTCTTCTTGGGTTGTTTTGGGTTGTCTTTTGTGTTGGTAGCTATTGTATTGGGACAACTTGTCTACAATTGTGCTAGCATCAAACCTTTTTTTGTCTACTTGATTTCTTTTGAAAGGATTTCAAAGTCCTTTCAAGACCTATTTTACTCATATAATAAAAAATAAAAATAAGTATATGTAGTATAAAGATTCCCATAGCTTCAAATCATCTTCAAACAAAAATTCTCATATATAACAATATTTTGCCTCTTGTTGGAGACAATGACCAAATTTGTGGGCATATGTAGAATGACGAGTGTTGGGGGAATAGGTTCAACCTAACAAAGATGTTGTATAATGTCTCCTTTATTTGTGCCCTTCAAGGTTGTGTTATGAGAGTGCATTTTGTACAACACCACCACCCTTCCCATATGTTTCTAAGACACATGTTTCAATTGAACGATTGGCTAGTCCTATTGTGGTTTAAGCAACTTCTTCTTGGGTTGTTTTGGGTTGGCTTTTGTGTCGAGTAGCTATTGTATTGGGGCAACTTGTCTACAATTGTGCTAGCAATCAAGCCTTTTTTGTCTAGTTGATTTCTTTTGTAAAAGGTTTCAAGACCCCTTCAAAATCTATTTTACCCATATAATAAAAAACAAAAATAATTATATGTAGAGTACAAAGATTCCCATAGCTTAAAATCATCTTCAAACAAAAATTCTCATATACAATTTTTTGCCTCTTGTAGGAGACAATGACCAAATCTATGGGCATGTGTAAAATGACGAGTGTTGGGTGAAGAGGTTCAACCTAACAAGGATGTTCTATAATGTCTCATTTATTTGTGCCCTTGAAGGTTGTGTTCTGAGAGTGCATTTTGTACAACAAACCCCCTCTCCACGCACCGCAACCCCTACCCTCTCCCTTCCTCCCTACCCCTCCCCCCAACCACCCTGCTGCCCCCTCCAAGCCCCCTCAATTAATGCAATCATGGTCATAATTGTCATTAAGCATCTCCTTAGTTTCATCCCCATGAAAGAGTGGGTTCGTGTTTAATGGCAAAAAGCAATTGTCCCTCTCTATCTTGGAGAGTATAAGAGTTGAGGTGGAGAGATTCTCACTTTTTCTCGAAGAGTGCAATGGTTGGAGTGAGGAAATTCTCCAATTTTCAAATCTCTACACAAGGAGAGACTAGTCCAATGGGCTTTTAGTTATCATAGTTTACTATAGAAGATAAGGTTTACTAAGAACATAGAAAAATTAAGAGCTTTTGGTTGTCACAATTTTCTAAGAGATAAGTTAAAAAGCTAAAGAGACCCAAATTGACAGGAATCATCTCTAGTGAAATAGAAAGACAACAAGGACTTGATTACTTTGCTTCCTAGGCTCAAAGCAAACAATTATATGGATTCCCGCCCATTAATTATACAAAACGTATAAATTTAATGATAGATACCCACTTGTGTATAGATAGATAGAGATTTAAAATCAAAACAAATTACTATACTACATTACATTTGATATGCTTGACGTTCACTGGACAATACAGTTGGTCAACAAGCACACCATATAAATCCTTAATCAGTCCTTTAATAAAAAAATAATAACATTTTTGAATAAACAAAGATGAGCTTAAGCTCTATTCACATATTGAAAATGGCTTCTTTGGGTACAACAGAATCCAACACTCATTTTTTCCAGTTACAATTATACCATATTCTACCACCAAATTGGTGTGCCCAATTGTGCCCAATTTATCATAAGAAAATTTAAAAACCCAAACCTTTACAACAAGAATATCGTAAAATTTTATGACATGAAAGAATGTAGTCAAAGAAAAGACAGGCTACTTCTAAAATAAAGTAAGGAAAAGGTGTGCAGCCGGTGACAAGAAGCAGCTATCCATATTGCAGTGGTTCAGTGGGCGAGAGCAGCACAAAAAACCCAAGAATGGGACCTACGATCCTGCCAACAAATGAGAAAGCTGAAACTGCGAACCGGGTGAAGGCAACGGTGGAACAAATGGGAATTGCTGCTTACCATGCTCTCCACAGATCAAAAACAATCTGAGGGGTCATCGTTGTAGCAGGTGCATCTTCTGCCTTGGATTTTCCGGCCCAAGCATTCGAATCAGCACCTAAAAAGATATATATGACAGTTGAGGTTGAAAGATATAACTGAGCTTGAATACCTTCAAAAAATCGGACGATCACTACTAAGTGATTGAAGCGAATCGACGATTGTAGTCTCTAGCAGATGTCAAGTAGTGGATAACTTTGCTTAGTCAGTTGTTGCGTCTGCAAAATATCCTGCTGGCTTTAATTTTTCCGGCACTAAATTTTGGATATATCTGCACCTTACACTTCCTTCCTTTTGATTGATTTCCTTTTAAGACCCATAAATCGATGTGTAGTTTCTCCATTCAACAAATTAAATTTCCACAGTGACGATTTGATATTATCACAGCTGGAAGATTTAGTAGATTAATTACCATGCCATAAATATTGGCCCACCCATCAACATAACTTTATTTTTCCTTCCGTCTCTAGAGTTATGTACGTGCGTAGGCAGAAAACAGCGAGTGAAGAAAAATGGTGGGAGACAAGTTTTCAGGCCATTTCTGGACATGTTCTCACACTAAATAGCCGATTGGCTAATTGATGTAGAGAAGAAAGTTGGAATTGAACACTCGGTTGGGCATTCAGTTCAGTGTAGGTGAATTTTTCTTTTGTGATATGAAGGTTTAGAGGAGATTTTTGAGAATAATTTTAGCAAAATACATGCATTTGCAGATGTAATCAGAAGATGGATTTACGGATAGGCTGGTGGTGGTTTTTGAGGAGGGTTGAAACAAGACTCCAATTTCTCCAACAAACTCGTGTGTTATGCTTGAGGCGCATTGACGGAGCAAACAACGAAACACGCAGCCTTAGTTTTATGTTATACATGTTTAAAACCAGCTCGATGGTTTTCAAGTTGAGAATGAAGGCCGCCTCCCTATGATTTTGTTTGGGCAAATATCAATACAACCAATTGTCTTGTCTTTTGACGGTCTTCAATAATCATGCACAGTTTTCAGCTTTGATAAATTATACCACCCAGTGCAGCCACTGTTGAGATAACAGACTTCCTCAGCAAATGAAAGGTTACCCGTAACATCTGACCACTTATTCAACAACAAGCTCAACAGAAAACCATAACAAAAAAGAGATTCTCACAGGCAGCCGGTCTATACCTTAGCATGGTAGTCGACCACATGGAAAGAATATATGCTATAAATTAAGGAATACTGCTGGCTAAAAAGTGGTCTCTTCTCCCTAGACTGCACAATCAGAATAGAATGATAAAATAGACTAAATCTTTTCAGCCAAATGAATTCATCAAAATTAGTGAAGTATATCAATGACGAGATATAGCTAAAAGGGTTGTGTTGCTTGAGGAGGCACAGCCATATATCAGCCAACAGGTTTAAGTAGCGCAACTAGGACAGAAAATTTGTCATTCCTTAGTAAGAAGAAAGCAACATGTAACACTCAAAAGTGGCAAGCATTATTGTCCTTTATGGTATGCTCGTGTAATGTACAATGTGCAATTTATGAGCCACAGTTCCCATACGAACAAGTGATTAGCAATGCCCCAAGACCTAGGCAACCTCAGTGTTGATAACGGATCCCAATGTAACAATAAGCAGCAACCAACCATGGAAAGTAGAATATCATAGTTAGCCCAATTACTTTAATCAATAGAGATAATCACTGTTCAAATCATTTAATCTTCCAATGATATAGGTCCGGCAGGTAAGAAAAGGGGCACATCCAAGACATGACTCGAACTAGATAAGAAAAGTGGCATGCAGAAAATTCTACCAAACACCTCTGTTTTAATTCAAAAATGTTTTTGAATTCTACACCCTTTGCCTCTGAAATGTAAATACTTACAGCAGAATATGGCTTAATTTTTGTATTAAAAAGACATTTGTTACAGATAAGAAGAAAAAAGATTTGGAAATGACAAGACTCCCTCAATCTATTTTCACAAGAGATATACATTAGCAAAATAAAACGAGGGACTTAGAAATGAAATGTTGAAAGCCTGAAAGAACGAAGGAAAATAATTTCTTTAGCACAAGATCCATTAGGGCCTGTGTGTTAAATGAGACTATGCAGACAAGTTTTATCTGTATTTTCTTGATGGCCTACAAACAAAATTCCATACTCCTCAGCCATCTTATAAGCCAGATCAATGTCATCATCAGTATATTCAGACGGCATGCTATCTGAAGCTGATTGCATTTTACCGAAGTCCAGGAAATATTTCTCGAAACCACCAGGGGCACATGAGCACACCATATATGCAGTTCTGTTTGTTTTATTTTTAAATGTATGAGGAACAAATCGAGGAAAATGAGCAAAGGAACCCTTAGTAGCATAAAATTCCTGGTCTCCAACTATCCAAATTAATTCACCATCAAGCATGTAGTAATTCTCATCTTCTTGTGTTCGAATGTGTTTGGGCGGACCATACCCAGGAGGGACTGTCACTTCATAGAGGGAGTAAGAATTCCCAGTTTCATTTGCAAGCACTTTCAATGTAACCAGCATTCCAAAAAACCATAAATTGATGCCTTCACCTGCAAATGGATAACTTTCTTTTAGGTCATCACAAAGGCATATTGAAGAAAGAATAAATAATTTTTCTTTAGTCCCTTTTGATCGAAGATATGTTAAAATATGTCAAGCTGCAGTAACATACAAGAAGCAATTTTGCAAATATCAAAAAATAAGATGTGCATGGCTTATCAAAAGGGAGATCTTTATCTAACTTCAAATTTCATTCATAATACGATATGCTACAATGTTCTGTACAGAAAAGAGGGTGGAAAAGGGCATGCCTAAAGAAACTAAACAGGAGGGGGCAGATGGCTGAAAAATGAACTGTCTGTTAAATATCTCAGTTGCAAAATTAAATTATGATTACAGGAAAAACAGGCAAAAATCACCAGTATCCTATTCCAAAATGCATCGATGATAATGTCTTCTGGCAGAAATTGACATTATCCCAAACCTTGTCATCAATGGTAACATCACTCATTACTATAAGGGTACGAAAGTGTCTCCTAGTTGCTGAATTTATCCAACATCTGAGACCACAATCAGATCAACATCCTAACGATCATCTTATGTTGTATATTATATTGTATTTAATCATTCTCATACGTGTCATACAATATTAACATAATATTGAATTGAAATGTAGTTTTATCCATGCCCTGGAAGACCCTGAAGGATTTATCAGAGGGAACAAATAGTCACAGATAAAATTTGTATAAAAACATTCCAACAGCTTAACCACTATTTACATTATCAGAAACTGTCCATGCTTTCTATACACTCAATTACCAAATTCTAAAACATCCTTAGTCAAGCTGCATATGTGTTTGGTAGACAAGCTAAGCTTGCAGTGTAACTATTCTAGCCTACAGGTTTTATTGAGCGTTGCAATGTTGCCAGTCTGCACACAGGACAGTGGAGCATCATCTGTGTTCCATTCTTATTTTCTCCCCAATCACACAAACATAGGAGTGAATCTCAGCCCATATTCCTCAAATATCCTGCCTCAACTCCAAGGTAATATAAGCATGCCCTGAACAGGCATATTATATGTCTCTTATGCAGAGAAATTTTCTCCTAAATGTATGCATATTAACCTCATCTGATAAAATCTCATTTCTCACCAGGTTCCAGCCAAAGCTTCTCCGCTACCTCATTTGTACCAAGTTTCAAATAAGTAGTGGTTCTTCAATGGCCTTCCTAATTTCCCATTTCAGCCTGTCATGATAACAACTCAGTTGGCATTAACTCCTCTGGTCAAGTCCATATGCTTTGTCCTGAATGAATATGTTTTATAGTTGCCGGGAAACTCCATTATGGGAACATAGACAATGTACCAGTCCCCATACCCAAAATTTCTGGTGAATCATTTACATATAAAATAGCCGTCTCCTTATTCATTTAACTCACGTACCCTAATTTGATCGGCATCCCCATCCCTGTACCAGCACCAGTACCCTGCATCTCCTCGCAACTATGTTATTCTGTTTGAATGTGGGATAGAGCTACTACCTCCAATAACTCCATAATGACATACACATTCTTGCTAGCATCAAGAATTATGTAGTTTGCACCTTCTTCTGAATTCTTCCAATAGGAATCATCTTTTAACATTTTCAACTTTCTACACAGATTCTTTTGAGAAGCCTGGTTCCCATGCTAGATGGTCATTTAAAATGACCTTCAGTACTATAGTTTTAAAAAGGAAGCTCCTTGGTTTTGAACACTCGTACTGAATTCACACGCAACTCAAGGTGTATGATAAAGCAGATTGGGTTATTGTTGAAACTTTGTGATAAATATTGCTTATCGTATGGCAAGGACACACAATGAGAAGACCAAAAACAGGTTTAGCAATTACAGACATCATGGGTCACACACCCAACCCATTGTATATCAAGCCATATACAAAAGAAGAATATCAATAGAAATTATTTGCATTAAAAAGTGTGAGTTCAAACATAAACATAAACTTATACATTATATGGGATATGTTCAAATGGATCTTGGATCAACAAGGCATGACATAGCACATCCCTATTCATCAACCAAAATCAGTATTTCTTGATTTTACTGTTTGAGTGGCAAGAATTTAAATTGCAAGGATAAACAACTTATAGGCTTATTTTCAGAAACAGCCTAATCCTATAAACCAACAGAAAACAATGACAACCTGTTTGTACATGGGATTCCTTCAAAACCGTCATCAATACCAAAGTCTAATGGTTAACCCCTTCATCCATTTTGTGGAGTTTAGAAGGAAATGGCAGTCTCTACTGCAACCAAGTGACTAAATTGTGCAGTGGTACAATAAGTTGCTGCAAAAATCTTGTGATCAACTTAGATGTCACTGAGAGCGATGAGATTCTCAAGTTAAATTTAATCTAGTACTTTTTCCTGCATGCATTGTGAGATCAAGCTCTACCATCATTTATTTGTCTAAGATTTTCAATTTGCATTAAATATTGAAGCCAAATAGAAAAAGGACCGGGCCTTCCCAAAAGGACTGGGCCTTCCCAAGGCCTCTCCCTTGTGTACCTACAAAAAAAGGTAAAACTTTCATCTTTCATCTTCCAAGCAGAAGAACGTGTTCAGTCCAAATTTTCAATCAGAACAACTGGCCTCAGAAGTATTTGCATTTACCATTTATTCTCTGCTACTATTACAAGTCCAGTCTCTCTTTCCTGGAACCATGACATGGACATGGATAAAGTTAACATGTAGGAGCAATCTCTAAATACAGAGCAACTCATTAGCTGTCATAAATTCTGTAGCATAGCTGCAGTCTAAAATGGATATGCTGCCCAAAATATCCTGTAGCACAAACAAAAGAAATGAGGCAGAAGGCAAGGTTGGGGTGACCTGCATGCCTGCAATAATTTCTCTTACACCTGCAAATCCTAGGTGGCAGAATATATTTCTCCATGAAACATTAACATCAAATATGATTGATACATTAGATAAGGAAATATTCTACTTATGGCTAGTGTAAACATGCCATCTAAATTCCAAATCACCACAGTATTAAATCCAAATGTAAATGCCAGTGGTTGTCATGTTTTAAGAAACTAAATCACACAAAATTGTTATAACAGCCTATTGCAGAAGATATATTGAAGCGACTTTCAACCAAGTCCATTCAAGAATGGTTCAACAGAAGGCCTTCTCTATGGAACATATAAGCCATAATTAATTACTAACAAATCCAAAGAAAGATCACCAAGCTACATTATGGACTGTGGAAATTTCATGGTTTTAAATGCAAAGAAGTCTTCATTGCTCATTCCACAAAGTGGTATATATATGTATACCAAAGTCAGTCAATGGTGCAGATAAATACATTCCATTACAATAGGTAAGAGCTAGGATGAAAAGATTTTCCATGGGCATACATACCCACACCTTGAACCCTGTTTGCATTCCTCTGTTCCCCCAATCCCATCCCTGTGCTATTTTCCAATTCATTTATTTTTCTATGATTTTTGGGACTACTAGGTTTCCCCTTTTGGCTTTCCATGTTTCCACATCCCTCCAAAAGGGGGCTTGGTATAACATACAAAGAACCCTACAATCTGATAAATAACTTAAATTTAAAAAACAAATGACTAGCATAGGTGAACCTCGAGCGGTTAAACCCCAAACCATTAGAACTAAATACAAATTGAATTAGTTGTGTTAGGGAAGGATTCTTCAATGAAATATAACAAGCAACTAAGGAAGAAAAATGGTGGAGAATGGGGCTGGAAATTGGCGCTCACATTTGTAGCACTGTTTGGGCCAAAAATCATCATCCATTAATCCTCAAGAATAGAGTAAATATGCAACACTCTAAATCCCTTCAATCTGGTAGCATTTTGGCAACGCCAATGTACCTATAAAATAACATAATGAAACTACTATCTCATACCTCCAATTTATAGAGAAATGGAAGAGGAATACAACAAATGGTTTCCCATAAAATGCAAAAAGTCCCATGTCCAAAAGGAAAAGGATCTTCCAAGAATAGTAAAAGTAAATCCTAATGAGCTATGAATAGCAAAAGTAACCTCCACACTAATTATAGACACGTCTTTGACTTATAACTCCTCTATAATGGCTCATATCCCAAGGTAAGCGTCCAAATTCACCACACAACTCATATGGGACCCACCAATAACATGCAAGATGCTCCACTACTCAATTCTCACATCCAAGTTAAAGGAATATGCTAAAAATAGCATTGTAACTGCCAATGCCAACTCCACCTCTTTCATGAATGGCATTACAATTAATATTCCAAGTAAACAAGGAAAATAATAAAAAAATTATCTCTCAACAACATGGAACAAGGGAAGCTATGCTCCATGGAGTTTTGGGGACGGGGACGGAGACGGCGGGGGACAGCAGGACGTGTTTTCGGTACAGGGGTACCTTTTGGGCCATTTTTAGGGGACAACTAATAAAAAATGGGGAAACTTTTAAAAATATAAAGAAATATCAAATATTCATAGCATAACAATTAACATTGATAAAGCATTCATCATAGACATTGTACAAAATTAATACATAGAATTAGACTTAAATTGAGATTTGAAGATTTGAATTTCACATGAGAATCAACAACAAATTAAGTTTAACAAAATTCAAATGCTTTCATTAGCAGTGGCACATACATATTATATAAGTATTAAGATTCAAGAATTTTATAATTATAAAAAAAAATCCCAAAGGCGAAGTCCAAGTTTCAACTATGAAATGACATAAACATAAAACTAAGAAAATATATGGTTATCCCTAATCAGCAAATGGTAGGTTTAAATCAGCATCGCCATCAGAGCTCAAGTCTGAGTCACTGTTAGTATCAATAGAAGGGGCTGCCTCAGCCAATGGAACCCCAACCAATCCCTCCTATGCATCTTCCTCATCAATCTGAATAGCATCTTTGGGATTAACATCCCAACGTAAGGCTAGAGTCTGACGATACTCAGTACATTGGCAATCATGTAGCCGCAAAGCACTGTGTACAACCACCAACTTCTTCAATCGTCTAGAGGTAAGGTTGTTCCTCTTGACTAATTGGATGAAGCTATATGTGCACCAATTCCTCTTTGCAGCAGAGGAACTAGCAACCTGTGAAAGAAGATGAATGGAAAGTACTCTCAACTTTTGTAGATCCTTCCCATGCCACTTCCACCATCCAATAAGGTCGGTTTGAGCTAATGTAGCTCTATCCGTCCTCACCTTTGGTTTGCTGAAGGTTGGACCACAAAGATTGGCAAATGCAAGCCACTGTGTGCGAAGTAGAGTAGATTACTCTTAAGAATACATTTTTGTAAGGGCCCTCATGAAGCCTTCTTTCACCTCTTCATCATGAGATGGAGGCACTCTCCCAAGTCTCAGTGCATACCATTTGGGATTGAGAGCATAGGCTACCATATGAAGCGGGGTGTTCATGATGTCCCACCGTCGCATCACAATGGGCCTAAGATGCTCCTCATAAAATCCCAAAGTAGGATCCCTGCTATGAATTGCTTGCTTGATCTGTCCAAGCATGCTATAAAAGGTCTCATAAATCTCTCCAAGGCTAGGAGAGTCAGTATCAACATCTTTGATCACTGGCACAATAGGTTGGATGAAGGATCAAACATATCTGGAAATGCAAACAAGTTACAAAAATTAAAATCATCAAAAAGAATGGACATGTTTCACAAGTTAGAAACTTAGAATTAAATTAACATTTTGAGATTAAGAATTAAATAATAAAATCAGCAATGCCAATTTTCTTACCTCATTGTGGACCACCAATCATCATCAAGGATTTTTTGTTTCACACTTCTTCCCTCAGTGTGTTTGACTCATGCCATCTACCCCACTCTACATTGACCACCATTAATTATAAAGCCTCTTGGACCTCAAGCATCCTCTCTAATAAAATGAAGTAGTTGGCATATCTAGTCTCCACGAGCTTGAGGAATTCCTTCCTCGAAAATGTCCTAAATAAAGCAAGTGAAGTGTGATGGTTGCAAATCATTTGCAAATCTCTAGCCTTTGACACCACTGCCTTCACCGAATCTATCTTCCCAATGTCCTTCAAAGTATTGTTCAATGCATGCACACAACAAGGGGTCCAAAAAATGTGTTTATAAGCACTCTCCACCATCAATCTAGCTAATTTACACACACGTGCTGAATCGGTCACTACCTGCACAGCATTAGAGGCTCCAACCTCCTCTACGGCATCTCTCAAAATCTGAAATTGGAAGGTTGCATCCTTCCTTTTCCCCAAACAATATATAGCTCTAAGAAAATAAGAGTTTGTTGATGAGTGGCCGATGTTTGATATCAGTCCACCCATCCATGATTATGGAGCGTCCATCTCTTATCCATGTTAGTCTCATATCTTCCATCAAAACACTCACCTTGGAGTACTCTCTATCAAGAAAGGTGGTGTGTAGCTTAGTTACTCCAGGTGGAACATATGAGAGACCAACAACTATAATATCTTTGCACATTTGTTTAAAATATGGCAAATGTGAGACATGAAATGGTATGGCATTAGCAAAAAAAGAATTAGCAATAGAGGAATCAACCCCATCTCGTAATTGTATGTTAAACATATCTACAACATTAATACTTCTTTTTTTTCCCCTAGTAGAACCCTCTCTCGCATGAGAAGCAACATTCACTGATCTTGTAGGCATTGCCACACTAGGCTGCAAACTCTTCATTGGAATCCCTTTACCTAATGCCTCCCCCTCTATATGCAATCTAGTTGCCTCATTTTTCTCAGCTTGAGTTATTTTCTGTCATGTCCCCGGAATAGCAATACCATAAAGACCAAGTGTTAAAATACAAATAATTTAATAAATAAAATAAATAGCAATATTAAGATTAAATATAAAATAAATGTGTACCATATCAATATAAAAATATATAAATAACAAATATAATAATAATACATAGGTAAATTATTGTTATTACATTCTAGTATTAAATAGCTTAATATCAAAAGACAATAATAATAAATAAATATTATAATCATTACACATCAAAGATTGTAATACATTAGAATAAAATAATAATAAGATATTAAAAAATTGGTATTATTGTTATACTTTAATGTTACAATATGTTCAATAAAACATCCAAATAAAATAATAAAATAAGTATATAATTTGAAATATCATAATTATTAGTAATAAAATATTATTTTCAAAAATAGATATTATTGTGATAATAAGCCTTTAAAGGTAGCAATTAAATCTAACAAAGGGATATATTTAATGAAAAGTCACCTCTTTCACCAAACCATACATTCCTCCATGAGTCACCTACCTTGAATGGTATAAATAGAAAGAAGGAAAATAAGGAAGAGGGAAAAAGATGGATAAATATGATCTGCAATTTAGAACAGCAGCAACAATGATTGTTATGCATTGGAATATAGAGCCATTTAATATATATATATATATATTATTTAATAGGCATACAAATATATATGCATAGATATAGATAAATTTTATAATGAATAAAGAATATATATGAATACTAATGGGTATAAGTAAAAGAATAATTATATATATGTATATGTATATGATATATATATATACATACACGATTATGCAATAATGATACTTATAAATAATGATGACTCTTTAATATAAACATAAGTAGATTATGCATATTTATGAATTGTCCTCATCCTATGATCAATCCAATATTAGGTTGAAGGAAGACGATTAAAGAATAAGGAGTCATGGGAAGACATAGCTAATCAGGTGAGACTATTCACTTAGCTTTAATATTTCGTTGTCCTCAATCTGACATAACAATGTTGCATGAACCTTGTATGCCCAACCGATCTATGTATTATTAAGAGTAATTGATATGATTTATTCATTTGAATGCGCACAGTCCCCTCTGATGTGTTGGAACCATGCCTTCTTGATATCGAATCTGGAAATAGACTCATTATACTGGAAATTGGCATTGAACTTAGGCGGACTGTGTAGTCCTTGATTGATCAGGGGCCAAATGGTTTATCTTCTATAAATATGGCTTTAATGATGATTAATCTGCATTTATATTTTATTTTTGCAAATATTGGACTTGTAGGATGTATTGAATTGCAAAAGAACATAATGAACATGTAGACATGAATATTTCTCAATTTAGTTATGTATTCTGATATACCTTCATATTAGGACTCAAAGAATTGTTTGATCATATTAAATACTCTTATTAAAATGTGTAAATACAAATGAAGTACTAATGACTGCATATCGATTGTCTAAATTGTGTTTGTAATCCCGCAAGGAGAGCTGAGTCATAGCTTAAGTGGTTCGTCTAAAAACCTCACCCAGGTTCCGCCCCACAGGCCCAAAGCAAGGGTTGCGCAGTCTGCCCCATACGCCCATTGCAAGGGTTGGGTCATGGAGGGGTGAGGGTTCCACCTAGGCTTTCTGCCCCACAGGCCTGAGATAAGGGTTGGGCATTGGAAGGTGGTAGACCATAAGCCCCTTAAGGGTTCCCCTCTCCTGATGGGTTGAGTGACTCTTCTTATGTTTTCAATCTGCAAGTATGATTATGTCTGCATTATTGCATTATGATTACGTCTTATTTTTGATATCTAGATATTAATGCTAATAGATGTGTTGTCAATATGGATGAATATAGGATTCCAATCTAAAGTTATGGAATTAGGAGAGTACTCATTTGGAAGAAAGAAACCCTAATCCTAATCAACAAATGAATTCTAGGGCAAACAAGTGAGTTCTAGGACAAGGTTGGGTATGGGACATTACATTTTCCTACAACTTTTCACCCCTTGACCACCTATCTACAAAAATGGCAATAAACTCTCGTATAACTGCCCCTATATTGTTTGCCACACAAATGACACTCCCATACTCTACTACCCCTTGAATTTTTTTCTTATCTTTATCAACTCTTGTTGCAAATTGTAATAGAGGCTTTTTGGGGTTAAATGGGCCTTTTGCATAGGTTTTGAAGAGTTGGGAAGGACAATCAAATGGGTTTGAACTTGCTGACCCTGCTACACTCCCACTCTCTGAAGACCCCCCAATATTTGTCATACTTCTAGGTCTAATTCTTTCTTGCATTTGAACTTCAACATCCTCACTATCACTACTCCCACTGCTGCCCATGATTGTTTTTGATAATAATTTCTTATTTCAAAGAGAATTGCAAGTTCAAATAAATAAAAAAACCCACAATGCCCTTCCTATGTGTTGAAAAACTTGAAAAATTGGAAAACAAATTGCAAATACAAATGAAGGATGAAAAGCATAACTTTAGTGTAGTGGAATTGATACTCTAGTCTCCTCTTCCAACTGCTGTTCTCTCCTTTTAGCTTGCTGCTCTTCTCTTGCTCTCCTTCACCTAAATATGCAAATGTAGAAAAGAGTTTGTTTTTTTCATTTTGGTTGTTTTAATAGGTTTAGGTTTTGTTAAAAGGGATTGGGGGGGTCCTTGTGGACCCACCCATCCCTTCTTTTTATTTTAAAATGTGTTATTTTAAAGTGCAACACAAAAAGTGTTGGGCTGTCCAAGATGGCTAGCCGTCTACAGTATGATTGGGGGACGTCCAGGGGTCCCCTGGACATGCCGAGGATGCCTAGCCGTCCCCGACAAGTTTCTTTTCTGTTTTGGATACATTTCCGAAATTTTTTTGCAAAAGGGAATGAGGAGAGGATGTTTCCTAGTCGTCCCCGCATCCCCATACCATCCCTGGTACGGGAACAGGGGTACAAAGCTAGGGGACACGTCCTTGTGGAGCATAGAGAGCAAGAGAAGAGCAGCAAGCTAAAGGAGAGAACAACAATTGGAAGAGGAGACTAGGGCATCAATTCCACTACACTAGAAGTATGTTTTTCATCTTTCATTTGTATTTCCAATTTGTTTTTCAACACATAGGAAGGGCATTGTGGGTTTTTTTTTTTTTTTGAACTTGCAGCTCTCTTTGAAATCAGAAATTATTATCAAAAACAACCATGAGCAACAGTGGGAGTAGTGATAGTGAGGATGTTGAAGTTCAAATACAAGAAAGAAGTAGACCTAGAATTATGGCAAACATTGGGGGGTCTTCAAAGAGTGGGAGTGTAGCAAGGCAGCAAGTTCAAACCCATTTGATTGTCCTTCCCAACTCCTCAAAACCTATGCAAAAGGCCCATTTAACCCCAAAAAGCCTCTATTACAATTTGCAACAAGAGTTGATAAAGATAAGAAAACAAACAGGGTGTAGTAGAGTATGGGAGTGTCATTTATGTGGCAAACAATATAGGGGCAGCTATACGAGAGTTTATTGCCATCTTTTGTGGATAGGGAGTAAGGGGTGAAAGGTTGTAGAAAAATAACTCAAGCTGAGAAAATTGAGGCAACTAGATTGCATATAGACTATAGGGGGGGAAGCATTAGGTAAAAGGATTCCAATGGAGAGTTTGCAGCCTAGTGTGGCAATGCCTACAGGATCAACGGATGTTGCTTCTCATGCGGGAGAGGGTTCTATTAGGGGAAAGAAGAGAAGTATTAATGTTGCGGATATGTTTAACATACAATTACGAGATGGAGTTGATTCCTCTATTGCTAAGTTTTTTTTTTTGCTAATGCCATACCATTTCATGTGCATGTGTCACGTTCGCCATATTTTAAACAAATTTGCAAAGATATTATAGTTGTTGGTCCCTCATATGTTCCACCTGGAGAAACTAAGCTATGCACCACCCTTCTTGATAGAGAGTACTCCAAGGTGAGTGTTTTGATGGAAGATATGAGACTAACATGGATAAGAGATGGATGCTCCATAATCATGGATGGGTGGACCAATATCAAGCATCGGCCACTCATCAATATTATTGTCACTAGTTCAACAAGCTCCTATTTTCTTAGAGCTATCTATTGTTCGGCGAAAAGGAAGGATGCAACCTTCCAATCTCAGATTTTGAGAGATGCCATAGAGGAGGTTGGAACCTCTAATGTTGTGCAAGTAGTGACCGATTCAGCCCATGTGTAAATTAGCTGGATTGATGGTGGAGAGTGCTTATAAGCACATTTTTTGGACCCCTTGTTGTGTGCATGCATTGAACAATACTTTGAAGGACATTGGGAAGATAGATTGGGTGAAGGCAGTGGTGTCAGAGGCTAGAGATGTGCAAATGTTCATTTGCAACCATCACACGTCGCTTGCTTTATTTAGGACATTTTCGAGGAAGGAGTTCCTCAAACCTGTGGAGACTAGATATGCCAGCTACTTCATTTTATTAGAGAGGATGCTTGAGGTCCAAGAGGCTCTACAATTAATGGTGGTCAATGCAGAGTGGGGTAGATGGCATGAGTCAAGCACACCTAAGGGAAGAAGTGTAAAACAAAAAATCCTTGATGATGACTGGTGGTCCACAATGAGGTAAGAAAATTGGCATTGCTGATTTTATTATTTAATTCTTAATCTTAAAATGTTAATTTAATTTTAAGTTTCTAACTTGTGAAACATGTCCATTCTTTTTGATGATTTTAATTTTTGTAACTTGTTTGCACTTGCAGATATGTTTTCTCCTTCATCCAACCTATTGTGCAAGTGATTAGATATGTTGATACTGACTCTCCTAGCCTTAGAGAGATTTATGAGACGTTTGATAGCATGCTTGGATAGATCAAACAAGCAATTCATAGCAGGGACCCTAATTTGGGATTTTATGAGGAGCATCTTAGGCCCATTGTGACACGACGATGGGACATTATGAACACCCCACTTCATATGGTAGCCTATGCTCTCAATCCCAAATGGTATGCACCAAGGCCTAGGAGAGTGCCTCCATCTCATGATGAAGAGGTGAAAGAAGGCTTCATGAGGGCCCTTACAAAAATGTATTCTTCAGAGGAATCTACTCTACTTTGCACACAGTGGCTTGCATTTGCCAATCTTCGTGGTCCAACCTTCGACAAACCAAAGGCGAGGATGGATAGAGCTGCATTAGCTCAAACTGACCCTATTGTATGGTGGACGTGGCAAGGGAAGGATGCACCAAAGTTGAGAGTACTTATTCGTCTTCTTTCACAAGCTGCTAGTTCCTCTGTTGCAAACAGGAATTGGTCCACATATAGCTTCATCCAATTAGTCAAGAGGAACAACCTTACCTCTGGACAATTGCAGAAGTTGGTGGTTGTACATAGTGTTTTGCAGCTACAGGATCGTTAGTCTACTGAGTATCATCAGACTCCAACCTTACATTGGGATGTTAACCCCGAAGATGCTATGTAGATTGATGAGGAGGATGCACAAAAGGGATTGGTTGGGATTTTGTTGGCTGAGGCAGCCCCTTCTATTGGCACTGACAGTGACTTAAACTTGAGCTCTGATGGCAATGCTGATTTAGGCCTACCATCTGCTGATTAGGGACAACCATATATTTTCTTAGTTTTATGTTTATGTCATTTCATAGTTGAAACTTGGACTTGGAGCCTTTGGGCATTCTTGTTATAATTATAATATTCTTGAATCTCAATACTTATTGAATTTGTATGTGCCATTGATAATGAAAGCATTTGAATTTTGTTAAACTTAATTTGTTGTCGATTCTCATGGGAAATTCAAATCTTCAAATCTCAATTCAAGTCTAATGCTATGTATTAAGCTTCTACAATGTCTATGATGAATGCTTTTATCAATGTTAATTGTTATGTTATGAATATTTGATATTTCTCTATATTTTTTAAAAATTCCCTATTTTTTATCATTTGTCCCCTTGTCATCCCCTAAAAAATGCCCAAAAGTACCCTCGTACCGGAAACACGTTCCGCCTGTTGGCAAAACAAGGATAGACAACTGAGAGGGGGAGTGAATCAGTTGTTACAAAATTTAAACTTATTTAACCTTAATCAACCTTTAATCTCAGATCTGATAATTAACAGTGAAAGCATGAATCAACAACACATCAGAAACACACAACACCAATATTTTTGCGTGGAAACCTTGTTAGGGGAAAAACCACAGTGGAGGTTGATCCACAATTTATACCCTGTTAAAAGTATAAAAGAAATGAATACCAAGATTAATACAGAATTTAAAAGTATAAAATAAATTTATACGGTGGAGGTTAATCCACAATTTATATAGAATTTAAACTTATTAAACCTTAATCAACCTTTAATCTCAGATCTGATAATTAACAGTGAAAGCATGAATCAACAACACATCAGAAACACACAACACCAAGATTTTTGCGTAGAAACCCTGTTAGGGGAAAAACCACGATGGAGGTTAATCTATAATTTATACCCTCTTAAAAGTATAAAAGAAATGAATAAGGAATGCACATGCATTTAGGCACACTGCCTAGAGCTTACTGCTCAAAAGAGAAGGCTCACTACCTTACATAAAACAATTAGATTAAATCCATCTGATGAGATTGAAGTGAGAAATTAGCTTCTTCAAAAGCCTGATGACAATCCCGATTAGGCACAAAAATACTTCTTCACACTTCGCTCAATTTTCTTCACACTCTGCTCTGCAATCGAACGATCTGATCTTTATTCGCACACACTTCGCATACATTCATCGAGCGCACACCAAAATGAGGAAACAATCGCTCTTATATATCCGCTTTATGAAATTACATCATCAACTTTGTCGGCCAAAGATAAATAATATATGAATACAAATTGTCGGCCCAATTCATGAGCAAATCTCAATGCGTACCAACCTAAGTCGGTCACAACATAATGAAGACCTAAATCAACATCTTTGAATGCGCCAAGCATTCAAAAATTAATCCACAAGGATTCGCAGCACGCTACAACCACCATGTTGGCCAAGAACATGAAAACTCGAACACACAACGAAAAAATCTCCGATCATGATCACACCAATCAATGATAAGAGCACAATCTAGAAACATCAAAGAACATCTCACGAGCATACACAACAATTGAAATTGCCAGAATCACGATCTCTTCTTCCAAAAACATTAGCTACAATAACAGAATAACTGTAGGAACACAAAAACATACAACTCGCACAAATCTTGATGCGCACCTCAGAAACTTCCGGAGTAAACACTAGATAGGCTTAGCAACAAACTCTTTAAAGCACAACACTTGAATAGCAACGTATTGAACTTTCCACCATTCTAAGCTTCACAGTACTTCACAACTTCACAGGCTACCTTCAACATATTTATTTTAATTTTCTCGATATCCTTGACATATACAGCCTTCAGAATCATTAATGCTAATAGTGTTGACATCAATGACAACCACATATTAGCAACACAACCACAGCATCCAACACCGCCATCCCCTATCGTCCTCATCTTGAAACTTTGTGGAGCATAGCTTGCTCTCCTTCACCTAAATATGCAAATGTAGAAATGAGTTTTTTTTTCATTTTGGTTGTTTTAATAGGTTTAGGTTTTGTTAAAAGGGATTTGGGGGTCCATGTACCTGCCCATCCCTTTTCTTTTTTTTAAAGTGCAACACAAAAAGTGTTGGGCAGTAGGGATGGCTAGCCATCCCCGGTACAGTCGAAGGAAGTCCACGCGTCCTCTGGCTATGCCGGCTATGCCAAGGACGGCTAGCTATCCCCTACGTCCCCGAAAAGTTTCTTTTCCATTTTGGAAACGTTTCCAAAAAGTTGCAAAAGGGGACGAGTAGGGGACATTTCTTGGTCGTCCCCACATCCCCGTACTGTCCCCGATACGGGAACAGGGGCACGAAGCCAAGGGACACGTTCCATGTGGAGCATAGTGTTGATGTTATAACAGTGCGAGATATCTTTCTCTCAAATTTAAAAATGATGGATAAATAATACCAAGGCAAGTCGAACTTGCTATATATAGAGGCCAACCCAAATGAAGAGTCACCTAGTTTTGTATAAATACAAGGTGATGATCATTCATTTGATCATCAAGTTCATTCATCATAATTCACATTCCTAGAAGAAGTTCATACTTGAGCAGCAGATCATCATCTTGTAGCAATAGATCATCATTTTGTAGCAGCAAATTGATTTCAAGGAGAAACATATTCATTTGTATCTTTGCATCTAGGAGAGGTGCTATTATTCATTGTATCAAATTCGGCATTGTGTTGGGCCTGAGTTGTAAGCAGATTTCTGCTCTTATTCCTTCAATATATAAGAGATATATTTGTTGGGTTTTTCTCCCTCGAGTAGGAGGGTTTTCCCAAGGTATCTTATTGTGTACATTGTCTTATGTGTTGTGTTTTTTTATCCTAAATCTAACATGGTATCAAAGCGGGTCTAAGAAGATCTGATCAGATTTGTTTAAGCAGTCAAGTCAACATTTCATCTAGGGCAGATCTTGAAATATCGCAGATCTAAGGTTCAAATTATTTCTGACCTAAGGGCAGATCTTTGAAGGTGAATTTGTGCGGAAAAAGAAGATGGTGAGCAGTGTCAAGGTAGAAGATAGGCTTGATGGAGCTTCAAACTTCAACTCTTGGAAACCCAGGGTACTCATTGCATTAGAGGAGAATGATCTTCTTGATTTCGTGGAAAGTGATATGCCCGAGCCTTCCGATGATACTGAGAAAATCCAATGGAAGAAAAATGGCATGAAGGCTAGAAAGATCATGATAGACTCTGTGATGAATCACCTAGTACCGATCATCTCCAAGTTGAAGACAGCTAAAGAAATGTTTGATACTCTAAAAGGATTGTATGAGATCAACAACACCAACAAAGCCCTTGCTTTGCGACAACAACTTCACCATGTAAAAATGGCTAAAGATGATTCAGTAATCTCATTCTTTATGAAGATTGCTGATTTGAGAGATCAATTGAGCACTATTGGGGATATAATTGCAGACAGAGATCTTGTTATGTTGGCACTAAATGGTCTTCCTCAATCTTGGGAACCCTTTATTCAAAGCATTAGTGGGAGATCCAAGTTGCCCAAGTTTGATCATCTTCGAGCTGATTGTATTCAAAAAGAGTCCAGGTTGGCACATCAAGAGGAATTGGGCGAAACTATCATGATGTAGAAAATAAAGTTCTTGCTACACATAGTTCTAGAGAAAGAGGCAAAGGAAGAAAAAGGAATAGAGACAGAGAATCAGATTCTGCCCCAGAACCAAAGAAGAAGGATCTCTCTCACATTCAATGTTTCAGATGTAACAAGTACAATCACTTTGCTCGAGATTGCAAATTAAGGTCTACACAACATGTTTCTACTATGGAAATTGACATAGGGACATCTCAGAAGGAGCCTAGCTCTAAAGTTGATTCAGAAGGTTTCTTATTCTAAAGTCGATCAATTTCTTCGAAGAGGAGGAAATGACATTCAGAGGGAGTCAAATACAGAGAATTCAAGGCACGAGTTGAGAGCTTGTCCTGGAAAACGATTAAGGTTCTAAGATAGGTCAATGAAGGGGAGTTCAGTTCCAGAGGATTTCTTTGAAATCTCTAAGGCAAGGATCAAGAGGGAGTTCTGTAACTCACTAAGAAGAAGTGAAGGTTGCAGTGTTGCAAGGCCAAGTGCAAAATCCTTGGAAGACCTCTTCAGCAGTTGAGAACAGAATTGCACAAGACAGTTAATCTAGATTTGACATTGGTAGCTCCGCAAACCTATTTAGAATAGGGTGATTTGGGATGAGGTTGAGGAGGACAGTCCTGGACTCGAGCAAGTCAATAGTACCAGAAGTGTGCATTGGAAACCGCTCCTCTAAGGCAAGCATTGCAGACAATCTTGGATGAGGAGGTCAAGAGGCTGATGCAAGTACTTGAAGCTCCAGAGGGAGTCACATCATCATGAAGATTTGTTGTAATGTATATTTCTCTGAGACGGAATATGAGGTGAAAACCCTTGTAGTGTATATTTCTCTAAGACGAAGAAATATGAGGTGAAAGCCCTTGTATTGTATATTTCTCTAAGACGAAGAAATATGAGGTGAAAGCGCTTGTAATGTATATTTCTCTGAGACGGAGAAATATGAGGTGCGAGCCCTTGTTCATCTCTGTGACTGAGATGAGACGTCATGTTGAGAGACTCCATGACGACATCACATTGAGAGACTTTGTGATGAACCCTTGTACTTGTGTTTCTTTCCACACATGGGAGTAGCCATGGTGGACGTCATGTTGAGAGACTCCATGATGACATCACGTTGAGAGACTCCGTGATGAACCTTTGAGTTTTCCACAAATGGGCATAGCCATTGTGGGCGTCATGTTGAGAGACTCCATGACGTGAATATCTGGAAAGATACCTCCCTAGCTAAGAGGGAGTGTTGATGTTATGGCAGCGGGAGATATCTTTCTCTCAAATTTAAAAATGATGGATAAATAATACCAAGGCAAGTCAGACTTGCTATATATAATAATTTTATGAAGAGTCACCTTGTTTCTTAAAAGAGGCCAACCCAAATGAAGAGTCACCTAGTTTTGTATAAATACAAGGTGATGATCATTCATTTGATCATCAAGTTCATTCATCATAATTCACATTCCTAGAAGAAGTTCATACTTGAGCAGCAGATCATTGTCTTGTAGCAGCAGATCATCATTTTGTAGCAGAAGGCCAATTTCAAGGAGAAATATATTCATTTGTATCTTTGCATCTAGGAGAGGTGCTATTATTCATTGTATCAAATTCGGCATTGTGTTGGGCCTGAGTTGTAAGCAGATTTCTGCTCTTATTCCTTCAATATATAAGAGATATATTTGCTGGGTTTTTCTCCCTTGAGTAGGAGGGTTTTCCCAGGTTATCTTGTTGTGTTCATTGTCTTATGTGTTGCATTTTCTGATTGCTTTCATTTCTGATCCTAAATCTAACACATAGAAGGGAAGCAATCTAAAACATGCCAACATGATTTGTCATCATAAATTGTGCACATGATTTGTAGTCTAGTAAATACCAATCATGGAGGAAATGCAAAGGGTCTTTATAGTCACAATTTAACAAACCAAAATGAAGTGTGTGCAGCCACAATTTTAGGGCATTTATAATTGTGGTTTGCAAGCATTTTATAAATCAAAGTATTTTTTTTAATATATAGCAATATTTTTCACAGCCAAGATGCCTAGATGTCCTCAAGATAGTCAAGGAATGCCTCAAACATCCCTAGTTGTCCCAAGGATAGCCAAACATCCCACTAATGTTCCCTAACTTTTGCATGCACAACAAGGAATTCTATGAATTCCAACAAATTGGAGATGGCCAAGGGGCATCCCTTGTCGTCCTATTGTTCCAAGAATGAATGTGGGGACAAAGACACAAGTTTCAAAGGGGGGAGGCATCCTTGTGTAACATAGGTACTTTGTTTTCTATATTTATGCCTTATTGTGCCTAACGGATTGGTTGAATATCACATAACACAAATGTGGTGGTGTCATTCTTTGCTTAACATCATCTAGAAATCCACCTAGTCTTGAATAATTTCTCTTTTTTAATCTTTGAACCCCTACATAAATTTGTTTTGCTTGGTTATATAAACAAACCTTTACTTTTAACAATTCATAGTTAATTCATTTGAGATTGCTTAATTTTTTCTTACAAAGGTTTGGTGCGTATGAGATTGCTTAAATTTTTTCTTTGAATTTGAGGAGGTTTGAGGTTCAAAGCAAATTAGATGCATTTTTTAAATCACTTTCTTTCCACATATCTTTCATTATATTGGCCTCCAACTTAAACTTTTTGTTTTGTGACCAGCCATTTTCTAGGTTTTTGGACATTGTAGATCCATCAAATGTATTATATTTTGATTTAGAGTCTGCCATGTGTTTTAAGAACATCCTATTGTAAAAAAGATGCATTCTTGGTGGAACCCGACATTCTATGTTGATCAAAGAGGGGTTTTTGGCTTTTGCGATCCTTATGGACCAAAAGTGTTTTGTTATAGATGTGTTGTATTAGATTAATGTAAATGCTTTTAGTTGGGTAGTTAGTATGTTAGACAGTTGGGTAGGTTAAGGTGGTCATGCTAAAGAATGGGCTGATATAAGCCATTCTATGTTTTTGCAATTCAATGTCTCGCATGATATACTTTTCTATTGTGTTGGTGTCATCTATAATGTAAATTTTATTTTTCTTGTGTGCTCTCTAATTCTATGCATAGTCATTATGTCTTTCAATTGATTTAGATGGCCATGCATGAACTCCAACGGTTTTGATGTTCTAGGGAAGTGAGAAGGCATTGATTCTCTTATTGATATTTGGGTTTTCAGGAATATTTGTTAGACTTCCTGGTTGTAATTGCAAGGAAAATACCAGTAAGACAGTATTGACAAAACATATCTCATTTCCCAAAAAATGTCTTTGACTCCTTCCCTCCTAACTTTTGATTTCAACTTGTATTTAAACAATGGAAAATGGTTAAGCTGAATGCTAAATTCCCTTTCTTTGTGGCATTTATAAATCATTCTATGGTTCCTATGTCATCAACAATAATATGACCATGATCTGGTCTTTCTTTTTCCTTTTGAACCTAAAATCTCTTGCTTTAAATGACTATTTATTTAAAATGGACTCCCAATGATGACAGTCCTGGTCAGGTCAAATTTTGCTGTTGGGCTCTGCAAAATCTATCATTTGCCCGAAATTTAAGGCTATGTTCTCTATATGTCAGTGTGGTGTGGAAAAGAATGTTGTTTGTTTGGGAGAGACTTATTGAGATAGATACTTTTAGTTTAGCTATATGAACTAAGAGGAATTGGAGCACATATTCTTTCATCCACTCAATAAAGCGCAATAAATTGCTCTCAAAAAGAGCGGAGGACTTAGTATATGTGCATTCCAACTTGCGTCTCCTTTCACACAAACAACATGACTACAAGGAAGGGGAGACAAAGTTGTGGGATATAGGGACAAAGGATACTGACTTGGATGCTTCCACTTCCCACCATGTTGCATATGAGGAGTCCGATATCCAACAGGAGCATGGGCACAATACTAGTGCTAGTGACAGTTCCATTGGCACTACTTGTGATTCATCTAGTCTTCCTACTTCATCTAATGTCAATGTTGACATTGATATGGATGATTTAGAGAATCCATTTGATGATTAAAACTTTATAAGTGTTGTAATATTGAACTTGAAGTTTGAACAATGAATATTTATCATGCATGTGTTAAAAAATTAAATGTTTTAACTTTTAAATGATATTCAAGTTTATGGTGGTTTTACTTTTGTTGTTTATATGATGTTATGTGATGTTCTAATCCTAATTCATGCTTCTAGGCTGCATACATATATATATATATATATACTAACGAACCAAACCCACCCCCCAAAAAATTTAGCCGAACCAGAGAACCGAACCCCTGAACCCAAACCCAAACCGGTAACTTAGAAAAAAAGTAAAGATATTTTTTTAGGGATAAAGGAAATCGCTGGCAACAAAATTTTAGGAACTTAATGCTTGGCTTCCTTCACCTTGTTCTTTTGATTTTAAGCTATCTTAGGATCAACTAAGCATATATTCAGCAAAGGATTTTAACATGGAAGTCAGCCATATCTTACAGTTAGCTAGAGATATAGTAATTATCTGAGGTACACCAATATTTCATTGTTATTAATGTGCCTAAACAATAAGCATTTTGACATTTTCACAATTAAGTTGAAAATGCAGAAACTCTTTCCATGTGAGATGAGCAACAAATTATTGTAACAAACAAGAACCAAAAGCTTGATTTCATCAAGAAATCTGGTAAGAATGAGTAATCTATGGCCTGCAAAATCTTAAAATCAAATAATAAAGTCAAATTGTCATTGCAAGAAAAGATAGATCACATTTGAAATCTGGTAAGAATGAGTAATCTATGGCCTGCAAAATCTCAAAATCAAATAATAAAGTCAAATTGTCATTGCAACAAAAGATGGATCACATTCTCAAACTTCATAAGGACACAAACTGAGGGCAAAGATGTCAAACCTGGTTGAACTATTTTGACATTGTGTGTTGTCAATGCTTGGAACTGACTCGCACTTATAGAAACCTGATCCATTATGAAATGACTCAAGACCTGCTGATAACAAAGAAAGTTTTGATCGTTCATATTAAATCCAAAAATAAGCTTAAAAATCTTTGATGCATTTTGATATTCAAATTAAGAAAGAATGGTACTGCAGAGACTTGTTGATAAAGCAGTTCACATTTTTGCATGATAAATCCTGAACATGGAAGAAAATTCTGAATGTGTGCAAACATTTCAAAGATTCTGACAGAAAAGGAAGGTAACCCTAAGAAGTAGTTAAGGTGATTAATCCCTGAAAATGAATACAATCAATTTTTTTGTTGGCTCCAGGGTCTGAAATGACAGGGAATTGGATTTAACAAACAATCAAAGCTGTTGACCTAAAAGTAAAATTGAGACCATAGCAACTGCTCATGTTTGTTTAAGGAAGCAAAAGAAGACCAAATCTGGTTTCGTATTCTCTTGAACCTTCTCTAATTTTGCATAAGACACAATAGCCAAAGATTACTCGTCCAAGCCAGATTAATTCAGCTCCAGGACTCCTAAATGTAACCACACTGATTATTTGAAACCAACTAGTTGACATATATAATAAAGATTTTAGTTTCACCTGCAAATAAAGGCTTTTGTAGCATATGAGCTGACATTGAAACAACTTAACAGAAAGCTAGGGAAATCATAGCCAGGCCTCATTAAAAATATGTTTTCTTAAAACATCCAAAAAATAAAAGAAATTGAAATTCATTTCCTAAAGCCTCTGGTTTACTGTTTGAGCTTAATAACTACTATCTCTAGTGCTCTAGAGGTACATTTTATTCTCTACCTCTTGTATATGTTGGAAATATTGGTACTCCGAAGACAAATAGCATTCAGGATAATATTTCATTAGTCATGAGAGCCTTTTAATACACTATGCTTGATCTTATATTCTAGGGATCTAAGCATATCACCTTCCACATCTATCTCTTATTCTCCTATTCTGAGTGGTTGATATAATAATCACATAACAAACATATTAACACCAATCCTACTATCTAAAGTTGGATTTCAGTTTTCTAATCTTTAAAGTTGGAAAGCACCCTGTGACCAGAACTTGGCTACACAGCACATCCTAGCTGATTATAGCTGTCTAGTTGGCAATTAAGACCAATGTTGGGCAGTTATTAGCAGAGGTGCTACTATGAGAAGGAGAGATATTTCATATTATATTCTTGTCTGTGGTGGAATTTTCTAACATCTACAACAACATGAACCACCCTTTCTTTCACTCCCAATTTTGAGAAAGCTACACATTGTAATACCTTTCAGTACTTTTAAAAGAATATATCTCACTCTCCCAGAATTTCTCATTGTTCCTCTGATACCAATGTTGGAAATATTGCTGTACACGATACAAATATCATTTGGGATAATATTTCGTAAGTCATGAGAGCCTTTTAATAATCTGTTGTTGATCCTATTTTCTAGGGATTCCGTGCATGTCACATTCAGCATATGTCTCAAATCCTATCGTCTAAAGTTGAGTTTGAATTTCTAGCAGCGTATGCTCTCTCTAGGGACAATATCAAAAGCTTTCTTGAACTAAACAAGATATGTACTGTCTTTCTTGTTGCATTTGCAGTCCTTGGTAATAACTTTAAGGTGACCAAGCAGTCAATTGTTGAGTGTTGTTTCTAAAAACAGTTTGACCTTTAAGCTGTTTAACTTTCTTCTTGATCCAACAGCTCCTTCTACATTATATCAAAATGATTTTTTTTAACGGGCTAACTACGATAGTCTGATAAATGAAAAATCATTTTGGTTCTCAAATTGTGGCAATCATTTAACTTTCAGTTCACATTTTAGGGAAAACTTGCTTAATCACTTAGTTAAAAATGCACTTAATAGGAAGCAAAATGATGTGTCTTCCTATCTTCAAAATAAATACCTACAGAACCCCAACAACTTTCCTGTTGGTTCTCAAATTGTGGCAATCATTTAACTTTCAGTTCACATTTTAGGGAAAACTTGCTTAATCACTTAGTTAAAAATGCACTTAATAGGAAGCAAAATGATGTGTCTTCCTATCTTCAAAATAAATACCTACAGAACCCCAACAACTTTCCTGTGCTATTTTCTAAATGTTTGATACCAAATATGACGTCATTTGTCCAAGACCCTCTAGAGGGCCTGAAAAAAATATGTATGTCATCTTTGATTTGAGAGTAAACATAATGTTTGTTGAGATAAGAATTCCAGTCAATACTGATAATTCTTCCAAATATGATGTCATCTGTCAAAGACCCTCCTCAAGGGCTTGACAAGAATCTGGATGTCATCTGTGATTTGAGTGTAAATATAATGCTTGCTGAGATAAGAATTCCAGCCAATAATGGCAATTTGTCCCCAACAACTTTCCTGTGCTGTTTTCTAAATGTTTCACACCAAATATGATGTCATCTATCAAAGACCCTCCCAGAGGGCCTGAATAAAATCTGGATGTCATCTGTGATTTGAGTGTAAAATAAGAATTCCAGCCAATAATGACAATTTTTCCAAATCTGATGTCAACTGTCAAAGACCCCCTCCTAGAGGGCCTGAAAAAAAATCTGGACATCATCTGTGATTTGAGTGTAAACATAATGTTTGTTAAGATAACAATTCCAGCCAATAATGGCAAGTTTTCCAAATTCCTTCGAGTTCCTAGTTATAAAAAATTTCCAAGTTTGCTTAGAATCTCTTTTTTCAGTTTTAGAACATGCCTTCTTTTTATTGATAACTTATAATATTAGTGTCAAATCTTAATTATGGCAATTTTCCCAAATTCCTTTGATTTCCTAGTTATAAAAAATTTCCAGGTTTGTTTAGAATCTCTTTTTAAAGTTTTTGAATGCCTTTTCTTTGTATTGATAATTTATAGTATTAGTATCTAATCTTAATATTTTTACTTGGCCTAATTGAGGTATCATTTTTGTCTTTTCGGCACAATTTTACATTCTGCTGTATCAAGCATTGGATAACTAATAATCATTTTTCCTAGTTAATATACAAGAATATTTATTGAAGCATAACAATAATTTCAAACTAATCTTTCATATTTTAGATCATCTCATTTTTACAATATTATCAAATTCATTTAGCAAAATCAATGACAAATGAAGTAGTTCTCCTCTTATTAAAAAACTCACTTAATCTTGGAACATTCTTCAAGGTTAGCTAGAATAATATCTGATTTGAAAGTTGTGAGAATTTCATGGTGATCAAAGTCATCCTTATCATCTATTAAATTGATGTTTGGGAAAATGGATGGAGATAACTGGTGTTTCTTTCTCATAGTTGATGATTTGTAAAAATATTTATCATATTAAACTTTCATATTTTAGATTATGTCATTTTCACAATTTAGTTGAACTCGAAACTAAACAATTATTCTTTTGTTATAAAGGATTTACTTGGTCTTGGAACACTCTTCATGATCAGTTGGAATTGATTTTAAAGTTATGAGACTTTCATGGTGATTGGAAACAAGCACCTTGTTATTTATTGAATTGATGTCATCAATTTTCTAATCTATTGGGCAAAGGGATGATGATAATATAATCAACAGTACCACTCTCCAAATCATGAACACAAGTCATAAGTTGTGATCTAATCCATCACTTCAAGCTATATCCAATATGTTACACCAAATTTTCGTGACGACGACAACAACTAAAGGGGGGACGCATTTTTGGGTCAAATTTTTTGGGAGGCCATTTTTTAGCGTACAATTGTTTAAAGAATAGGGAGAATTCAGAAGTATAGGAAATTTCAAATATTCGTATGATAACATTGATAAGGCATTCATCATATAAATTATAGTCTTATACATAGTAACATTGCATTAGAGTTGAATTGAGATTTCACATGAGAGTCAACACACAAATTACAAACTATCAAATTTTCATTCCTTTCATTGTCAATGTACATATATACTACCATACATATATTAATTAATAATATATGTAAAAAATGTTGAAAGTTATCATTATTCAGGTGTCTATTGACTTGAGGAAAAATGTTTACATCTTCATTAACATTATTAAATAAAGATTACATGTTATAAAATTATTAATTTTAAATTTTTTATAATTAGTATTTTTTCTTTACTTAACATTGTCCTTCTTAAATTTGAAATATAAATTAAAAAAAAAAAACGTTTTTGATCTTTTTCAAAAATATAAAATGCAATTAACTCTTTTTTTAAAAAAAAACAACTCTTAAATAATTAATTCTTAAGTAATTTAAAAATATATATATAATAATTTTAAATAATATTAATTCTAAAGAGAAATATTAAATGATTTCATTGTTTCTTTTCAAAATAAAGATAATTCTGTAAAAAAAATATTCAATGTTAAAAACAATATTTTTTTTTTTATAATTAATTCTGTAATCAATTTTGAGGGAAATGACGTCCACATACTTGTCATTTTCAATGAAGCTTCAAAAAGTTTACAGAATATTCCTTCATTGCTTTCATTGTATAACGCTTTCAGAGTAATTATATAAAAATTACAAAAAAAATGCTCAAAGGCTTCAAGTTTCAAATACAAAATGACAAAGACACAAAAAATCTGCCATTGCCCCTACTAACACTACTTTGAATCTCAATCACTACCACTACGAGGGACTACCTCATCCAATGGAACCCCAACCAATCCCTCCTATGTCGCCTCCTCATCAACTTGTGTGGCATCTTCAAGATTAACATCCCAATATGTGATTGGAGTCTATCATTAGGCACTATGTTACCAAGTACCCCACCCTCAAGGTCCTAGTCCTATACCGAATTGATTCAGGTATCGATCCCGCGACAAGAGCAGCCAGAGTATTGGTCCCACAAAAGGAGCAGACCAAGATTTCATCCTACCCAAAGAAAAACAAAAAAATCATTTTCTAAAACATTTATAAACAAAAAAGTGTCAAAATACCTGATTTTGCCCCTAAGTGATAAAATATGAAAATGGCATGTTCCATGAAGGTTTGTATGGTTTGAAAGGCCTTAATTTGGGCTTGGAGGCGAGGCATCTATCCTTCAACCCCACTAGGGGCACTACCCCCAAAACCTCCCCCCCCCCCCAACAAGCGGTGTTGCATTTTGAGCCCTCGAACTCTGCTAGGGGCATTGCCCCTAGACCTCCATGAGAGTACTACCCCTCAACCCCATTGGGGCCTCCACTCCCAAACCCCCAATAGTTATTGGGATCTCTGGTCACATAAGAAACTTGATTACAATGAGGGGTGATGAGGAATTGGGATCTAACTCTTGAGTGTGCTGACATAAACATTATTGTCACACAAAACTTGCTAAAAATCTCTTTAAATGAGGTAGCTTCTACATATGGCATGGCTAGTGGAAGTGGCATTATCACTCATTGTGGCTAAAATGAAATTGAACCAAATGTTGACTTTGATGCACTCAATGAGGATTAATATGAAGATTATTGAATATTGATTGTAATTTCCATTATGTATTGACATTTGACTAGTCATTGAATTATGAATTTATAAGTCTTTTTTTTTTTTTTTTGCAAATTATGAGGTATTTAAATATTTTGTTTATTGGCAATGAGTATCGTCATTTTTATATTTTATAATTTTAAAATTTATATATATAAAAAATACAAATGTAAGGAAAAAAAATTGTCATTTCGACATACCCAAAACTCATTCTTGTACCTAACCTTGTACCAAATTTGGCAACTTAGATGGCCACCAACTTCTTTGCTCATTCAAAGGTAAGCCTATTCCTCTTGACTCATTGATGAAGCTATATGTGAACCAATTCCTCTCTACATTAGAGGATCTAACTCTTGAGTGTTCTAACATAAATGTTATTGTCACAAAACTTGCTAAAAATCTCTTTAAATGAGGCAGCTTCTACATATGGCATGGCTAGTGGAAGTGGCATTATCATTCATTGTGGCTAAAATGATTTTGAACCAAATGTTGACTTTGATGCACTCAATGAGGATTAATATGAAGATTATTGAATATTGATTGTAATTTTCATTGTGTATTGACATTTGACTGGTCATTGAATTATGAATTTATGAGTCTTTTATTTTTTTGCAAATTATGAGGTATTTAAATATTTGTTTATTAGCAATGAGTATCGTCGTTTTTATATTTTATAATTTTAAAATTCATATATATATAAAACAAATGTACCATACCCAAGAAAAAAAAATTGTCATCTCGACATACCCAAACCTCATTCTTGTACCCAACCTTGTACCAAATTTGGCAACTTAGATGGCCACCAACTTCTCTGCTCATTCAAAGGTAAGCCTATTCATTGTGACTCATTGATGAAGCTATATGTGAACCAATTCCTCTCTACATTAGACAAACTAATAACCAATGAAAGGAGGCACATGGCAAGCATCCCCAATTTTGTTGCATTCTTGCCATTTTGTGTCCATTATTTAATAGAACTAGTTTGAGATAATGTGGCTCTATCTATAATCAACTTTTGTTTGTTGAATGTTGGGCCACACAGATTGACAAAGACTAGCCACCATGTTCAAAGTAAAGTAAACTCCTCATTGATATACATCTTTTGAAAGGCCTTAATAAACCCTACTTTCACCTCTTCATCATCTAAAGGAGGCACTCTTCTAGGCCTTAGTACATACCATTTGGAATTTAGAGCACAAGCTACCATGTGAAGTAGGGTGTTTATAATGTTCCATTGCCACATCATAATGGGCCTAATATGCTCCTCATAAAATCCAAAACTAAGATCTCTACTATGAAAGGCTTTCTTCATCTACACAAGCATATTCTCAAATGTCTTGTAAATCTCTCCAAGACTAGGAGAGTTTGCATCAACATGTTTATGTCCCACACAACAAATGAGATGAACAAGCAAACATATGTACAAACAAGTTACAAAATTAAAATTTGGAAAAACATTAAGACACAAATTGACAAAAAGTGAATGCTATTACAAAGAATGAAAATAATTTACAAGTTAGAAACATTAATAAATTAAAACAATTAAATTATAAAAGTTGCTACAGAAAGATGTTATTTGCTGCAGAAGTGAGTTACAGGTGGTTGATGGAGTGAAACCATGTTGTTGCATAAGATATTAGTCATAGTAGAAGTAAATTGCAAGTGGCAAATGACATGAAGTCCATGATGCTATTGAAGTTCTAGTGATATTGAAGTGCAATCCACAAGGATATTGAGTTATACATAGGTTGCTGACAAAGATATCAATGGCTGCAAATGTGACTTGCAAGTGGATAACAAAGTGAAGCCATCTTGCTACAAAAGATACACTTTTTTGCTACCATATATTTAAAAAATAAATAATCCATTATATCACTATTTGCTATCATATATTTTAAAAATAAAAAATTCATTATATCACTATGGCCCACCAATCATCATCAAGGACCATTCGCTTCCCTATGTTTGCCTCATTGCATCTACCCCACTCCATATTAACCATCATTAAATTGCTTCTCCAACATCCTCCCTAACAAAATAAAATAGCTAGCAATTCTAGCATCCACGGGCTTGAAGAATTCCTTTCACAAGTAAGTCCTAAAGAGAGCAAGGAAGGTGTTATGGTTGTAAAGGAACATTTGTATGTCTCTAGCTTTTGCCAATGTATCTTCCCAATGCCTCTTAATGCATTATTCAACACATGCACATAGCATAGGGTCATCAAGCCAACTAACCTACATACATAGGCTGAATCAGTTAGAGGAAATGGGTATTTACATAATTAATTGTTTAATTACTTAGGTCATGTGTTTTTTTGGTGTTTCAATGCCTCTTAATGCATTATTCAACACATGCACATAGCATAGGGTCATCAAGCCAACTAACCTACATACATAGGCTGAATCAGTTAGAGGAAATGGGTATATACATAATTAATTGTTTAATTACTTAGGTCATGTGGTTTTTGTTGTTTCAAGTCATAAGATGAGTACACATGTCATGATCTAGTTTTATCTTCACCCAAGGTTTCTCTAGGGTTGCTTTTTGCTTTTTCCTTTTATTAGGATTCATTGTTGTAATTCATTTATCCAAACAACATTAATTATGATTCATGCTTTGGATCAATGGCAATTGGCCTCCATAGCTTCTTTTTTTCTCTTTTTTTGTAACAAATATTTGATTGCAAGTGGTCCTTGAGCTATAGGGTTGAGAAATCAACTATAACATAGTATCAAAGCTCTAGATCTGCAATTCCCTGTTGGTTTATTGAGAGATCTAGCCTTGAGCAACAAAAAAAGGTGCATTGTGGAGCCAAGTGAAACTCATTGATGCATCCAGAAGGCCCAAAAACCTTAAGATTGATTCTCAATTCATCAAAATCGAAAGAAAAAATTATGAGGTATTTTTTGATAGGGCACAAATTTCAATGCCTTGAGATCTATACAGTAATATGGATCCATACGTTGTATTACACCATTCAGGCATTTAGTGTGAAAAAACTCCTCCCTCTATGCATTGGTTTGATTTTCATCTTTTTTGCCATGTAAATTTTTTTTGTAATGGGCGGGTTTTTTATTTTTTCGAGCATCTAGTTGTACCTTTTTCCAATGATTGTTTTGGTGTTTCCAACAAGTTTTTGAATCTTTGGCGGTGAGATTTTTTATTGGGCAACAACTAGTTTTTAAGCGACACAATCATTTTGCCCCAAGGGTGGTGACCATCAGAGGTTTTTCTAGGTGCTGCAAAATTTCTACTTGCTTTTTTTCTCCCTGCTGACGACCCTATTGTAGACCAAAAGCGATGGCCTTGTTGTAAACTAGAGGTGTTTTTTTTTTGGCAAGATTATTTTTATCAACAAAGACTTCAGGGATAGTTTATTTAAGGTTGCCAACCGTCTTTTGGAGGTTACCATTGCTATCCCCATGACTAGTCCAATTGCTGCTAGCGGCATATAAATTGCTACCAAATTTGACCAATGACAGCTATGAAGATTCCTGAGCAGCTTTTTTAATATTCGTTGTGTTGTTCTTCTATCTTTCCCAACCAGTAACCCCTTCTATCGGCTCCAATCTGACGACGGTAGTGAACAACCCTTCTCTTGCCGCGAACCAGCTTTTATCGCCTACAAAGCCAATCTCTCCATATTTGGCAATTTGGCACTTCAGCACTTCTTTCCTACAGTTTTATGTCGAACAAACAAGTGGTTTTAGCAATCCCCCTTCTATCGGCTCTGATTTGACAACGATAGTGTCTACGAATGACCAACAACCCTTCTCTTGCCGCGAACTAGCTTATATCGCCTACAAAGCCAATCTCTCCATATTTGGCAATTTGGTACTTCGACACTTCTTTCCTGCAGTTTTCTGTCGAATAAACAAGTGGTTTTAGCGATCCCCGTGGCCAAGCATTTTTCTAGATTTTTTCACAATCCCCCACTAAGACAACAGTTTGCGGTGTATGGATGGTGGTTTAGCATTCACACAATATGCTTTCTGTTTTCAAACCTTTTTTGTACCCTATGGCGGTTTTCTAGTCAAACTATTGTTTTTCATCAACAAAGGGAATTATTCCAACCCACAAAAGCATATTTCGACTATTGGATTGCTAATGTCAACATGATGTCACATTGACATCATTAATGCCCACCACAATTTCCCAAACCCTGGTTGTAAATGTTAATCAAATCTAGTTTAAATTGAATCCTAAGAAGAACCTATGGAAATTCTATGTAAGAATTCTAAGTCAGATTTTATATCTTGTATTTTGAATGTGCTGATTGCAAAACTTTTATTAATTTCAATGTCTACAATCAAAGATTGTCATCATGCTTTGTACTTGAAGGAGGAGAAACACCTCGAAGATACGCACCTCCAAGGAGAGACACCCCCCATGAGAGGACGTGTCCCTTGAGGGCGCGGGTCTCTCTTAGCCGACCAATACTAATCGGTGGTTGAAATATACTCTCTTAAAAAAAATTGATTTTCAATAACAAATACAATGTAACCAAGCACCCATTAAGGTTAGCTTAACCCAAAACATTGCATGAAAGAACTCTAACCAAGAATGCGCCCTAAAACCACTGAAGGAGGAGGGGTGGGCATATCGTCAAAGGATCCCTAGGATCTAGGGAATCAAAGTTACAAAGATTACAACTAAAAGAGAGAGTCTAAACTCAACACCAAGAATGTGCACTCAAGATCCTTTAACAAGCGAGGTGCTAGCATATGGTGGAGTGTTAATTGCTGAATTGAAAGAACATAGGCGAATAACCAGCCATGAGAGAATTTCTTCACTACCACCAAACAGTGGGGGGAAAAGATTACAATTTAAACACTTCGTCTGCTGCAGCAGGCATCCACTCAAGAGTGGGAATTCTCCACTTTACAGTGGGTAAGATGAGAGATTCAAATTAATTCACAACCTTACAATCCAATAATCTGCAATTTACAAACATTACAATGATAGACAAAGCCACAATGTGAAGAATGATTATCTCAATCTAGAAAGCTCTTAAACATTGAAAAGGAAGCTAAAATATGATCTCTTTGAAGTCTGATAATTAAAATCAGCAAACTAAAACTGTAAATCAGCAATCGATGAATCAATGAAATGCTTATATCTTAATCAATTTACCTCTGAATTGCGTGAAACCAAGTGCAATGAACCTTTGGAGGATAGGCGCCCATGCCATGATGAATAAACAGCTCCAAAAACCCAACATTTATTTATTGGCACAATTCCCAATGCAAACAAAAAGGTACGGCCCTAGCAAGGGCGATTTTGCTAGTAAAAATCATACACTTTGAACTAAAATCTGGAATTTGCTAAAAAGGGATGCCATGACCTTAGCAATGATATTATTGAATGCCCATAACAAGAATAAAATGATACAAGAAGTTGTTAACAAATTCAACTTTCAGCTGTGTAAATATCAGCAACTTGAAATCTGGAAAACACACCACAATTCTCCACTTTGAAGCTCAATATGTACTTATAAATGAAGCACACTCTCACTCCATCATCTAGGGAACCATAGTTTCAAGTCCGAAGAGTGGAATAGAATTTGCTAAGCTTTCCCTTAGCCGGATTCTGGATTTCAAACTAGCAACATAACTTTGCTTTCCAAAACATAACATAATCAACTCTCCATAATGCAGCAATATATAAGTTTCAATGGGCAAATGAAACACTTTGAATTCCAAGAAGTTGAATCATTTCAACTTCCCAAGGGATGCCACCTTCAACGATTCACTTTATTGTGAACTAATAAAACATTATTTCCCTTCCCTTTAGGCGTCCATTTCTATTTGCAACAATAAAGCATTTAATAAATCATTAAATGCTCAACATGACCCCTTAACGTCCCCTCTTTAAAACAACATGAAGTTATCTCTCCTAGGCATGGGGGTACAACTTAAAAACATGAAATTAACTAAGTATAACACTTAGTCCAAGGAGATAACCAAAACCAATGCCAATACTGAAACTGAAGGGATTACCACAAATAGCATGATGACCTGAGCTGAACTGCAGATGATGATACTGCCAAGATTAGATTTACTAAAAATAGTCACTACCAAAAATAGTAAGTTCACTTCAACTTAACAGAAAGCCAAACTGATCGGCCACATTGAACTGCAAAAGATTGAGTTGCTGCTAGAGTGATACTGCTATAAATATACTTACCAAAAATAGCATATTGCTATAAATAGTAAGTTTGCCAAAATCACATCTGCCAACTGAGCAGTATCATGACTTACTATAAATAGTAAGTGTTCCCATTCTACTTAGCCTACAAGTTTCTGGAAATAGGCTAAATCCAATTGTAGAGCGTAAGGCTAAATTGGGGACATTACAGTGGTCAACATAAACATATAAGCATTTAACACCCTGCGATTTATATAATGCAAAGTTTGAACATTATTTATATTTCGAATTTTATTCATGCTCATAAATTCGAATTTCTTATTTTTAGAATTATTTATTTGATAAGTAATTTCAATCACATATAAATGATGATGATGCATAAATGCAATCATCATTTATATCTGACCGAAGCTACCCTTCATCAGCACTCCCTCTTAGCTAGGGAAGATAACTCTAAAATAAGTAGAGATATCACCTCCACATGTGACATCGAAGATATGATATGATTTCTCAATATTGTCAAGTCACATGACATTCTTCATAATCACATCTTCATTATGGTATGTGCACTGACATCAAGTCACATGATGTCTACCATAATAATTCATGGCATATCCACGGATATATAACTATCCACCATGATTATCTCTTAAGGATCACAATGATCTTCAAATGACATCAAGTCCCATGATATCCATCAAAGTGTCCAAGAGATACTATCATGACATGTCCACAGATATCAAGTCACATGATATCTATCATGATAGTTAAACTCATCATTGTAGAGTCATCACTTTACAATGTCACATTCAAGTGTTCATTATTAGAAAGATCGTCACCTTTCAATAATGTACACAGGGGGAGCGGGCCCATAAGGTCATGGAGTCACACACATGACAAAAGAGTTTACACATTAAACATCTTAAATATATTAGTACAACTTCTAAACAATTTTGAATTTCAAACATAATATCAAATTACATTTCAACCATACCAAGCTTCTTCCTGAAGTGTTCTACCTTGATTCGAGAGAGAGGTTTGGTGAGAATGTCTGTTGTTTGATCATTTGTACTAATATACTCCAACTAGATCACATTCCTTTCTACCATGTCTCTTACATAATGGTAGGGGATCTCAATGTGCTTAGATCTATCATGGAATACAGGATTTACAGAGAGTTTGATGCAACTCTGATTATCACAATGAATGATTGTAGGATTCAAAGGCTCATCAAAGAGTCCCACAAGCAATTTTCGAAGCCAAACTGCTTCTCTTGCCCCCATAGAGGTTGCAATGTATTCAGCTTATGTTGAGCTTTGTGCTACTGAAGACTGTTTTCTGCAGATCCAAAAGATCATAGCCGATCCTTAACTGAAGCAACATCCTGATGTGCTTTTCTGATCGGTTACACTTCCAACCCAATTTGAATCAAAGTATCCATGTAGATCTAGTTGGTCATTTTTGTAAAGAAGACCATATCCAATAGTGCTTTGAAGATATCTCAATATATGTTTCATAGCCATAAGGTGAATTTCCTTTGGCTCACACATGAACTAGCTAAGAGCATTCACTGCATAGCAAATGTCAAGTCTGGTGTTAACCAGGTACATCAAAGATCCAATCATTTGTCTATATAGGCTTGAATCTGCACACTTGGATTCTATTGTTGCTTCTTTCAGTTTGTGAAGGTTGGTTTCCATAGGTGTAGACATGGGTCTACAGTCCAACATTCCAAATCTCTTCAGAATATCAATAGTATACTTCCCTTGGTTTAGTATAATGTCATCTGATTTCTGCCATACTTCCAAACCTAAGAAGTAGTGTAAGATGCCCAAGTCTTTCATGTCAAATTCTGAAGTTAGATCCTTCTTTCCTTGAGCAATGAGGTGATCTTCTCCTGTTATCAGCAGGTCATCAACATATAAAATAATTATTAACATATCACCTTTGATTACCTTAAAGTAAAGATTTGGGTTTGCATCATTCTTGGAAAATCCTAGTCCCAAGAGGTAGCTGTCAATTCTTTCATACCAAGCCTGGGAGCCTGTTTAAATCCATAGAGAGTTTTCTTTAGTCTGCATACATGTGAGTCGGGTTTATGTATCACAAAACCTTCAGGGTGTTCTAGATAGACTTCCTCTTCAATGGTTCCATTTAGGAAGGCAGTTTTCACATCCATTTGGTGGATCTTCCAGCCTTTAGCTGCTGCAATGGCTAACACTACTCTCACAGATGTGTAATCAACACCTTCCTTTTGTGAAAAAGCTCTTGCCACAAAACATGCCTTATGTTTTTCTATATTGCCATCAACAGCATGTTTGATTTTGAAGAACCATTTAGAAGAGACAACAGATTTCTCTTTTGGTCTAGGCACTATATCCCATACATCATTCTTTAGAATGGACTGATATTCTTCCATCATTGCATCCTTCCATACTTGATGTCTGAAGGCTTCTATAACACTGTCAAGTTCTGACTTTATGATGTTATTCATTAAAGCAACATAGCTTGAGAACCATTTGGGTCTTTTACTTTCCCTAAACGTTCCTTTAGGTGCTGCAAGATTCTCAACTTCTTTGATCATCTTTCTAGCCCAAAGTGGCCTCTTTCTACCGTTGTCATTTGTATTCTCATCTGAAGTAGATTGAAGTTCATTTGGCATTTCCTCAAAATACTCCTTCTGAATCTCAGGAGCAAGTTCCACTTCTAATACTCTAAGGGAATAGGTTTCTATCTCACTAGAACTTCTTGCCCTTTTGAATGCAATGTCTTCTTCAAAGATGACATCTCTGCTCAATTCAATTTGTTTATGCCCGGGTACGAATATCCTGTAGGCCTTAGAGGTTTCACTATATCCCACAAATACCCCTTTCTTTCCGGAAGGTTCTAGTTTGAATCTCCTCTTTGGGCACATGAATATAGACAAGGCAACCAAAAATCCTAAAATGACTAATATCAGGTTTTATGCCGGTAAAAGCTCCTTCAAGAGTTTTGTTATCTAGATGAGAATGAGGACATCTATTTTGAATGTAGACAACAGTTCTAGAGGCTTTTGCCCAAAATGAGGTTTCAATGTTCTGGTCAAGCAACATTGCTTTAGCAGCTTCTACAATGGTTTCTATTTTTCCTTTCATCAACCCCATTTTGTTGAGGGTTGTAGGCTACTGTAAACTCCCTCTTAATCCCAACATTCATGCATAATTCCTTAAACATTTCAGAGGTGTATTCTTTCCCATTGTCTGTCCTTAAGATTTTTATTTCCTTCCCAGAGAAGTTTTCAGTAAGAGCTTTGAACTCCTTGAACCTTTTAAGGATTTCTATTGACTCTTTACACTTAAGGAAATAAATCCAGGTCTTCCTAGAGAAGTCATCTTTAAATATGACATAGTATAGGAAGCCTGCCTTGGAAGGTACAGACATGGGTCCACATAAATCAGAGTGAACCAATTCTAATACATTTTGGGTTTTACTCAAGCTATTGTGAAAGTATCCCTTTGTATTCTTTCCTAGGGCACAACCTTTATAGGTTCCTTCATGAAATGGTTTTAACTTAGGTAATCCTGTTACAAGTTTTTCTACAGAAGGTAAGGCACAGAAATGAAGGTGTCCTAATCTTCTATGCCAAATTTCATTTGAATCAGAAGTATCAAGGGTAAGGGCTTGCTTAACCTCAGTGCATAGTTTGTAAAGATACCCTTGTCTTATACCTATGGTTTGGGCTTTCTTTATAGTTGAGTTCTTAGGCCATGCCAGAACTTTCCCATCCATAAAGGTAACTCTATATCCATTGCCTTCAAGGGCAGAGATGGATATTAGATTCCTCTTTATTCCAGGTACAAATAAAACTCCAGTGAGTTGAAGGGAGAGACCAGATTTCAATGTGATAGAGCAAGTTCCAACCCCTTTTATAGGGTGTGCAAAATCATCTCCAATGGTTACTTCTTCATCAGTCTCTTCAGTCATAGTGTCTTAAGTGTTCTCTGAACCCTGTGATATGCCTTGAAGAACCACTATCAATTACCCAGTTGTGGGTGTTGTTAGATACTTGACTAGATAAGGCTGAATAGAATACAAATTTCTCAGATTCATGGTCTGAATTTGACTTTCCTACTTTAGCAAAGGATGCTTGTTGTTTTGATTTGTCAGGGCACTTCATTGCATAGTGCCCATATTGATCACATCTAAAACATTGTACTTGAGAGATGTCTTTCTTCTTGGAAGATCCTTTTCCATAGGAATTTCTCTTTCTTTTAAATGATCCTTTCCTGTAGGAGTTTTTCTTACTCTTTTTATTAGATGTTGTGTTGAGCACATGAATGTCTTCATCTATGTTCTTTTGTTTGTTTTCTTTTGTTGAGAGTCTTGTTTCCTCTTGTAGGCAGTTTGTTCTTAGCCTATCAAACTTGGGGAGTTTAGATCTCGCACTTATTCCTTGAACAAATGACTCCCATGAGTTTGGTAGGCCTCCTAGTGCAATTAGAGTTAACTCTTTGCTATCAATTTGATATCCAATTATGGATAATTGATCCCTTAGTTCAATGAACCTCATGAAGTATGCATTAATAGTTTCTCCTTTGTTTATTTGGACATTGTTGATTTGCCTCTTTAATGCAAGAGTCCTACTGGTGTTGTTTATCTCATAGGTGCTCTCAAGGGATTTGAACATTAGATATGTAGTTTCATGTTTTGCTAGAATGGGCACTATATGACCCCTAACTGCATCTACTAAGATTTTCATGGCCTTTTCATTGTTCTCAATCCATTGAGTTTTCTCAGGATCAGCCTCAAGTTCCCTTTTGTTTTCTCTCACAAATGAGTCTAACTTATTCTATTTAAGGATCATCATGATTCTAAATTTCCATGATGTGAAGTTGTTTGCTCCTGTAAGACGATCTTCAAATCTGATCACACTTGACATTATGAAGAATGTGATGTGAATTCGATTTAAAAAATACGAATTTTCCTAAGCAATTTGATATCTAGATTTGATTTGGATTCACTCAACTTGGCTCTGATACCATGTAAATGTTAATCAAATCTAGTTTAAATTGAATCCTAAGAAGGACCTATGGAAATTCTAAGTCTGAAATTTTGTGTAAGAATTCTAAGTCAGATTTTATATCTTGTATTTTGAATGTGTTGATTGCAGAACATTTATTAATTTCAATGTCTACAATCAAAGATTGTCATCATGCTTTGTACTTGAAGGAGGAGACACACCTCCAAGAAGATACGCGCCTCCAAGGAGAGACACGCCCCATGAGAGGACTTGTCCCTTGAGGGTGCGGGTCTCTCTTAGCCAACCAATACTAATCAGTGGTCAACATAAACATATAAGCATTTAACACCCTGCGATTTATATAATGCAAAGTTTGAACATTATTTATATTTCGAATTTTATTCATGCTCATAAATTCAAATTTCTTATTATCAGAATTATTTATTTGATAAGTAATTTCGATCACATATAAATGATGATGATGCATAAATGCAATCATCATTTACATTTATATCTGACCGAAGCTACCCTTCATCAACACTAGTTTTGCCTTAAAGGAGCAACGACTATTGGATTGCTAATGTCGACATGATGTCACATTGACATCATTAACGCCCACCACAATTGCCCAAACCCTAGTTTTGCCTTAAAGGAGCAATTTTTTTCTTTTTGGCATAACTTGGGCATATGATAGCAAAATTTGGCAAACAAAATTTCTTGGGAAAACTAGTTTTGAGTACTTTCTAGTGCTTCTCAGATTCTACTACTAGTGCATTTTATTGCCTATTGAAGTCATATCTACTATTTTGGCTCTCAAGCTCATAACTTTTAGTCAATTCCTCTGTTTTTTGTGATTATTGTGGTGTTGGAAAGGTATTTCAAAGCTCTTCACAACTATCTATGTAGTTTTTCCAAAATTTTCCCTAGGTACTTTTTATTTAGCTTGTGTTTTCACATTTCAATTGATTACTTGGACCCTTTGACACTTGGAAACATTCTATTTGCATGGGATGACTTCTTTTGAGCTATTTTATATGTATTTCCAACATGTCCTTTTTGAACATTTTGAGCATCTTTTGAATGCACTTTTTCATTTGTAGACGCACTAAGATAAAGTGCCACTATTTGTACATGCTTTTGGTGATTTCGCACATGTTGTGCCGTATTTTGTACACACTACCTTATAAAGTGTCATGGAGGGTTTGTTGTGCGCACTTTGTTACTTGCAATCACAACCTTGTCTACCTTCATGTGTGTGTGCCTTAGTTTGCACACCTTTTTTCAATTGCTTTCTTGTGCACATTCATATGATATTTCTTCCTCTATGCATTACATTGTGACACAGTTTCAATGGACTTGTCATCCCTCTCCCTTGTCAGCATTATGGAGAGATTTCATATTTTTTCGTTAGTTTCGCTTTGGAATGAACTATGTTTCTAGTTTTTGTTCCTATGTACTAGACGCATGCAATGGCAAGATACCCATGCATTTTGGTGAAATGGAACACTTACCATATAGACACTCTTGCATTTCTATTTTGTGTTATTTTGTGGAGGCAATCCTCCATCCTCAATTGATTAGTTTACTTCAGACTATTGGTGCCTATATTTTCGACTTGCAATATTCTTTGCATTGGTTGAGTGGTATCATTGGGGTCACTCGTACAAATTGATGTGCTATTTGTATCTTCAACTAGTAGATTGTTGCCTTTGTCATCTGATCATTGTTCAAGTAGTGTCATTGGAGGCACTCTTGTAATTTTTTTTCTTCTTGATCCTAATCTTCATCCGTTGAGTGGTATCATTGGGGTCACTCATGTAAATTGATGTTCCATTTGTATCTTCAACTAATAGATTGTTGCCTTTGTTTGCCATCTGATCATTGTTCAAGTAGTGTCATTGGGGGCACTCATGCAGATTTTTGTCTTCTTGATCCTAATCTTCATCCTCATTTCAAAGGAGATTCTTCATTTATAAGCACTATAGTGGTCCTTTTTCAATAGTTGTTTGCAGCATTTTCATGCTTCAAAGGTGTTCTTCATGTTCCTATTCTTTTTGGGACATTATTTTGGAGGCTTCTTAGTCCTTTACTTTTTTTTCTCTATTTTGGAGAGGAGTTTTTCCCATGAGTTTTTCTCCTTTTCTTTGATTATGAAAGATCTTTTTCATTTGTACATGGGTACCTCATCAAACCTAGTTGTTGAGATCCATCATTTGCATTTTATGCATTCGTCATTTAGAGGTTTTAGCTACTCCCTAAGTTGCATTTAAAAAGGGGTGTTAGAGTAAAAGAGTATTTACCTAATTAATTGTTTAATTACTTAGGTCCCTTTTCACTCTAGCTACTTAAGCTTACTTATAGGTCATGTATTTTTTTCTCTAAGTCATAGAATGAAGACACATGTCATGATCTAGTTTTATCCTCACCTAGGGTTTCTCTAGGAGTGCTTTTTGTTTTTTATTTTTCCTTTTATTAGGATTTATTATTGTTATTCATTTATCCAACGCACATTAATGATGATTTATGGTTTGGATCAATACCTCTTGGCCTCCATAGCTTTGTTTTTCTCTCTTTTTGTGATAGGTGTTTGATTGCAGGTGATAGGAAGACCCAACACCTCCTCTATAGCGTCCTTCAAAATCTAAAATTGGAAGCTTTTGTCCTTCCTTTACCTAAATGATCAACAACTCGAAGAAAATATGAGCCAACTAAACATGTGACAATGATATTGATGAGTGATTGATGTCTAATATTAATCCACCCATAGATGATGATAGAGCAATCTATCCTCATCCATGTTTGACTCATGTCTTCCAACGTCGCACTCATCTTAGAATACTCTATACCAAGAAGGTTCGTGTGAACTTTATATTTGTTAGGGGAGTAAATGAGGGACCAAGAACAATTGCATCTTCAAACAATTCTTTAAAATAGAAAGTACATGGCACATGAAATGTATGGAAATGGCAAATTGAAGGCTCTGCCACTTCCCATGATTGCATATTCAACATCCTCGCAACACTAGCAGCCCTTCTCCCCTTTGACTCTCAAAACCATAGTTTGGATAGGCAATGCCATACTAAGTTGCATTATCTCTATTGACATAACATTATTTCTTGCCTCACCCTCCATGTACAACCTAGTCACCTTGCCCTTCTTAGGAAAAGATATTTTTTCACAACCTTTTACCCCTGTCCACGTATGCACAAAAGATGAGAATAAACCCTTATGTAGTTGCCCCTCTAATCCTTGTTGCACAATTGAACATAGCCAGACTCTACTCCCCTATGAATATTTTAACCTGTCTTTATCTATAGCTTTTGCAAATTCTGAAAAGGAGCTATTTTGGATTGAATGGGTCCTTTTGTATTATTTTTTAGTAGTTTAGAAGGGCACTCAAATGGGTTATTTGAACTACCTCTTTGCAACACTCCCGCTCCTAGAAAAACCCCCTAATCGCACCTTTATGGCCTCTTTGATGAATATGAATCTTTTCACCCTCCCTACCCTTACTATTGCTCTTTTTTTTTTTGAAAGCTCAAAGCGAAGCTGCAAGTACAAACATAAAACAACAAAACAAAAAAAAGAACCTATATATTTGAAACTTTGACAAATTAAAAAAAAAAAGCGTAAGAATTTATGCAAATGAACAATGTATAGTAAACTTACCTCAAATAATGTAGTTTTGATGCTCCCTTGCCTTCTTCTCACTATTGTTCTCTTCTCTTCTAAGAAATGTTTTCCTTTTTAGTTTTTGTGTTCTTCTTCACAAAATATAAAATGGCAAAATGAGTTTGTCTTTTTTGCTTCAGTTGTGAGTGTGGTTGTTTTAGGTTAAAATTGGTGCAAAGGTGTGTGTGAATCTTTGTGGACCACACCCTTTTCTTTTCAATTTTATGTGTTTTTTGAAAAAAATGCCTTTTTGAATACATGTATGGCTCCCCATCCCCTACTGTTTCCAAGCATTTTTTGCCAGAAAATTGGCATCCCGAGGACATTTCATTATTCTTTCCACGAGCTGGGATGGCTAGGGGAACATGTCTAACCCATCCCCATTTCCCAAAATGTTTCTTGTAGGGGATGGGTCTAAAAATGCAAGGAGCAAGACCTCAAGGTACATTTTTATCCATTGATTAGATCATGAAAAGATGTCATTTAAAGAGTTTCAATGCCATACAAACTCATTTCGTTATCTTTTGAATGTGAATCTGAATCCTCCTTTAACCATAGGAGATTTAAGGAAATATTTATGGATTAGGATATTTGATCAAGTATCTCCAATTCTTGCAATAATTGAGTCCCCTTAGGAAAATAATTTTGCATTTACTTTTTAGGATATGAATATCATTTTCTAAGAAGATTAAAAGGCAAATCTTATCTAGATTGAGAATTTTGTATAAGGTGCATTAACATGTAGCAAGCAGCAAATAGCTAGGAAAAATGTAATACAATGATGTCTAATTCCATGCCATGTGAATGCTATTGTTAACCTTATTCTTGGATTTAAATTCTTTCTTTATATAGCACGTTATAATTCCTATCCCTTATCAAATGGAATTTTTTTATTCCAAATTGAAAAGAAATGTATGCAGTTCCAAGGTTTTTCATGTTCCCAAGTTTCAAAATGCAAAAAAAGGTCAATACAAGTATGGATCCTATCTATATAGCATCATCAACAAGTCTTGGCAAGGATTAGATGTTTATATTTATGATATTCCTTATTTGTCATTGTAGAGAAGGGGGATTCGCTACTCATGAGTCTCTTTATTCTCAAGAGAACCCCAAGGGGCGAACTGCCCTAAACTACCTCGAGGAACACAACAAGAGTTTCAAAATTAGAAAGAGCAGGTCACAGAGATCTTCAAGATAGATTGACAGGCTCTCGGCCAAAGGACGGTAGCGCGGAACAAAGACGACAGCACAGCGCATTGGAGTCCCAGAGGTGCGTCAGCGTCTCGTACGGACCAGGAACTGAGTTTATCATAGAAAACAACTAAATGACCACTAACAATTAGATTGCTAAGAACTCTTAAGAATGCGAGAGAATAAGAAAGTATAACAAAACTAAAATAAAGTGAAGTAGATGATAAGACTAAAGAGGATAAGAGATAGAAACTTCTCACAACAACCCAAGTAATGAAGCCTCCAACACATGAATATCTTCAATACCTACATATGTAAGATCGAGAGAAAATGTTGGGGTTGTATAGAGGTTTGCCTCAATCAAACCCCTGGTTTGGTGTTCCCACCTCCATGGACAGCCAAATAGATAGAGAAAGTGAACAAAGTAAGCAAATATGGCATGATAAAAGCAATCCCTGCTCAATAAGAACCTGTATCATGAGATAGAAATGCAATTGATAGGGGATGTGCAAAATCCCAAGATGCTCGCAAGCACAAGGTAAGAGAGATATCAACTACAAGGCTTAAGGAAGCCAACGAGAGCAAGGACAAAAGAGAGGGCTATGAGAGCCAAGAGAGCTGCAAAGAGTGTTGTAAGAGCTTAAGAGTATTGCAAAGAGAGCTGCTAAGAGAGCTTGAAAGTGTTGTAGAAGGCTATAGAGAGTTATGCAACAATGTATGTGAAATTGCAAGGGGTGCAATTTTACGACATTACAACCATTATAGTAAATTTTCCCACTCGATGCTTTTTTGTTTCTTATTGTCCTCTATTATTTGCTTTATCTTCTTAAAATGTTTTAATTTTTATCCTAAACGGTATTTGGCCAAGATCTTAATTTGAAGACATACCGCAACCCCTAAGATTAGAGACTTTGCTTTTGTATTTATAGTCTAGCAAATCCAACTATCTGTGGATTGGATATTTCTTATTTTCTAATGTTCTTTCCAATACTTTGTGCCTTCAAAATCTGTGAGATTTCAAATTTCAATTAGTAGCTTGTTTTAAAGACTTTATGTTATTTTGGTTAGATTTTCGTCTGTGATTTCCTCTACACCAACCATGATGAGATTTGGGGTACAATTCATGTGCATTCCTTCGAGCTCATTCAATTTGATCATTTCATCTCTTATTGTTTGACATTAATTGTGTTTTCTTAGTTGCTTATTTTAAAGATCATATCTTGTCTTTACACTCCTCGGTTTTATAATTCACTTGGTTTTCTTTAGGATTTGTCTTGACCAATATCTTGAGTTTGTTGCATCAATTTGTAGAAATTGTATTCTATTTTTTAAATCATACTTTCAAACTCAAATAATTGCTCTTGATTTGGATTTGAACTTCTGTTCAAAACCTACAAGTTTTAGCTGAAGCTTTAGTTCCACAGCATCCGTATGAGTATGAAGACTAAAAATTGAGTTCATAACCTCCTTCTGTAATTTAAATATATTTCAGGACTCGCCCTGAGCAAAATCCTAACTTCCAATCATTCAGCTTGCTTCCAGGCCTGCAAATGAAGTTATATCTAATGTGATGATCCAAAATAAAAATATAATCCTCTTCAAGTTTATGAAACTTAAGAATTTGGAACAACATGGACTTCAGTTACTATAGGCAGACTGAATCTCTGAATCAAAATTTACAATTTCGATTCATGGAGAGTTGTGCTTCTTCCCCTTATTATCACAACAGGGATGAGCTGCCAAGTCCCATATGATTCCACGAGCTTTGAGAACTGTGAATGAAATTTGAGCTAAGGCTTTGAATTTTGACCCGAACTTCTGTATTCAAGATGAAAATATTAAACCCTTTGTGTTTATGATCCTAAATCACGTGGGACAACTTGAATTTTAATTACCATATACCGATTGGATTTGGAATAAAAATCTACATATTCAATACATAGAGTTGTGCTTCATTCGCAGTAAAGTTTTCAAATCCAGCCAGGAGTCAAAACCTTATCGATGTAAAGCAAGTTAATGATGAATGATAGACATAACAATGGTCCAGGTTCAAAATCCACAGGGTCCTCTGCTAACTATACAATTGTGAGGAAAAGGGCATCCACCTGTTGGGGCGAGGTGCAAGTCCTGAGTGACTTGTAAAGTAAGAGGTGATAAACAGTGTGCTATCTGTTTAATGTTTTCTCTACTCGCCTTACTAAAAACATATCAAAATGTCGATCAAATAAGAACATAGGTAGTCTGCATATAAAAAATAATAATAATAATAAAGAAAATAACAAAATTCACAAATACCATATATGGCAATGAAATCAAATAACTAGATAAGCATAACAGATTAGTGCCTAAAAAAATCTAGATATGCAATATGGCAAGTGATATGGTAAAACAACCATTTAACGTAGACTTCTTCCGCTTTGACACAATCCATTTAAATTGGCGAACCTAAAAGAAGGATTGTTTCAATTTTAATAATACCCATTTAAATTACAGAATAAAATAGAAGATTAACTCCACTTATAATAACACCCATTTAAACCGTTAAAATAAATACAGGGATCATCCCAGATGAATAACAACCCATTTGAATTAGAAAACAAAACAGAGATTACCCCAACTTTGACAACACCCATTTAAATCATTCGAAATACTAGAAAATCTACTCCAGTTTTAATAACACCCATTTAAATTAAAATACTAAAAGAGAGGATTTACTCCAATCAAACAACGGGCCCGTGTGAATTAAAAAACAAAACACAAAAATTCAAACCAATTTAACAATCACCCGTTTGAATTAGAAACAGAACAGAAGATTTACTGGGTTTTTAACACCACCTATATAAACTAAAAGGCAAATTACATGACGTACTACAATTTGCCAAAATTTAATTTAACATCTAGAGAGGCAATCCTAAATACCTGCAGTTGAAAAGTAAACAAAGCCTGAGGAATTGAAAAGACGGTCACAGAAGCTCCATGGCTGCAACAGTCGGGGATTTAGCTTTGAATTGAAAAGTTTAATATGTTTAAATAGGAGTACAAGACGTTTTAGATCAGATACTGATTGAGACAGGTGGCATTTGTGAGTAGTCAAATTGCTATGCATTGCATAGCATAATTCTTGTGTTTCTAGCGCTTTGCCACCAAAGCGGGTAGAGCCGAAGTACATGGTGAGGCAAAAGTAATGTACTCTCTTAACTTGGAATCTATGTTTTGTTAATATTCTACCTACAAACCCACTTACTCATCTGTCTTAGGGTTTAGGTGTAGTACTGAAGCAACGGCTCTCTGAATGACTACTTGACTCTAATTACTAATTGAAATTTAATATCATGTTGAGTTCCGAATTTCATTTAACTAATAACAATATTTATAGTCCTATAGCCAAGCAATAGTCATCATATGTAATGTTTGGTTAAGAAAGTTATGCCTAATTTTAAAAATATGTTTTTATGATATGTATCTTTTTAATAACATTATAATTTTTTAAGACATATTATGTTTGTTTATTATCAAAAGTTTTTTATACAAATGCAATATATTGCATATAATACAAACATTAACATGATGAAAATGGTAATTTGGCATTAAAACACTATGAACATGTGGGACAATGATGAAACTACACTAAGATTATATTAACATCTTAGATAAAAAGCCTTGATGTGTCTTTTTTTAATCTAAACCACCTCCATAATTATATTATTTTGACATTAACATGGTAGATCTTATTTTCTATAAATATAAGCAACGGCGTGACAATGTGCTTCTATTGAAGGAAATGCATGCAATCATTCAAAATATAGCTCCTAATTATAATTGATCCTCGATGAATAATGAATATATTTAAATGTTTTTTTCCATATTTTATGTTGTTGCACATGTAAAAAATCGTTGTCATAGACTTCTTGATTTACTCTTCATATATATTTAATTTTTTTGATGTCACAAATGACAAGAAGAATTTGCCTTAAAAAAAATTCAAACATCAAAGAAAAGATCTTGTAAAATGTTGAATTTAGCAATTAAAGTTGATAAATATAGTGTTCATCCAATTGAAACAACATAGAATATATTATATCAACACCTTGTAAGAATGTAATATGAGTTGAATGTTACAAAGCAAAATATTTAGATATGAAATGCATGAATATTTTATAATTGTACAAAATTTAGCAAATAAAAATTAGAGAAAGAAGAAATGTTGATCTATGAGTTTGAATAGAAACAATTTAAATACATAAAAATAAAATAAATATTATGCACAAAATCAATAACAAAGTGTGTCCTTGTCTCACTACTTGTCTAGTTTCGAAGTTTGGTTGGCTCATTGTCGATAGTCCCCTTTCGGGTTGTCTTAAGTCTAACTTGGTTGTTGCCCCCTATTGTGGATTGTTACTAGTGGAGGGGGATGGGGTTGTTTGGTGTGTGGGTGAAGGAGGAGTCTCTCTTTCCTCTAAATTGGTAATTTGGCTTCAGGCTAGACTCCTTTTGGCTTTAGGAAGTTCCTTTATTACTTCCTTGTGTTGCGTTGTATGCTCTAGGTTATACTTTCTACAGTTGTGTTTTTGGGTTTCCCTTGTGGTTTTGGTTGGTGGTGATGTTTCCTTCGCTGAAACTTTGTGAGTTATTTTTGGTTGTTTTGTTGCAGTTATTCTAAAATGTTCGTCCCACTTCTAGTTAGTGTTGTCTATTATTCTTTGGGAGTTTGTTTTCATGATTTTCTTGTCTTATGAGGCCAGTATAGGCTGCTTAGTCTATGCTTGGTTTCAGTTTTGGAGCTTGGTTGTGTTCTCCTAGTTTGTGTTGATTATTTTTCTAATGGGGGCTTTTTTCTTCTCTAGGGTTGCTAGCTCTCTGTTATCCTTTTTAATAATGGATAAGAGAGCTCATGTTGCTATTATTTTTGTGTATCCTCTGTTGTCTAGGTTGTTTTTAAGCTCATTCCCTATGACCCAAAATTGTAAGTGTTGTATTTCATTCAACCTCTTTTGGGCTATAAAGTTCATTTTACAGGTTGGGGTTGTTCTCTTCCCAGTGGTTGAGCTATTAATCATGCTTTTTTTTAAGGCTCGAATTTGTCTATTTTTAGTGCTAATAGTTGAGGTGTGCTCATTTGCTCCTTTTAAGCTCAAGATTCTTGCCATGCCAATGGATGTTGTATCTACCTTTTCTTCTAGATTTGTATCTTCCTTCTGAATTCTACAATTGATGTCTTCTATGGAGGTGGAGACTGCTCCTATTGAGGTGGAGCTAGCTAATGTTGATTTAGTGGGAAGAACTCTTCTCTACTTCTTTCTCCTATTGAGGTGGAGTTTGGGTGGGTAGGAGTGTGATGGATTTAGTGGTAAGGGTGTTTATTTCATCCTCTTTTATAGAGGGGAGCTCTCTCTTATTCAGGTGGAGGTTGAGTTGGAAATTCTAGTAGGATGGTGCTATAAGAAGGTTGATGGGTGTACTAGGAATGTTGATGACTTGTAGTGTTTTGTTGTTATGTTGTAGTCTAGTTGTTATAGGTTGTTTGTTGCCTAGCTAATTTAGGAGGTTCTCATCTTTTATTAGGGTTCTCGGTCCCTATTTAATCAAGGGTTCAAGGTCATGTTCAAAACTTGATTGTAAAGGGTTCAAGGTCCCTTCAAAACCTTTTTAGCAGCTTGTGTAGTCTTGTTTTTCTATTTGGTGTTGTTGTTCATGGGTTGATGTTGGTATGTGGATTATCTTTTTAGTAGCATGCTTTATTTGGATAGGGTTTTGGGTCTCTTCAAAACCTGTTTGTAATGGGTTTTGGGTCCCATCAAAACCTGTGTTTCCCCTAATTAAAAACAAAGTGTGTCCTTGTCCCAAAAACCTTATCGCTTTATGCAAAATGGTATATAAATTAGCTTCTAAACTAATAGTATAGGCTCATTAATATGGACTCTAAAAATTTATTAATCCTAACACACATATAAAATCTTGAAACTTAACAGAAACCAAATAAACCAACGATATTTGTTTATAAGGGTCATTGGTACAAAAAGGATACTAAGATATGAATTGTCTTTGGAGCCTTTCTTTGATAAAACATCAAAATTGGTGTTGGCAACAAATAAAATAATAATAATACAAAATTTATACAACAAGCAACCATACATGCCCAAACAACTTAAAATAATTCCCTAAATTTCATCTATAAAAACCAATAAGAGTAGAGGGGAGTGGACTCCCAAAACAACTCCAATGGTGCTTTGAACTTCATGCATATCACCAACACTTAAATGTGAGGATTTATAGACAAAAAAGTATTTAATATATTAAAATTTAAAATCAAATGTCATGCAAGTTTTCATATAGATATAAAAGTCCCTAACTATATGAAGAATTTTTTTAGTGAGCTCCTCCTTGAGGCCATTTTAAATTTTACAACTATATATATGTGGGGCTACTATTTTATAGGGAAATTTCATTTCAATAATCATATAGTTATATTTTTCAATTCCATGGGACCATTCCAAGAGTAAAAATAGAGTTCAAACCTCTTCAATAAGATTATATGTCCTAAATATGTTCAAGTTCCTCATCCCAAAAACCCCATGCATTGAAATTATGGACAAATACACATGCTCATTTATTTATGCAACATATCATATAGAATAATTTGCTAACTAATAGCATGCACACTAAAAGGACTTACCTCAAAGTTTATCTATGATAACCAAACAAATATCAAATAATAATATTATTATTAAATAATAATAATAACAAATAAATGAAAACAAGTCTGCCATGTAAAGGTGAAGATGTGTGAACAGAGCTCATGCGCCGGTGCGGCGAGCGACCGTGACGGCTTGGAGGGGCATTCACTGCGTGCGGAGGGTGCGAAGAAGAAGAAGGATAAACGCTTGGCAGGATCCAAGAAGGTTGATCATTGCAAATCATAGGGGGATGGGCGGCGATAGTATGCACTTCACTAATGTGCTTCACAAGAGAATCTCTCTCCTCTGGCTCCTCTGCTACCACCGATGGGGTCTGATCCATTGGGATCAATCCAGGTTGTTGCGGTGGGCGGCAGACTTGAAGCTCCCATTTTGGATCCTTGCCCTCCCTCTGCCTGCAAAAATAGTGGTAACCCATGCCACGTGTGCTTGAATTTTTCCCTGGGGCAGATTCGACATGCTAACCCTAGCTCATCTTCGAAACCTCGGGCGACAGGTGTTGGGATGGAGGTTCCAGCGTCGTTTCCTTCTAGACTTCCTGCTTGCAAAAATAATTCCAACCCATACCATGAGTGCTCGACATTCTACCTTGAGTGGATTAGTCGGTCAAATCCCCATGCGACTTCTCCCATTTCTACACATGTTCCTCCTACTTCTCCCACTGTGGAGCCTGCCTTAGACGACCTATCTCTTTCCTTGGGTGATTTGGAGGTGCTTCTTTCTGATGAACCCTTGGACTTTTGCATCTGAGACGGCTATGTGGATGCAATTGCTCAGGAGGTTGGCAACCGCTTTTTGGTTTTGAGATGCTTACATCGGTGCCCGTCCATGGACTATGTCTTTGAATGGACTAAATCTACTGGAACATCTTGGCTTCCCCAAAGATTGAAGCTTTGGATTTCAGTTTTTTTCTGCTTATCTTTTGCACTGTTGAAGATTGCAATTTTGTTCCTCATAATGGTATGTGGTTCTTCGGTCACTTTGGCCTTTTTATCTCTTCATGGACCCCTTTCTTCGATCCTGCCATTGCCAAGATAATTGTCATTCTTGTTTGAATCAGGCTTTATAACCTTCCTTTGGTTCTTAGGAATATTGATATGATTAGCAATCTGATTAATCAATTTGGAACCTTTGTCAAGCTTGACACTGAGACAGTTGCTTCGAATAGCAGGTTTTACTGGGTTTGTGTAATGGTTGACATCTCTAATCTCCTCTCTCACTCTATTTGAATTCATTCTTCTTATAGCACTTGGACTTAGTTTCTAAATTTTGAAGGGTTGCCATTTCACTGCTTCTATTGCAACATGTTGGGTCATAAAATTGACGTCTGCTCACGCAAACGACAGGCTAGGTTCAAATATATGATATTGCTATCAGGATTCAACTGTGTGGTTTTCGAGTCAAACTCATTGACCCATGATTCAACCTTGCTAAGTGGAACATTCATTATCATGAGAGATGGGTGCTTGTGAACCACTACTCATGAATCATGGGTCAATGAGTTTGACTCAAAAACTACACAGTTGAATCTTGATAGCAATATCATAATTTGACACATTGTGGAAGAAACCTCCTACTTATCACTAGGTTCAGATATGTTAGTCTAAAAAAATGGGTTAAGAAAAATGGCTCTCCAAATGTTGATTTTATTTGGCGTAACCATGGCAAGTTTTTCGAAGCCCATCCTACGTTTGGTGTGGACTCTGCTCAGCCTCTGGTTTCTCCTCCTCAGCAAGAAAATTGTGCTCAGAATGATCTTCCTGAGGCCTCTCCAAAATCTAAAGAGATTAATTCTAAGTCTGATGAGACCTTTCCTTTCATGGAGGATCTAGAATATTTCAACCACGACGGTTTTGAGCCCGACTTCATTTTGGATCCGCGTCGTGAACACAGGCTCTTTCAGACTGCAAGCAAAAAACTTAAACCAGATTATGGTGGACCCAAAAAGAAAAAAGGGAGAAAGTCTAAGGCTGAAAAAATAAGAATTGAAGGCAAGGAGGCTGTGGAGGAGGGCTCTCAATGGGCCATCAATGCTCTCCTCTCTCGAAACAATAAAAGAACCTAGTTGCTCTCTGCGGAGGTCTGGTTTCTTCCTAACTGGATTTTGATTTATGGTTTGTCACCTAAGCTTGTTTCTTTCCCATTCTCTTTTGAGAAGCTTTTGATTCTCAACGCTCTTCGTTCTCCAAGATTTCTCTTTGCCCTATGTTTCTCTTCATGGTAGATTTGTAACTCTTATTCTTTATGATTTAATATATGGGAGTGGGCCCTTCCCACAATTTACCTAGCAAAAAAAAACAAGTTCGCCATGTAATCTCTAATATACCTATTAGAAAAAATAATATAGTCCTCCAAAAAAAATATTTAAGTACATTTAAATATTAAAATCCTACATTTATAAAAGCATGTGATCTTCTATAAATATTGAAGATAATATCATTCTCAACCAAGCAAAAAAATCAAAAGTTTCCTACAAGTCTATTAGTAAGTTACATGGTAGATATGAGGCATATGTATGATGAGGGAATAACTCTCCAATAGGACATTACTAGGAAAACCATGATTACCATATAATTCAAACATAGACTCTTAAGTAAAATATTGATTAGTACTTATAAAAAAGTGATAATATTGTAGTATCATAAACTACATATCCTTACAATTTCACATTGCATAGTCTCCTCCCTTTAGCCCATGATATTAAAATATTTTAATTTCAAAATTTTAGTACCTAAATTATCCATTTTTGCTAATTTCATGATGTTCATAGATCTTTGAGTCTAGAATTTTCTAGACGGGAGCGCTCTATGTGGACATTTGCACAATCACTAACATCCCACAAAAAATTATGATTCCAATGGTTGTTGGAGAGTTACCTGTCCACATATTTTTCGAGCATAACACTCTTTCATGCAATCACATTGAACAAAAGCAACTTGGCTTACTATTTTGAAAAAAAGTTGTTTTTTTATTCTCTCATGTTTGACTCTCATATTTGTTGAAGAAGCTCTTTTATCTTTAGAACAAGACATTATTCACTCTATAGGTTACTCTCTTGAGGATATTTCACCTCCATCTTCACAAAACTGTGTAGAACAACAATCTTGAGACAACGGGTTTTATCTTGGAGGATTTTCAAAAATCTTCAAGGTGATTTTGTGTCATCTTGTTGTTCTTTTTTCTTCTTGTATCTTTCATTTTTATGTTAGCATTTGATAGTATCAAGTGTTAGCATATTGTTATTAAATTATTTATATCACATAGCCTTGTTATTTTGAAGTTATCATACTTACATTTCTTCAAATCTTATTCAAAAAATCTTGGCTAACATCTAGGTAGAAATACCAAAATGGGGGTTTGACTAAGGCAAGCCCTTAACATCCAAACAAAAAAATCTATTTATTTTGCATGTGCAGGATGTCTTTTAAGAAAACAAGATCAATTTGGTTGTATCTTTCGAATTTCCTTTTTCACTTGTTTTTCATTTAAATTGTTAATTTTATTATTTCTGATAGATTAAATATTTATACCATATTTAATTTTTGTTTGTGTTTTTGTGTGTGTCCTATGATAGTTTCTATATGATTTTTTGTTTTTTGTTTCACATATGTATCAGAAAATGATATGATGCAATGAGGTCCATGCTACATGCTAGTGTCCATGAATGAGACTTCCTATAAGCTAACAAAATATTCTTCAAGATCAATACTTTATGCTTTTGTGTGAATTAAGTTATATTTTTATTATGCAGAGATATGATTTCACTAGTTCATTATAATTAGATATTTTATTTTATAAGAATACTTTATATTTATGTTTTTGGTTATAAGTAATTGTAAAAGGATAATCAAAATAGTATTTTAAACTATTGATTCATCCTAATGTAATATATGAAGAACTAATCTCAGAAGATTCAAATACTTTATGTTAGATTATATTTTTTATATACTACATTTTGGTGAATCCTACATTCTTACACATTAACCTTTTACATTTTAAGCAAACATCAAACAAAAAAATTTATATGAGCCTTTTTCTCTCACTATCTGAAGGATAGCTAAATTGAGCATGTTGTAAAATATCTTATGAGTTTTACAACCCAATACATTTATTTGGACGACGTAGTAAGAAGAAGTCTTCAAACATATAACATGTCATAATTTAGACCCTTTTCAACACCTATTTGTGTTGGTCCCAATTCCTCTGTAAGATAATTTACTACTAGGATGCTTAAATCCCCTTTGTAGCATCATAAATTGTCACCCTTGACAATTTCGCACTATGTTTTGTTCCCCTTTAAGTTATTGGACCTAATTAAGCACTTAATTTCCTAAATTATGCATTCCACAACTTATTTTAAATTTTTTTTGATAATTTGCAAGCATAAAAAAAATGCTCTTATTTAACTTTGTCTCTGATACTTTAATTTTAAAAAAATAGGGTTGGGCCACTAGCACCTAGGGTGCCTATGTCCCCCTATTTTGGCTCCAAATTTAAATATGTCGGTGTCGACATTTTATTATTTGAAATTCAGATATCTAAAGTTGGTTGTCAGGATTTAATTTTTGGGAAATTAAAATAATAGCATATAAATACCTAGTTATTGCATCATTTGAATATTAACCATAAAGATCTTGCATCAATTGAGCATTAAGAGCAAGTATTATGATCAAGAGCATTATTCAGCAAGTCAAGAGTAGCCATTAAAGAATTTATTACAGCAATTCAAGATCCAAGCATCATGTCAAAGTGTATGTGAGTTTGTTCATGTTTATGTTTTCATATTATTTGTGAAGGCTAACCTTTATAGGTCTCCAAACAATTCAAGCCATTCAAGAAAATAAAGCAAGCAAGATCAAGACCTTGAGGAGATGTGTACGACTTTAGTTCTTCAAGGAAGCCATTAAAGGGTGGTGAGTTACAACATTTTGTGATTCATCATTCTTTCCTTTCATTTATCCTATATTATTGGCATTTCCATTGTGAAAGCGGAAACACTAACATGCGGTTTGACTAAGTCAAGCCCCTAAATGGCACAACTCTTCTTCTCTCTTTGAATGTGTAGGTTTTCAAGTACTTTGAAGATTGGAGGAAGTTTGAAGGTCAATTATTCATTATTTCAATTGAAACCCTAGACCTTGACAACTCACAAAATTCACTTACAAAAATATCCAACAGTGATCCGACAAGTTTGCAGACAGGAAACAGAAGTTCAGATCCGACATCAGATGATTGCAAAAATAGATTTGAAAAAGACCTACTAGGACAGTGGCGTCCTCGAAGGAAACATCCTTGGAAATCAAACTCAAATTTATACCACAGGTGCAGAGTGTCCTTAATCTATTCCTATAGTCCAATTTTTCTTGTGACATTTTAGATCTGTTATTTATGTGTTAAAGTGGTTATTTGCATCATTAGGTCAATTGAATCATTGTATTTCATCTTTAAGACATTTCTAGATTTGGTTAAGGGTTGGTTGACTCACTTATCAAGCTATAATTTTATCGCATACCTTGTTCAAATCCATCAAACCCCCATATTAACACATCACAACAATCAATTCAAATGAAATATGGGAAAGGTGTCAAACCCTAAGGTGAAAATTCAAAGGTTTCTCTTTCCCCATGTTTCATTTTGGTGAACCCAACCTATTAACATTATATGCCTTCTGAAAATTCATCTTAGATCTAGATCTTGCATTGCATTGATTTGTGTTTTTCAATTAGGCATCCATTTTATCATCATAAAAGGCATGTAAAAAAATTTAAAAATGCATATCATATTGCATCATAGGTTGTAATAGGGCTTATTTCAATCATTTTAGCTCAGATATACATTCAAATTGCATTCATAAATCAGCATTAGGTCATTTAAAATCTTAAAAAAAAAGTGTCATTTGCATACATTTAGGTATCTTTCATATAGTTAAAAAGTTAAATTTTGCATTAGTTTTTTTCAAAAAAGTCATATTCATATCATTATTTTCAAATTTATCACATTAGACTCAGTTAAATTTTGCATCTTAGATCTAGAAATTTCATTTACAATTGTCATTCATTTCTCAAGCATTTTCAACATTCTTGCATACTTACATTTTGAATTACATTACCATAAATTAAGCAAAATCTAGAAAAGTATTCACTATTAGACTTTTTTGCACATACACAGAGAAACCTTAAGCAATATAACAGGTAGTAAAATTTTAAATTTTGCAAAAGCCTGCCTAGGACATAGGCACCCTAGGTGCCATAGTCCTGCACTTTTTGGCTCAAATTTATGTGACAAAGATTTCTTAGAATTCCTTGTCCGGATCTGTTGTTTGTTTTCCAGTCACCTATGCATAACATTTTGAACCTTATTAAAAGCATCATGTCATCATGATGGCTCAATATTTTGGTAAGATGTTGACCTCTTTGAAATCATTGGTGGATGTTTCAAGTTGTGTGTTTGGTGATGACCCTAATTCAAATGAGGACATTCATGATCCTTCACCTCCCAATGCATGTTCTCGTGAGGTAGATATCTGGGATAAGATGAGGATATCATGAATGAATTCATATATAATTCTTTGTGCAACCTTGAGAATAATGCAACCTTTTATCCTTCCATGAGATTGCCTAATCACCCAACACCACCTATCATACCACCACTTGAAATGTTTGCTCTCTTACATCCAAAAAATGACTCACAAGGTATATCTCAACCAAATCTCATGGAATCACCTATTGATAACAACCATAAGGAATATATACCACCTAATGCTTCTCCATATTATGAGAATAAAGTCACAAACACATCCGTCAACTTGGAATAGTGTTATGGCCAAGGCTTTTGGATCTTGAGAAAACAAGGGTGTGACATAAAGAATGAACATGAAATCCATCCCCTCTTGGAAAAAACACCATCGAAAGACACTAAAGGAGTAGGTTACCAAGATCCTCCACCTTTACATCAAACATTTTTTCCACCAACCAATAAATCCAAAGTCCATGGTCTTATTAAGAAGTTACATTTCTTGCATCCTATATCCAAGACTGAATGGGCCTTAGACACACTTATCAAACTAGGATACATTATGTTACCACCCATTCGCGATTGAGAAGATAAGAGTGGAAAGAGTACAAATACATCTTATTATACATATCATAGAATACTCAAACATCTCACTAATGAATTCCATGCCTTAAAGAGGAAATTAAGATAATTTGATCCTTATGGGGATCAAATTGAGCACATGATAGATTAACATTCATTTACTTTTCTCCTTACCATGTGGTAGTTTTAGTATCACACAATAATCACTACCATCCATGAGGATATAAACTTAGATTTATGTAATCATCTTTTATTTTGCAAGGAGTAGCATATCATAATCCATTTGGCTCACCTTTGTCCTTCCACTTTGGGGCAAGGGGTTAGGTAGCCTTGTGTTAGGTGCATTCCTTTTAGAAAGGGATCCATTTGTTTCTCCTTAAAACATTAGTGTAGCAATTACACTAGCATTTTAAGGGGGATATATAATCCCCCGCTCATTGTTTGCATTGGAATGGTCTTTTTTTAGTGATGATAGCATACATCTCCTAGGAAGTGTGACCTTTCCAACCAAAGTGTGGCCTTCTTGATCTATGTGTCTCTTTAGTGGTGATATTGGGTTTGACATCCTCTAAGAGTGCGACCTTTCTTGGTATATGACATTCCCCTTGGTGGTAATACTATGGCTAGGATTCCCTAAGGTGCGAGTCTTCTATTCCACAACTTGTCCTCTCTTAGTGGTGATGTCATGTGTGATATTCCCTAATGTGTGACTTGCATATATTGAGCAAAGCCCCTTTGTTGTTTTTGTAAATCACCTTTTGCGATGGTTTTGTTATAACACCCTTGGAGGTTTTGGCCTTATCTTGTCATGGTTTATGCAGTCCCTAAGGTGAGTTTTGTTCATCCCCCAAGACATTAAAATTTATGCACCCCTTGAGGTGAGTTATGTTCATCCCCCAAGATGTTAAACTTTATGCACCACTAAGGTGAGTTTTGTTCGTCCCTCGAGACATTGAAATTTGTGCACCCTCTGAGGTGAGTTTTGTTCATCCCCTGAGATGTTAAACTTTTTGCACCCCCTAAGATGAGTTTTATTTTTCCCCTAAAACATTAAACTTTATGCACGCCCTAAGGTGAGTTTTTACAAGATAGTTCATGGATTCAACATAATGGAGCTTGTTGGGTCATGAACTTGAGCACCCCTTTTAACATGGCCACCTAACATAACACACCTTGCTTGCCAGTGGATCCATGTGTTTCATGAGTGATGTGTCATAACACAACTTGCTAGTCCTCATGGGAGCATTCATTAGTCGATGGATGATGTTTGGTATTTGATACAATTCAATATTTAGTTCTATTTGCCTTACCGAATCAAATCTTTTAATACTAACCTTGTATTTTTTTGTGTCTTTTTATTTGTCTTCTTTGTGTTTGCATCATGTTTACATTGTATTTGTGTTTATTTTGTTGTCGTTTATGTCTTATGTTATGTCATGTGTCTTCATTGTGTATGCCTCATATTTTTGACATGTATGTTTTCTTGCTACATTTCATACATGTGTGTTCCTTTGTGCTTATGTTGGTTTGCCATGGGATATTCGATCTTGGGGGCTTGATCACCTCCCTAGATCCTTAGTCATCCTATCTCTTCAATATTTGTACATTTTGACCCCTCTTGACATATATTTTTCTACTTTAGTGTGATTTTGAGCATAAGTTCATACTCTCACTAAAGTGGGGTCTAAAGGTAGTGTCATAAATTGTCACCCTTAACAATTTCACACTATGTTTTGCTCCCCTTTAAGTTATTGGACCTAATTAAGCACTTAATTTCCTAAATTATGCATTCCACATTTTTTCGATAATTTGCAAGCATAAAACAAATGCTCTAATGTAATACTTTATCACCGACACTTTAATTTTAAAAAAATAGGGCTAAGACACTGGCACCTAGGCATCTATGTCCCCCTATTTTGGCTCCAAATTTAAATATGTCGGTGTCAATATTTTATTATTTAAAATTTAAATATCTAAAGTCGGTTATCGGGATTTAATTTTTAGGAAATTAGAATAATAGCATATAAATACCTAGTTATTGTATCATTTGGACATTAACCAAAAAGATCTAGCATCAATTGAGCATTAAGAGAAAGTATTATGATCAAGAGAATTATTTAGCAAGTCAAGAGCAACCATTAAAGGATTTATTGCAGCAATTCAAGATCCAAGCATCATGTCAAAGTGCATGTGAGTTTATTCATGTTTATGTTTTCATTTTTTTTGTGAAGGCTAACCATTGTAGGTCTCCAAACAATTCAAGCCATTCAAGCAAATCAAGCAAGCAAGATCAATACATTGAGGAGATGTGTATGAAATTAGTCCTTCAAGGAAGTCATTAAAGGGTGGTGAGTTACAACACTTTGTGATTCATCATTCCTTCCTTTCATTTATCCTTTATCATTGGCATTGTCATTATGGAAGTGGAAACACTAACACAGGGTAAATGACTAAGGAAAGCCCCTAAATGGCACAACCTTTCTTACCTCTTTGAATGTGCAAGTTTTCAAGTATTTTGAAGATTGGAAGAAGTTTGAAGGTCAATTATTCATTGTTGCAATTGAAACCCTGGTCCTTGAAAACTCACTTACAGAAATATCTGATAGTGATCCGAAAAGTTTATAGATGGGAAATGAAAGTTCAAATTCAATATCAAAGGACTGCAAAAATAGATTTGAAAAGACCTACTAGAATAATGGCGCCCTTGGAGGAAACATCCTTGAAAATCAAGATTAAATTTATACAATAGGTGCACATTGTCCTTCTCAGTCTATTCCTATAGTTTGATTTTTCATGTGACATTTTAGATATGTTATTTATGTGTTAAAGTGGTTATTTGCATCATTAGGTCAATTGAATCATTTCATTTCATCTTTAGGACATTTTCAGTTTTCGTTAAGGGTTGGTTGACTCACCTATCAGGTTGTAAGTCAATCACATACCTTGTTCAAATCCATCAAACCCCCATATTAACACATCACAACAATCAATTCCAAATGAACATTTGGGAAATGTGTCAAACCCTAAGGTGAAAACACAAAGGTTTCCCTTTCCCCACATTTCACCCTCCTGTAGTCACACTTGATCTTTCTTCTCCATCTCACACTTCTCCTCCTATGGATGGGGGCTTTGATCATGAGGCTACTTTGTAAGTGTATTTCTAACAAATTTAAACCTTACACCATAAATTACATCATTTTCAAGAAATATTAATAAAATACACCCTCACTAAAGTTTTACCTATGGTTGATGTAACTATTCACAACATGCTAGTAACTAAATTGCAATCTCTTGAATTTCTTAGAGGGCTAGCGCACATTATCCAAAATAATGTCCCATCCTATATCTCTATCCACACAAACACTTAATATTCTCACTTGAATATTACTAGCACATAGGTTTCCATGTCGATGTTAGTACCTATCATGCACATGGTGATTACTACACCCATGGCCATGGTAGTTTCTCCTAATAGTGGTTTCTCTTCTAATTATTATGAAAGAACCTTTGGAACCTCTCAATCCTTAGGTGTTTTTGATTTCACATCCATTGGCCCATAGACATCCACCACTTATATGCATACTACCAATCAAGTGCTTAACCAATTAATGCATAATGTTGGTCAACTACAAAGCCAACTTGCCTCTCTAATTACCACTTCATCTCAATCACTAATCACTCCTTATTATAGATGTAGTCCCCTCTCATTGCACATTATTGCTACACCCTTACCTATCATCTTCAAGATACCTAGGTTTAAAAAGTATAACAGGAAAGGTGACCCTCAAACACATGTTTCTACTTTCATTGCTTTATGTAGTGACTCTTATTTTAGGATGGTTTGTTAGAAAAGGTATTCTCATAGTTGTTTAAAGGCATCATGTTGGACTATTTTTTCTCTCTTTGATCATTCTATCAACATGTTTGAACAATTAATAAATGAGTTCCTCCAACATTTTCAAGCAAACATTGGACCACAAGTCACCTTCATTGACCTCATCCATTGCAAGAAGGGGCATGCTAAGAAAGTATCTAGTTTTATGCACTCCCTGATTCTAATGTATAGAGAGTATTCATCAGAAACTTGTAGCTAATGTTACAAGATAAAATCTTATTGATGAAGTACACTTCCTTTGTTTATCTTTGCACAACCATGTGCAACTATCGATATTTCATGAGTAGTATTGGGATCTATCTCATTAGCTCCTTCTAACACATGCTGATGGTGGTTTTATCACAACCAACTCTAAGTAGAATGATATATCCATCTACTTTTCTTGAAAATTAGAAAATGCAACTCCAAGGTCCCTTTCTATTCAAGGCTTGACTCTGTGGGATAGCTAAGTGGCTTATGTGACTTGTTAACAAGGGGAAATTTGTTGGTAAAATTCAACTTTGGACAGATATATTCAATTGGGTGATTCGAATCTTATAAAAAATAAATGATTCAAACTTTAAACACATATCTAGGAATATTTTCTCTCTTGGTTGAACATAATTAACTAGATCTGAAATGTTTCAATGTCTAACTCAGATCCAGGTCTAACCTAAACTGATTTGCAAAAAATATTTAAAGATAATGAGAGTTAGAAGGAATAAAATAAAGAAATAAATATACAATGACAAGATTCACCTCATTTATTGGATCTAAAATGTTAGATGAGATCAGAAACCAATAATCTGCAATGATTATTATTTCACACAATCATACACAACGTTAATGCAATTAGCTAAGAAAGATATATTATTAGATTTTTCAAGTTGCATATAATCAAATCACCATATTTTTTTGCATAGATATGAGATACAACTTTCTGAAAAGCATCATTAAATACAAATCTCAACAAATTGTTCGATTTAGAAAAATAAAGTGAAGCACGTCACTACTACAATTAGAACATTGATGAAAACAATAGGCATGATCCTTTAATTAATGTCAAAATTAATAAAGTTACAATGTTCAATAGAAAATCCATATTGAAATTGTATAAGTTTATTGTAACATCCAATGTCTAACCTTTCAAAACATCCACAAGGTAGTGATAAATAACAACCTTGGGTGCCCAAAATTTTAGGATCTAAAAATAATTTAATTGAAAGCTCTAATTCTGACAAGTAGATATAATTTCTAGAAGACTACCAGTTACAACTAAAATTGGCTTTTCAAGACCATTAAATTACAACATATCAACTTGCTTGAGTTGATTTATTACATTTATTTGAAAAGAATAAAAATAAAAATAATAATTATTTGTTTAATTTATCATTTTATGCTAAGGAATCAATCTAAGAAGGAAGTAATTGCTTCATTCAAATTGTTCCCATTAGGTCCCTTGTGATACCTAATTTTTCTTATTTCAAAGAAAGAGGATCACCTAATCTTTTCCTGTAGCTCTACCAATTTTGATAAGTCCTCTTAGACATTCTAGATTGCAACCTTAGTCTTCTTCATTCTATCAATGGTCTCTTTAGATATTTGTTGATGATGTGAATTAGTGAACTCCTTTATTATCTTTCCTATTAATCATACCAATAAATATTTATACTAGAAGGTGCAGGGAAGATCTTTGACAAACTTCTCCACTCTAGCCATTACCTTATTTGTTGAGTCTGTACTCTTATTTAATTTGGCCTTACACTTCTTAAGTGTATTTATTCTAAGTTTGTTGGATTCCAACCATTCTTCTAGAAACACTTGGTCTTCTTTATCAAAAATGAACAATCAAGCTAACTCAATGGAAGGAGTGGTTTTCAATCTCTACAAAACTTGGATGTATTCATCCCACATCATAAGATCTTCGTCAATTTCAATTTACATTTCAATTGCCAAAATTTTCTCATCAACAATGTTGTGATAGGCTCTCAATGCTTCTCATATGATTCTACTCCTGAGAGCTCATAAGCCTTCTCTCAATTATGAATTAGCCGAGAAAATTCCTTCCGCGTCTATATGTTAAGCATCCTTATTTAATGTTGCTAATAGTGTGGGAGTAGATACAACTTAACTTATAGGTCTAATCAGGTGATTGAAATATGAATTTAGTTGTCCCACTTGAGCCTTGAAGCCTTCCTTAGTATTCCCATGCTTCTTTATTCACTCAAGTATTATGGTGACAACTAGCTGTAATGATTGATTATCCTTTGTTTTAGTTAAATATCATAAGTTAACATACTATATCGCATAATCCCCAAGTGTCATTTGGGATTTTGTCTTCTTTACCATGGTTATGGCTATATGAGCCATTATGTTTCCTTGCTCATCCACTGATATAATGGAGATTCTTCTAGCCCTTTTCTTGTTTGGTTGGGCTTTAAATACCTCTACTAGCAAAGATAAATCCTCATTTTCTTAAATATATGCCATTTTCATCTTTTGAATAATATGGTTAATCCATACTAAAAGACTTAAAGTTTCAATAAATTGAGGATAAGAGAGAGAAGGTGGAGGAGAAGGTTGAGGAGTCAAAATACTAGTCCTAATAGACCTAAGAGAATCCTCAATTTTCCTTTTTGATGATACAATTACTTATTTGGCTAGACTATGAAGATTTCCTTTTCTGCCTCATTTAGAAAATCACTTGTTTGTTCACCACCACCCTCAAGTTAATTTTCCTATTCATCATGAGGTGGATAAGACGTTACTATATGTGGAGGAGAATGGGGTGGTGAGGGGACAAGAGATTGAGGAGATGGGCTAGGAATATGGGATGAAGATAGAGGTGAGTAAGGTGATGAAGGTTGAGGAGGATAATCATGAGGTAGAGAGAGAATGAGAGACTCCCTTGCAAGAGATGATAGTAGAGAACGTTAAGGAAATGAAGGATTTTGAGGTGGAGAGGGTTGTGAGACTACTCTCTTCCTTCTCACAAGTGGGATATTTTCTTCCTCCTCTTCACTCCCACTAGTCTCTACAATAATTGTTTGTTCCTTTCTCTTTGTTTTTGTTGTTGCATCCCTAGTTTCTCTTTTCTTATTTACCTCTCTTGCTACTAAACTTGATGATTCCCCAACTTGTTCTTTCTTCTTCTTGGCCCTAGGGTGTGGTTACAACATAGGATAGGGGTTTTCTAGAAATTGCACCAACCCTTCTATAATATCGATAACTTTTTTTCAATCAAGGAGTTTTCTAGGATTGACCAATCCAAAACATCTATAGGCTGATCCAATATCCTCATTGTTTTACATGGGATGCAAAAAATTCCCATCCTCTTGCAATCCCTTGCATATCTTTCCCAGGTTGCATGCTCTTGTTATTTTTAAATCTAACCTACAATAATCTTTAATCCTTACTTCATGTTCATCTGGTAAATTATCTTGATGGTCTTCTAGAGAAGTTTCATGTTTAAAGAATTCCCCTATCACTAGGTTGATCTTCCCAATTGGGTCAAGTTTAGGCCTAAATCTTTGAACACATCCATGGATAGAGGAGTCATTTTTACTTCTACAGTCTTGGCACACTACATGTTGACACAAGAATAAACTCCCACTTTGATGGGGAACACATACCCAAACTTATATTTGTTGATCACTAATTTGTAAACTTTTGCCACTTGCCTATAGAGCTCCAGTGGGATCAGCTTGTTATTGCGGTACCTAAGTAGTTTGTATGGTGCCTTGTGAAAAACTGGAACCATGATATATGTGAAAGTCTTGAACTAGATGTACCAATTCCCCTAGTTCACTAGCTCAATTATTGCTTCTAGAGATATCCTCTTAGAAAAGTCATTTTCAAGACCTCTTATGATGGAAAAACAAAGGAATCATTTATTATTCAATAGTTAATTTGGCTTTCCTTCAACTCCAACTAGGTCTAATAGTCATATACTCTTGTTTCTCCTAATTTTGAGGGAATCAACTTTTCTCAAACCTAGAAAATATCTTGGCAAGCCAAAAAAATACCAAATATGAAGTCATGTATTTGGCATTCTCCAACACATCCAATAGTTGATCATGTAGATTCTCATTAATGATTATTCCCTAGTCAATCCTCTTCCTCTCAACTATCTTCAAAATAAATTAGCACATCCTTGGTTGAAATTATTTGGCATGGGGATTTCCGTATACCCTATTGAGGAGTGGTATGAGTTCCTTTGCATCCTCTCTGAACTCACTCCTATGTTGTACCTTTTCCATCTTCTATGCAACTTTCTTGGGTACAAGGAGATGACCATTAGTGAACCATGTTCCTTTCTTATAATGGTTTTTGTAATAATGTAGAGCCTTATTCATATCAACTACATCATATTGTGCATGTGTTGGGAGAAAACATACCCTTTCTATCATCTCTAGATTGATGTCCAACACAACCTCTTTTGAGGGGAAAAAACCTTCTTTTGTCTCTAATTGTAATGTTGGGCACAAGCTAATACCAAATCTAGAGTGTACTAAAACTAGAAAGGAAACTATTTCAACTAACCCTAAGCTTGATATACATTGTGCTAGGTTGGTCCTATCTTCTTCCCTATGCACCCTCTACAAGAACTTTGTTCCATCTACATGCCTGAGGTCTGCATCACCTATCTCATTATAAGGAGAGAATATCTTGGAAGGGAGATGATACCCCTTCAATTCATACTTCATCTTAGCTTTCTCTCCTTGCATAATTCTACAAAATCCACATATACATCATAATCAAAGATCATCATATAAAACTTGATAAAACAAGAAAAATCATTATTATCCTTTGATACTTAATCAAAATTCTAACATAATTGTCTATTGGGCCTTGGGGCTCACCCATATCTCATACCAAGTAATGGGATCTATAGAATCTATGCCAACAATAGGATCTACTATATCAAGTGTTAGAGATCGAAAGAATCATCTAGCGTTAAGGAAGCTAAGGTAGCAAAACAATTTCCTACACTAATCTTTAGAGGAGGATTATGCAAAACTTTTCAAATCTTTCCAATAGTTATAAAAACTAAAAAAAAATACAAATATCATGCATACAACAACACAGTGATTTAAATGGCGAAAACCATTTTGGGAGAAAAACCCCACACTCAAAAAGTCGACCAATATATTATTAAAAAATCAATAAGATTACAATATACTTGTAGAACAAGCTTCTCATAGGAGTATCGCCAACTACAGCTCTGGAGGCAACTCAATAGCTATCAGACTCTCACACACTACAACAACACAATACATATCCATAATATAATAACTTACTAAAATAAGGTTTCCTTCTAGGGAAAGGCAACATAATCTCTACCATCAAAGATGTGATCTAATGATGAAAGGTACATATTTACAATCTGTATTAACGTGAATTTGTACCCCTAGTGAAAATCCCCTTTTTTCCCTTTAACACCTTAGAAAATCAAAAGCAGAGGTTTAATTCCATTTAAGCTCGTTGCTTGCACTCCACTTGGCACCTTGTTTGTGTGTCGGTGGGGGCGTTTCTGTCAGAGACGCTAGTGCGGCGCAAAGATGATTGTGTGATGTGCAGACGTCCTCGTGGCGCACTTACATCTCTGGAAAATTCCTATGGCTGAGACAATAGAGACGTTACATTTTTTATTGGAAGTCGAAGAGTAACGCCCCTCTTTGGCTAGCCAACCCGAACATGGTCATTTTTTGCCTTCTCCTTCATATTCTTGACCATTCCATCCATTCCCAAGGTTTTTGCGATCTCAATAGAAGTTTTTGCAAGTGTGGGCACTCTTTGAGCATTCACTTCCAAGCTTTATAGCAGCATCCTTCACTCCATTGCAGCAACTCAATAATCGACTCCAACAGGGCGAGTACAGGACATACACCGTGGCAACAGAGGCTTGAGTCCCTCTCGTTCACTCCTCCACAACCCTTGAGTGCTTTGGATGGAGGCGGTAAAGCTCCTCCCTTCTCTCCTTTTTCTTTTGATCGAGTAAGCACTTACTATTTTGTAGTGTTTCTTATGTATGTAGCTTGTAGTTATTTCCTTTATCATTATTTCTATCATATCATACTTGGTTGTCCATGGAGGTGGAAACATCAAGACGGGGGTCTAAATGAGGCAGGCCCCTATACAGCCCCAACAACTTCTCCCTTTTGTGTGTGCAGGTAAAGAGAGTCCAAAGCAAGCTGGCGAGGAGAGCATTCTGCGAGATTGTCTTCGTCACCTTGGTGGTGATACATTTCCTTTATTGTATTCATATTTGTATTTCATTTATCTTAATCTCATTCTACCATTTTAAACATTCCTAGATTAGGCTAGTAGTCTTCCTCTTGAATGAGAATCCTGTCTCTTTGATTCTCTAGTTGTACGGACGCCAGCACGCCACGCTGTCATCTTGGAACTGTGCTTTTTTCCTCAGACAAAGAGCTGCCTGAGACGCAAGTCTGATTCTAAAGGGCTGACTCATCTGGTCCCCTTCCAACTTTTGGGATTGCAAAGTGATCAAAGGATGCGTCGTCCTCATCATTCTCATCCTCTTCATCCTAACTACCCTTTTAGCTGAGGTGAGTTAGGGTAGCCTTTCCACTCTTGGCCATTCATGACTTGGGGCCTTGCAGTGGGTGGTCCCCCTCTCTCACATTTTTGGTGAGCTCGACATGAACCATTTTGGTTTCGTTTCACAATACTGAAAGACCTTTCCCTCATTCTCTAGGAGTGTTGTAGGTGTGAGTGTCGTGAGGCTTCCACCTTACAACCCAACCTACGACCCCTAGTAGGCATAGTTGGAAAGTTCCCACAGTGTTGTGTGACACAACCTTAACTGGGTCACTATCCTATCTCGTGAACCTTAGGAGGCTTCGTAGAAATATTGTTAGTGTGTGCGATGGCCTCTTTCCTAAACCAACCTATTCCCTCTGCGCAGACTATGAATGATGGTACTAGCATAACCTTTACTTCATAGGACCTACTGATGGGCTTCAATAGAGATCCATGTCCTCTTTACATTCTTGCGAGGATAAATGGGAACACTGTAGCAGGTGTTCTCATTGACCCGACATCGCAAGTGAATATCATAACTGAGGAAATCATGTTGATCAACTTCCTACATAGGGATGGGTATGATGCACCTGAAAGCACCATCCGCACACACAACATTTTCATACCTCCTATACAGAGTATCGTCTTATTGGTCCTTATGGGACCTAAATCTGTAAGCCTTAAGTTCGACATCATCCCAGGGTCCAAGCTCTTTAGAGTGAAGCTGGGTATCCCCTGGCTCGTAGCTATGAACACAGTTCCCTCAGTCATACAAAAGTGTCTAAATTTCGTTCATGGAGGTTCGGTGCACATTGTCCATGAAATCGGGTATAGACCACTGATTGCATGTGGCAGCTACACCGTAGATTACTTTTGGTTCACATCCCTTGGTCCTCTCCCACCTAGGAAGGAGCTCCTACATCGCACGTATCAAAACTATAAGAAGGGGTGCGCTAGGCCAAGAGTGAGATACCCTCCCTCGCCTTATGTTGTTTCGCATAGATCCTGTCTGAAGACCGACAATGACACCACCAAGGCATGTAGAAGGGAAGAAGAGAAGCAATCTTGAGATCTTCCTTCTTCCTCTTCCACTGTCCAGCCCGATGCTTCCTCTCATCTTGACATGGTACCGTATGCTTTTATCTCGCACTTGCGAGAGAATCCCATGGTGCCCACTTGGTGAAAGGCCAAGCGTCTTGCATTCCTATCCTACCAACATAACCTAGGCCTATTTGGTATGATAGACAAAAGGTCCTCTGTGGAGAGTCCTCTTTGTCTCGACCTTTGTGACCTTCTAGTGTCTCTATCCCTAAGACAGTGAATGGGAAGAGGCCCACCGTTGAGGCACTAGAGTCAACTCCTCCCACCATTTCTGAACCTAACTCTTCTACTCCCATTCAGGAGTCTTCCCTTCCACTGGAAACAATAGTGGAGGACACTCCCATTGCTGAGCAGGATCCTTCCATCCCTTCCGTAGTTCTGGCTTCTAGTCCGAAGAGCTATAGAAATCGCCTTGTGCACAAGCGTAAGCATCGGCAAAAGGCTCTCCTGGCAGAGCAAGCCTCCTTACAAAAGAAGGAGGAGGAGAATACTGCACCTTTGGCAATGTCTTCCTCTCTCCCCCCTTTTGTCTGTGTTCAACCTAGTTTCGTACCTCTTTCGACTCTCGTTGTGAGCACACTTACACCTAGAAGGGTACAAGTGTTCATTGCTCCTTCGACGGAGTCGCCCCTGTTGACTTCTATTCTGAATGTCTTGCCCTTTCCGAAGCTCATGGATATGGTGAACACTTTAGTTGTGTCCATTGTGGCTCTTTCCTCTTCTCCCTCAATCCTTGCCTCATATGTGGGGAGTTCACCTCCTCCAATGAAGAAGAGGGTAGAGCACGGTCCCTCCAACAATGGAGGATGTAAGAAGAGCCCACCTACTTTGAAAGGTGGCCCCTTGCTGACTTGTTTTGTCCTAGTGATAGAACTAGCTCTAGCCTCCCCCAAGTTTGTCATTACTCCTGAGTCCCTAGGTGAGCCTAGCAGTGAATCTCGGGTGCAAATTCCTATGTCCGCTGAAGTAAGACATGACACTCTTGTTAAGTGCATGTTCAATTCGGTGGATGAATTTTTGACCCTATCAACGATCTTTGCTAGGTCATTGACCTTGGACCCATAGGAGTTGAGTGACGGAGACCTTACAGGTCCCTCTACATTAGCCCTTATTATGGGAGGATCGAAAGCTCCTTCTCTTAACATTACACCGTTGCAGGCTCGCCACCCTTCCTTCGATGATCTAGAGTGGGAAGCTAACGACCTCTTGGTCGACTAGTGTTAGGGGGAGACCCTCTTCTTAATCTTTAGATTAGACATGTGTGCGTGTTGTGACATGTGCTCCCCCGTGATCATGCTACATGTGCTTGGATGACCCTCATCACCCCTGTTGGTGCTTGGATACAGGCGTGGTGTTTGTGTTGTAAAACTTCCTCTATATGTATCTACATTCCTCCATGTTTGTGATTGAATTTCAATAAATTGGGGATGATGCAAGCGTCAGGAGCATTTAGGGCTCCTTCCATGTTGACCCAATTTTTTATTTTTACTTTGTCTATCATGCATTCATCTTGATTTGGTTGGGGATTGTTGATCTTTCGCCTCTTACCGTGGTTACCTACTATCTATAAATAAAGGCAGATCTGACCCTGCAAAACTAAATCCCCCTGTGCCCTTTGTGTGTGATCTCCATTCTTTCACTTTTCTCTTTATCTTTCTCTCTTCTTTGCTTGAGTTGTCCCTTTCATGTGTGACAACTCCTCTTCTACATTATTTGGTCTTTAGAAAACGCATTCGTTTCCAAACAAATCTTTTCTCAAAGACCCTTCACACACTTCTTTGTTATAATTGCATTCTCAACTTGAAACCCTAGTGGAACATGTTTCATTCATCATGGGTTCGTAAAGAAAGGACTTGGAAACCCTCCTCTGAAGTGGGAACGGTCTTAGTCTTCCCCTTGCATGAGTGCATCTCCTTCCTTTCAAATTCCTTGATGAAGTGAACATCTTTCAAAAGGATTCCTTGGTGATGAATCGATTCGAGAAGGAAGACAATAAATTTTGAATAGTGTGTCCCTTTAGTGGACCCCTCCTTTTCATGTCAGGTTCCCAAGGAACCCCTTCAAAAACTTGTAATAATTTCTATGGCGTCTACCTTGGGGGCAGCTTGACTAGACTGGATTCACACCTTGACATCTAGTCCAGGGGCAGCCCAACTAAATCGTTCTCACATCTTCGCGTCTAGCTTGGGGCAGCCCAACTAGACTTTACCTTTGAAACAACGCATCCCTTGAGTGGACCCTCCTTCCTTTTGAAGGGTTCTCGAGGGACCCCTTTGAAAGTCTTACAACTTAGTGATGGTCTGCGTGACTGTCCATTCATTGGCCTACGCGGCTGCTTCCTAATGTGTTCTATTTGTGGGTAAACATGTCACCACCCCTGACTCTGCGAAGTCCCCTCCTACTCAGTCTCCCTCCTGTGAGAGTTCTTGGGGGATACCTTCATTGCAGGTTTGCGGGTCTGTAAGGTGTTGTTCTTGGTTTTCTTCATGTGAGAGTTCTTGAAGGATAACCCCCCTTGTAGGTCTACGAGTTTGTAAGGTACTTTCATACTCCAACTTTATGGTTTCGCAAAACTATGAAGTCCTCTCTTGCACTCTCGAGTTTGCCAGATCGTGCTTTGCTTCCTTGTCAGTTGAGGTATATATCTCTGACTCTATTACTTCTTTACTACTCTACTTTACCAAAGCACTCATCAGTATTCGTGCTCACTAAAGTGGGGGCAAACTGTATTAATGTGAATTTGCACCCCTAGTGCAAATCCCCTTTTTTCCCCTTTAACACCTTAGAAAATCAAAAGTGGAGGTTTAATTCCACTTAAGCCCACTACTTGCACTCCACTTGGTGCCTTGTTTGAGTGTCGGTGGGGGTGTTTCTGTCAGAAACGCTCGCGCGACACGGAGATGACTATGTGGTGTGCAGACGTTCGCGTGGTGCACTTATCTCTTTGGTAGATTCCTATGGCTAAGACAATAGAGGCGTTACATTTTCGATTGGAAGTTGAAGAGTAACGCCCCTCTTCGGCTGGATGGCCTGAACATGGTCGTTTTTTGCCTTCTCCTTCATATTCTTGACCATTCCATCCATTCCCAAGGTTTTTGCGATCTCAACAGAAGTTTTTGCAAGTGTGGGCACTCTTTGAGCATTCACTTCCAAGCTTTATAGCAGCATCCTTCACTCCATTGTAGCAACTCAACACTTTGTCACTCCAACAGGGTGAGTACAAGACATACACCATGGCAACAAAGGCTTGAGTCCCTCTCGTTCACTCCTCCACAAGCCTTGAGCACTTTGGACGGAGGCGGTAAAGCTCCTCCCTTCTCTCCTTTTTCTTTTGATTGGGTAAGCACTTACTGTTTTGTAGTGTTTCTTGCGTATGTAGCTTGTAGTTCTTTCCTTTATCATTATTTCTATCATATTATACTTGGTTGTTTATGGAGGTGGAAACACCAAGACGGGGGTCTGACTGAGGCAAGCCCCTATACAACCTCAAAAACTTCTCCCTTCTGTGTGTGCAGGTAAAGAGAGTCCGGAGCAAGCTGGCGAGGAGAGCATTCTGCGAGATTGTCTTTGTCACCTTGATGGTGATACATTTCCTTTATCGTATTCATATTTGTATTTCATTTATCTTAATCTCATTCTACCATTTTAAACATTCCTAGACTAGGCTAGTAGTCTTCCTTTTGAATTAGAATCTTGTCTCTTCGGTTCTCTGGTCGTACGGACACCAATGCACCTGTGAGATGCCAGCGCGCCGCGTTGTTGTCCTAGAACTGCACTTTCGTCCTTAGACAAAGAGTTGCCTGAGATGCGAGTTTGATTCTAAAGGGATGACTCATCTGGTCCCCTTCCAACTTTTGGGATTGCAGAGTGATCGAAGGATGCGTCATCCTCATCATTCTCATCCTCTTCATCCTAACTACCCTTTTAGCTGAGGTGAGTTAGGGCAGCCTTTCCGCTCTTGGCCTTCTGTGACCTGGGGCCTTGTAGTGGGTGGTCCCCCTCTTTCACACAATCATAAAATATATATAAAATGTGGCTTTTGGAGGTGTTGGCCCCTAACCCCCACTAGAATGCACAACCCTAGACCCACTACCAATGGGATTATCCTCTCGGACCCCATAGGGAGTACCCCCCTATACCGCCCTCCTCCCCCTGCCCCCACCCCTCCTGCATGCTCAAATATATTAACCTATTATAATTTCAAGGTTGAGGCATCATTTTTCCTAACATGACGCTCACCCAAAAATCACACATATTCAATAAAAGCCTATGCTCTAATATCATGTATATGTGGATGATGTTTATATTAATGATTGAGTGTCAATGATACTACCTACTTCATGATCACTAGGAAAACTATCATAAGGAACCTCAAGGTCCTGATACCTTATCAAAAAGATTATGTGAAGTGCTTAGGATTGTGTTTGAAGGTTTGACATATCCCATAACCTCTACAAAAGGATAAACCTTGATGACATGATCTTCAAAAGATAAAGATATGGCTTTATTGAAAATTAAGGATCACGTAAATCTCGTAATCCATACCAAAAGATTAGACCAAATAAAGGAACCTTGATACCTAAAACTTGATGGCATAAAGTATAGAGATAATGAATGTTTAGGAGTCAAATATTGGGAGAATTACATACTCAATATATTAAGAGGTTAACCATTGTGAAAATATCTAATGATCCAATCTCACATATAGGTCTAAGAAAACATCATCGAAGATCAAACTTCATGCAAACCTTTTATCCCATACCCTAAGGTGGTAAAATATCAAATGTAGGTCTTGAAATTTTTTAAGGAAAGGTTTAAGGATCATCGAGGATTAGGGATCGATGATATTATCGATCTCATACCAAATTGGAGAACCATGTGAGGGAAGTTCGATCATCGAGAGCCAAAAGACTTAGAAATTTTGGTAAATCAATGGGGGTTCAAGGTTCAAGAAGGAACCTAATATCCCTATGCCAAAACATACATGGAAACATTAAATGGTTCAATATCTCAATGAGGTATAATTATGATGCCATAAACAACCTCAATTGACATGTCATGACCCAAAATAGATTTGACAAAGTTAAAATATGAAAGAAAATAAAGAACACTATTGTGACTGACAAATTAGTATGGGCTGACTATACTTCATCCATGAGGATACAAAGTATATTCGAGCTACTAAACATCAATCCCAATAGAGATCATTCAATATAAAACTAAACTAAGCATCCATTAAAACTAACATATCAAATCATGAAAGCTTCGAAAACACCTATTCTAATCCATTGAAACTTATCCTATTGGGGAAGTGGTGTCACATTGATGTGGAATGATGACCTTTTCCCAATCCCATGGATAATGAGCCTGTTTCGATCGATCCTATTGAAGAGAATCAATGAAATTGATGAGATGTGTGATGAAACATGCTTCAAATGTTAAACTAACATGATGCAAGCCATTTTAACATGATGTATACTAAGATGATTGATATGGGTGAGTGCAAATCTAATCTAACTGAATTTTAAGCTAAAAAGGTTCAAACCCTAATTACCAAATAAGCTAAATAGATGCATCTATGTTATCATGGAATCCATTAATGGAAGCTAAGCTAATATGCAAGTAAAATTAAGTTAAAATGAGGTTAAATGTGGGTGCAAGTGCAAGTGATTTTAACAACATAAGTTTGTTGTTAAAAGATGGATCCATTTGTCTCCAAATAGTGACCTATTTATAGGAAAGAAAATGAGAAATGAAGGGTTAAGATTGATAAAGCTAATCAATGATCAGAAAGGAAGGAAGAAGGAGACATGGATCATGGATTCCCATCAAAGGTTGAAAATGCAAGATGATATTTAATCAAGGGCTCACATTTTATCCAAAGAAACACACTTTTAAGACATGCACAAGAAGTCTTGTAGATTAACTTACATGTGAAGTCTTGTAAGTTTGTTACAAGGAAGAATATTCCTTGGAATATCCTCATGAGTGAGGAAAATAGATATTTAGAAAATTAAAACAAAATTTTAAAGTGCAAAAGGGGAAGGAATATTTTATGGGAATATTCTTTTTTAGAGGAATGTACAAAGGATGAATATTCCCTTCTTGCAAGTGGGGGGGAATTAGATTTATTAGTAATTGATAATTAAAATAAAGTTTTAATTATATCAATTAGGAGAATTTCATGATATTCATTAAATAAAGTGATTTAATGAAAAAGAGGGATAGTGATATGATATTTAATTAAATAACTTTAGGGTTATTTAATTAGATAAGAGGACTTAGGGATTTAAATTAAATAACTTGATGTATTTAATTTAATAAGATGTGTGTGCACTGAAATAAATGACTCTATTAATTAGAATCACTATTCCATCACAACACATCAATAGAGTTGTTCCATTCTAAAAACAAAACCATAAAACAATATATGTAAACTACTCAAAAACATAAATGCTTTCACTAAAACTAATCCCTATTGCTCTCCTATCATTCAAAACTTTGTGCTTATATTCAAAATTCTCTTAGTAAAAGCATGTGCACAAAGAGCTATGATGAATGAAGATTCAAAATGGAATGCAAATATTCTAATTGAGAATGCAAACAAGTTAGATGTTGAAATTGAAATATAAAGCAAAGATAATGGAAGTAGATGCCAAACGTAGAGATGTAAAATTTTTGTTGGGGCCAAAATGAGAAGAGAGTCTTGTTTAAATAGGCATCTTTAGGGTGAATGCAAGTTGTGGAAGGAGTGTGGGATAAAAGATTGGCTTGGAGGAAAAATATTGAAATGGATAAATGCATGTAGGTGGTAAATGAATATGCAAATGCATGAAATGTGTAAATGCATTAATGTATGAATATTTTATGATGGATAAATTATTATGAAAATGGATTTAATGAAATGATTATGGACATGGGGTTTATGAGTATAATATTTTAATGGCAATGCATGAAATATGAATATGAGATGAATGGATAAATGGATAGATTATTAAATGATTTACTGGAATATGTAAATGATATTTTAGTGATTAATGTATAAATGATAAAGGATAAATGATTAAATGATTTTATGAATAATGCTTATAGATGTTTGTAAATGCTTATAATATGAATGAATGGTTATGATATAGAGATATGATTACATGGATAATTGAATAAAATATGCAATGATTTAAAAATTATTATGAAGACATTTTTATGTGTCTATATTTTGCCCCTCTTTGAGACAATGCAACTTGTCACTTTGTTTCAAAGAAAAAGATTGATCAACTGATACATGCCCCAAAGATTTCCTGGTAAGGATTACGATAAGAATGATATGCCCCCTCGAGAGATTGATCGAACAAATTGTAAGAAGATTAATCTCTCGATAGATCTTGAGAGAATGATTAGATACCTGATATTGCACAAGTGATAAAGTGATGATACACATTTTGATGAAAATGCACAGTGGATAGGCACAACTAAAAAATTGATGGAAATGATCAGTATAGCCAGGTTGATGAGCTGATTAAGCTGATTGATATTGGTGCTTACACAAAACAAGTTGATGCAATGAGTGATTGATTGATTAAGGGAACACGAGATTTTGAGAAGCAAGTTGATTGATTTCTTTGCGACAAGAAAGATGAAGAAAATGAAATGCAAGAAATGGAAAATGAAAGATGGGAGAAAATGAAGGTGATGAAGCCTCTTGTGCCTTTTAAGTGCTTTTATCATCATCGAGCTTATTATGTTGCAAATTAGAATAAGTGTCTAGATAATGTGAACATCTAGACGACTTGAATACTATCTGTGTTTTTATTTAGCAGGAAAGTATAAGCATCTAGGTATAAGGACCTTAGATGACCTGAATACTTATTGCATAGAAGACACTATCAGACAAGGAATGCTCTCATCCACACTAGACTCATAGGTCCTCGATGGTTTTAGATAACCATGTCTTAAGACGAGTTGTCCTATGAATAAGAAACAATCCACAAACAAGAAACAAGTGAACATGCCCCATCCTCGCCTCTCTAGTCCCAGACATCCTTGAGAAGCTAAAATACATGCCACCAAAGATAAAATCATAAAATAAGCAAAGATCAACAAACAAACATGCATCATGCTTCAATATAGAACTGATTCTTGGTACGGTTTTATGCATTTGATTGGATCTGAAAGAGGGATTGATAGGTATGGTATAATTTTTGCTTGATTGTCAATCTTGGTGCGTTTTGATTTTGTTGAGGTTCAAAGCTGTGTGGTGATTTGAAAATGTCACTATTTAGGGATTTTTGAAGTTATGTGATTTTTTTGGATTTTTGGAATATTTGATTTTTTTGGATTTTTAGAATATTTGATTTTTTTGGAGTTTTGGAGTATGTGATTTTATTTGATTTTTGGATTTTTGGAATTATTGATTTTTTGGATTTTTAGAATATTTGATTTTTTTAGAATATTTATTTTTTGGATTTTTTTAGGGCATTTTATGATTTTTATGGATTTTTCAAAACATTTTATGATTTTTATGGATTTTTAGGACATTTTATGATTTTTATGGATTTTTTAGGATATTTTATGATTTTTTTTGGATTTTTTCAAGACATTTTATGATTTTTATGGATTTTTTCAAGACATTCTACGATAGAAACAGATGAATCTCAAGCAAGCAAATAGACAAAGAGAGTAGTTTCTCGGACCATGAGATGTTCAATATCCTAACCCATGGCTAAGGTTGAGGAAATGCCCTAGTGAGGAATAGGACCAACCTAGTACGCATAGCAGAGCAAGCAAGCGAGGGAACTATCGAACAATTCACAAGCCATGGTGAGTACGAAAAGGCTGTTTTTGAAGTGGAGAGTGAATGAAAATGGGATGAAAAGATCAAGTAGAGCTCTAAAGGAAAGAAGAGCAAAGCCTCTACACATGGCATCGATTTCTCAGTTTTCACCATGGTACTTGCTTAAGGCACCACCGAAGTGGTTTTCACCATTGAACATATTGATTTGTCTTTACTTTTTTTTATCATTTTCTTTTTGCATTTTTCCATTTTTTTTTGTATTTTTCAAGACTTTGAAAGAGTGTACCCTCTGAAGTATTCAAGTATAAAACTTGTGGATGTGCATACTGTTGATGGGATCACTAATCAATTCACCTTCTGGAGTAGATAACTGGTATGCCACAAATCCATTCAAAGTAGTGATAACATATGGACCCAACCAGTTAGGCTCAAATTTACCCTTCTTTTCTCTGTCTTGTTGATTGCGAGGATTTTCACGGAGGACAAGATCCCCAACCTCAAATGTACGTTGTTTGACTTTCTGATTATAACTTTGGCACATTTTTTGCTAATATGCTCTAAGATGATTAAAATCAGTTTGTCTTCATTCATCTAATAGCTCCAATTCCTGTAAACGGGAAACTCGGTATTCTTCATCACTGATTTGATTACGCAAGGAGACATGCAAAGAGGGCAACTCAACCTCGATGGGAAAGATGGCTTTAGATCCATAGACAAGGGCATATGGGGTAGCACCTGTGGGAGTGTGAACACTTGTGCGATAGGCCCACAAGGTAGGATTCAGTTGAATATGCCAATCTTGACCAACTTCATTGATTGTCTTTTTAAGAATTTTAAGAATGGTTTTGTTAGAGGCCTCAGTCTGGCCATTAACTTGAGGATATTAAGGTGTGGAGAAATGATTTTGTATATGGAATTTCTCATAGAGTTCACGAACATTCTAATTTTTGAACGAATGACCATTATTTGTGATGATGGATATAGGAATGCCATAACGACAGATGATGTAGTTTAGTATGAAAGTGGCTATTTGTTTTCCAGTGATATGAGTGAGGGGAACAACTTCAATCCATTTTGTGAAATATTCTATGGCAACAAGAATGAACTTATGACCATTGGATGAAGGTGGATGGATCTTGCCCACGAGATCGAGCCCCCATTGATAAAAGGGCCATGGTGTAGCAAGAGACTGCAATTCCTGTGCAAGGGGCATGTATCAAGTCTGCATGTTTTTGACATTGCTTGTATTTTTTAACAAACTGATAAGCATTTGTTTCCATTCTAGGCTAATAATAACCCATATGCAAGAGTTTCTTGGTCAACGTAGGACTGCTAGAATGTGCCCCATATATACCTTCATGTACTTCTCGTAAAGCAATTTTTCTCTCGTTATGCTCAAGATTTCTAAGTAAAGTACCATCGAGACCTTGGGGGTAAAGGGTATCGGCTATGATTATGTAGTGGGAAGCTTGATGGACAAAGGTTTTATGAGATTTATTAGATAGGTCTAATGGCAAGGTGTTATCCCGAAGATAGGTATAAATATCTCCATACCATTGAGAAATAGGACCAACAATAAGACAAATCATTTCAGAGTGTGGTATATTGTAAGCAGGTTCCAAAAGAGGCTCTCCCAAGAACTCATAGTAGGAGACATTACTTGGAATTTCCACAAGTGAACCAATTATTTCCATTGCATCAAAAAATCTTTTATTATCTCAAGGAATCTTCTCAAAAGAGATTGATGTGAAATAGGCCTTGAAATCATCCACCATTCTTTTGTAAGGCATCAATTTTTCATCTTTTTTTTTGCAGTCATCATTAACTTGTCTGATCACTAACTGAGAATCACCAAGAACACACAACTCAAGGATTTTCCATTGCACAACCATACTGAGCCCAGAATGTAATGCCTCATATTCTACAATATTGTTGGTACATGGAAACTATATCTTGTAAGCTTTAGGTATACAATCCCCTTGAGGTGTGACAAAGAGAATTCCAACACCAGAACCACCTTGTGTAAAGGAGCCATCAAAATATAAAGTCCATAGATGTGTAGATTCCATTTTGAAGATTGATTCATTAGGGAATTTTGTGATAAGAGGATGACTATCTTTCATAAGAGCATCAGCGAGTTGATCTACTATAGCTTGTCCTTTGATTACTTTTCTTACTACGTACTCAATATCAAACTCGCTAAGAATCATCACCCATTTAGCTAATCGTCCTGTGAGTGCTGCTTTGTTCAAGAGGTACTTAAGAGGATCAATTTTTGCAATGAGATTTGTCTGGTGTGTATGCATGTAATGTCGCAACTTCTATGATGCAAAAAATACGACAAGGCACGCTCTTTCAATAGGACTATAATTGAGTTCATATCCTACTAGAGTGCGACTAATGTAATAGATTGCACAATCCTTTCCTTCAGAATCATGTTGTGCCAAAAGTGCCCCCAATGTTGTGGTGATTGTGGATATATACAAAATTAAAGGCTTGTTGTCTATAGGGGGTACTAATACTGGTGGTGTCATAAGATATTCTTTGATTTTTTGAAAATATTTTTCACACTTATTATCCCATCTGAAGGGAAAATTCTTGTGTAATAGATGCTGAAATGGTTGAAATTTATTTGTGAGTTGTGCTATAAAATGATGGATAGACTAAAGTTTTCCTTGTAATGATCTCAACTTTCTGATATTCGTAGGTGGAGGAATTTCTAGTATAGCCTTTATTTCTGTAGGGTCAACTTCAATTCCTTTAGATGAGATAATGTATCCAAGGAGTTTTCCAGAGGTTACCCCGAAGGCACATTTCTTTGGATTCAATTGAACCTTGTATTGTTCTAATCTTGTGAAAATTTTATCCATGATCTCTAGATGTCCAACTCTGGTGTAATATTTTCCCAATAAATCATCTACATAATCTTCTAAATAGGTATGCATCATGTCATGAAGGATAGTGGTCATCACACGCTGGTATGTGGCTCTGGCATTCTTCAACCCAAAGGGCATGACATTCCAACAAAAGGTTCCCAAAGGACAAGTGAATGCTATCTTAATTTGATCTTTAGGAGCAATTTTAATCTGATTGTAGCCTGAGAAACCGTCCACGAGGGATAACATTTCATGCCATGTTGTCAAATCCACTATCATGTCAATGTTTGGAAGTGGGAAGTCACCCTTAGGAAAAGCTTTGTTTAAATATATGAAATATGTGTAAACTCGGATGCCCCCATAATTTGAAATCCAATCAACATAGTCAATAGGTCTTATAAATCCAACATCTTTTGTAATTCAACTTTTACCAATAGAGCAATATGTGGGTGCATTTTTCTCAACTTTTGTTTAACAGGTTTTTCCCCCGGTGGCAAAGACAAGTGATGCATTACTAGATCTAGATCAAATCCTGGCATATCTGCATAGGACCACACAAAGTTAACTTGTCTTGTAAAACTGTATATGCTCCATTCTCTCTTCAGGTGTTAATTACTCTACTAGATGAATTATCTTTGGTTTTTCTTTTGTACCCAGATTAGTTGGTATTATCTTCTCCACCAACATAGATGATTTTTCATGATACAATGCTAAGGGAAGTGTGTCAAGCCTTCCATCCTCGAGTGCCTCATAGAGTTTTTCACTCTTGGATACGTCCTTTATTTTTACTTTTTTCGGGTCTAATAGCGCCGCAGAGCGGTTTTCACGAGAAGACCTATTTATATTTTCAATAATTTTGCAACTGAAAGGCTTGGCATCCTCCCCAAAGTAAGCCACACTATTGAGTTCTATGGTGAAACCTATCTTATGGTCCTCAAGAGGTGTATCTTCTCGTGCTCCCAAATTTTTTATGATTGCCTCATCATTTTGAAATGCATCCAGTTGTGGTAGTCCTTTCTAATCTAAATCAATGAGTTCAGGGTGAACCAAGGGTAAAGGGTCATGATTTAAATCAGTATTTTGAATGGATTCAAGGGTATAAATGTTATGATTAGGTTCAGGGGTAGGGATACTATCATAGTCATAAATGTCAATGAAGCCATCAATGGCACTTTCCTCGTTTGTTTATGTAGCATTAGAGGACTCTAATTCCTTACTTGAAGTACACGTGGTACTCAAGGTCTTGTCTTTATACACATCATATCCTAAACTAGGGACTTTTTGCATACAAGTACGTTGTATTGGTTTCAAGATACCCTGTTTCTGTAAGCCGAGAGGACTTTTATCATCATATCCCATTTGTTTCATAAGATCAAATCCTTTACCATACTGTCCAATAGGCACCTTTATTTCAATTTGTTCTTTTTATGTATCCTCATCTTTGTATAGCCATTTCAGGAGATTAGCGTCTTCTATTTCATTATAGGGGACTCCCCATTTTTTAAGATTGGTTAATTTACAAGTCATTGTAGTCTCTACATATGATGTGGTCTTATTCATTTGTGGTTTTCCATAGGTATGAGGAGATAAAGGTAACTTTCCAATGCAAAGGGTATGATTCAAAGTATATTCTCCTACTCCTTGTTCTTTTACTTGTATTTTGGTATCAACTTCCTTGGATTTTGAGGAGGATTCTTTTAAGGACTCAGGATCAACATATGCTTGGGAAGGAAATACCTCACGATTGCTTGGGATTGTGATTTACGTGTTAGGACTTATATTATGGAAATACATGAAAGGGTTGGGATCTCCTTGTATTGTGATTTCAACACCATTGTGTGGGAATTTAATGCACTGGCGGTATTTAGAAGTTACTGCTTCCATTGCATGAATCCAAGGTCTTCCAAGGAGGATATTATAGGTCAGTGGGAGATCAAGTACTTGGAAAACCACATCCTTTACCATAGGGACTACTCTAATTGGTAGAGTAACTGATCCTTTAGACGAGCGTTCCTCTTCGTCATATGCCTTTATGGTAATCTTGTTCTTTGGATCAACTAAATTTTTAGAAAAACCTAATTTTGTGATCAATTCTTGGGTACAAATATTAAGACCTATTCTTCCATTTATCATAACTCACTTGATCTTAATATTATTGATGAGGACGTCAATGTGTAAAGTTGCATTATGCGGTTGTCAAGGGGATGAATCATCATTTTCAGTAAAAGTGAGAGTATAAGGTGAGGTGATATGTCCCACCATAGCTTGGAATTGGTCTACATGTAGGTTTGTAGGCACTGTAGCAGTAATGAGTGCTTTATCTAGAATAACTTTATGCTCAAGAGATAGGCATAGCAACTCAAGTATGGAAATTTGCGGAGGTGTTTTCCCTAAATGTTCTATGAGGTTATATTGCGAAGCTGGTGTAGCGGGTTTTGAATTAGGATCTTTAAGGGTGACTATGCCTTTGTGGGTAGTAATCTTGCAATCAGGTTCTTTTCCTTTTATAATGAAAGTGTTTACATGATTATCAACCTCACTGATGTTATGTATGGTATAGTCATACTTAGCAGTAGTGTAGTTTACACCATCACCAGATTCAAGGGCCTTTCCTTTATCCTTGTCATGCTTAGGAAAAGGGTTCTTAAACACCTCGTGATCAGAGTTACCAGAAAGAGTGTGTCTGTCAACTGCTATCTTACCATCATCGATAAGGTCCTTTATTAAATGTTGAAGTTTATTGCAACTATTAGTCTTATGTCCTTTATGTCTATGATAGTCACAAAAGTGATCCTAATTCCACCATGGGGGTTTGACTTGTGGATTATATTCCTATATTTTGGGTAGCATTATAATATTAATTTCAAGAAGCTCTTTTAATGCGGATTCAAGTGATTGTCCCAATGGTGTAAAATTTTATTTTCAGAAACTTCTCTGTTTTTCTTTTCCTTTATCTGAAGATGAACCTTTGAGATTGTAAGCAAGCGATGATGTTTTAGTTGTTTTTGCATCAACAACTCTGTCATTGACTACATTCTTGTTCTTTACCCAAAAGGGTGTCTTGTTGTTTGAATTTGATTTTTGATCTTTGTCATTATTGAGTTTTATAGTTTCATCGTCAATGAGAGTTTGTTCGATTCAAAATCCCATCTCTATGGCTTCATCAAAAGAATCCAAGAATTTTAGGCAAAGTTCCCTTCCAATTTATTTGTTCAAATTTTGACAAAAGAGGTCAACCAATTCTTGATCAGGAATGGTATAAGGTAATCATTTTGTTAAATGTCTCCATCTTTGTAAAAATGACACAAAGTATTCACCTAGTTTTTTTTTGGTGTTGAAAAGGTTTGTCATGGTCACTTTAAAGTCACAATTGAAACTATAATTGGAGACAAATTTATCATCCAATTCTTGAAAGGATTGATGGTTGGGGGTAATCGAGAAAACCATTCCATAGATTCTCCTCCTAGACTGCAAGGGAATAATTTCATAAGGTACGTTTCATCAACTGCAAATTCCATGGTAGTAGCACAAAATTGTCTTAATTGGTTTTTAGGATCTCCTTTTCCATTGTATTTTTCAAGTTTTGGTATGTCCAAATGGTTAGGAAAAGGTGGCATTGGTATGCTCGGATCGAAGGGATAAGGACATGTCTTCGATGGAGAACTTGTGAGATGATGTTTTACTATTCTTAAGAGTGTCCAATTCTTGTCTCAATGTTCTAAGCTCATCTAAAATAGTATCGTTTGTAGGTGCAGGTTTTGATGTCTTTGAAGATCACTTGTAACTAGGTTGTAGATAAAAGGGTCTATGATCTTTGATTCTGCTATAGTTGTTTGTTTTGGGATGTTTAGATTCACTAGACTTGGGTTGATTATTCATCATGAGTACTGACATGCCAAAATCAGGAGGCATTTTGATTCCTTTGTCAGCAAGGGCCTTTAAGTATTGTTGTGGGTTACGTTTGACTACCTTCGTAAGAAGTTTAGTGAATCTATTATCATTAAGAGCTTTGTTTATAGTGGATAGGGTTATTTATTCATCCTCAATTTCACTTGTTTCACTAGTTCCAACACTAATGTGATCTTCCCCATCAAAGTCTTTTCCCCAAGGTTCCCTTCTTGAAACATTTTTGCTCTTATTCTAGGGGTCATAGGTGATTGTTCTAATTTTCAACCCAAGATAATGTATGAAACCTAAGACTAGGATTCAATGAAAAGGATATGATTCTAAGATGAGATATGGAAATGGTATGGTATGATGTGACAAGCTAAGAATGCAAGAGCTCAAAGGCAACTCTAGGTCCAAAGTTGGTTATGATGTAAAGGCTTTACTTGTGCTATGATGGATAGACACAAGGACCAATGATCAAGAGAGAGTATGTAGGAGATGATGGAATCCAAAAGGATTGCCCTACTCAAGGTTAATGGTATGTTTCCCTAACTCAAGGATGATGAACCTTAAGTGATGTGGGTGATAGATAGTTAATGGTTTAATTTAAAGACCTAGGAAGAGTAGCCTAAGTACAAGCTAAGGGTTTGTTTAAGAAATAATGGATATGCAAGGGTGAAGGATATGCAAGGACTAGGTGGAATGCAAGGGCTAAGTGGAATGCAAGGATTGAAAAATCAGAATTGAAGGATGATGGCTCCAAGAAATCTAAGTGATAAGTTCATTTCAGATATTTTTGGGTATTTGACCTTTTGGGGTTTGCAAAGTTTGAGATGTTGCAAATTACTAGGTGTGATGTTTATTTGAGCTGTATTTTTGAACACACATGCAAGACATAGTAGACAAAATGTTCTTTAGTTTTTTTTTGTGAAAAAGTTGGATTTCAAGATGAAAACAATCATGCACAATCCTAGGGTTGGCAAGGACAATATTTTTTAGATCCCACTTGGATTACTCCAACTATGCTTACTCTTAGCGGATGACTTAGAAGCTTGGACACACTAGCTCTCCCTTCCACGACACTCAATTCTCGAGTCAACCAAGCTTTGAGTTCTCACGAATCTCCCATGACGAACTCTTTATCTCTACTAAGAGCCGCAAAAATGTGGGATGACATGAGAGGTGGCCCCTCCTGTACAGACAAATAGAAGGATTTTGAAAACTACAAACAAGAGGTGTCTAGTAAGGGCATCCGTTTGAGTGGTTATACATGCAACAAGATTAGCTTTGATAAGGAGGATTCCCAACCTGTAGAGGTTACACTCTATAGGGTTTATGGGGATTCACTTGTCGGTATAACACATCCGCACTCATGGTACTTGAACTTTCTTCAAACACCCATTTTATATACCGGCTAGAAGTAGCTTGGCTTTAGCTTGTTACCGAATGGGTCATTCCCTTGGGGTGAGTACTTTTTCCCACCAAGGTAGGCCCTCTAAGGGATTAAACACATACAAAGATGATAGGTCTGGTTTATGATCACCAAGTTCGCACAAGGTGAGAGCATACTCCCTACCATCTCAAGCATAGCAAACAGTGTTCATTTTTCATTCCCCAAAGCAAACAAAAGAAAAATGGTGGGTTTGGATTTTGATCACCAAGTTTTCACAAGGTGAGAGCATACACCTACCATCGAGGAAAAAACATATTTCCACACCCCCTAATTACGCTATGTGTGATCAAGCAATTGAAATCAAAGCAATAAAAGGAGCCCTGCAAACATCATTAGTAGTTTTGACCTTTGTTCTTTGACAAGCGTGATGGTTTTCTATTTTTTTTTCAAATTCTTTAACAAGTGTGATTCTTGGACAAATGAACCTACAAAAGCCAAATTAATAAAATTAGTCCCCCAATCAAACAAAACCAAAATAAAAGAAAATTAGCATTTACCCTAGAATCTAGTTTAAATTAAAATAAACTCTAAATGATTAAATCTAAATTCTAAGTTAAATCTAAATTAAAAAATCAAGATCTAGATTAAAAGACTAAATCTACAATAGAGATTAGATCTAAATTAAAATTTAAAGCTAAATCTAATTTAAACTAAAAGATAAATTAAGAGAAAAGCTAAAATAAAAATTAAAAGTTAAAGTAAAGGTTAAAATCTAAATTAAAATCTAGATTAAAGTTAATCTAATTTAAAATCTAACCTAAATCTAAATTAGGATCTAATTTAAATCCAATCTAAATTAAAATTAAAATCTAATCTAATTTTAATGAAAATCATATGAAATATAATTAATCTATTTTAATTCTAATGAAGATTTATTCTAAGTTAAATTTAAATCAAAATGAAATCTATTTTAAATTAAAACTTATTTAAAATCTAATCTAAGTTAGCTCTAAATGTAAATTAGAATTAAAAATCGAAATCCCAAGGTTAGAAAAATCCAATCTAAATTTAAATCTAAAAATTCACATTAAAATTAATTCTAAATAGAATCTAAATTTAATTCTAATTTAATTAAAATCCAATTAAAACTAATTCCAAATCTAAAAATTAAAAATTTAAATCTAAAAAATAAAACTAAAATATTGCCAAAATCAAAAAGAAAATCAAAACTAAATTAATGCAAAGATTAATCTTAGAAAATCACATAAAAATGGAGGGTATGTTTCAAATAATCGCTCTGTAGGATATGCTTAGAATGAAATAAAGTAATTGCAGGAGACATTTAAAATGGAAATGGGAAAGGCTTTCGTTTGCTGCAAACTTTGAACTTGCAGAAAATATCAGGCGCCCAGACAGGGGGACGACTCAAAATAAGATTTAAATCATGGCTTTTGACTAAGATGCATAAAAGGGAATGCTCATTGTGAGCGCAAAATAGTAGAAAGAAGAAACTAAAGCAGTTTTAAAGTCTTCTAATGTTTGGCAACAACTTTTTCAAAGCTTTATTATGAGCTTAAAATTATAATTCCGCCATTCCACAAACAAAGTTTTTAAATGGAAAGATTTGAAGAGCAGTGCAAGGGGTATGGTGATCACGTTTTTTTATTTAAAGCTAATTTTTTAGGGCTTTTCCCTGTTGTAAATGAATTCTTTCACTCCCAAAACAATGCCTGAGGCATTCTTCATGACCAAAGGGCAATTTCAAAGATGTTCTAGGCATTTCAAACTACCCAATAGTGGGAAAAACGTGGAAGCAAAAGGAAAAACTTGGTTTTATTTGTTTCTCATGCTTTTCCAACAAATTTGATGTTTTTGATATGGTTTCAAGCAACCCAACAACAACGAAAATGGGACAACAATGAAAATGAAGAAAAAAAGAAATGATTGCTCGTTCACATCGAGTTCACCAGAATGTGTGCACTGAAATAAATGACTCTATGAATTAGAATCACTATTCCACAATATATCTAAACTACTCAAAAACATAAATGCTTTCACTGAAACTAATCTCTATTGTTCTCCTATCATTCAAGATTTTATGCTTATATTCAAAATGCTCTCAATAAAAGCATGTGCACAAAGAAGTATGATGAATGGAGATTCAAAATGGAATGCAAATATTCTAAATGAGAATGCAAACAAGCTAGATGCTGAAATTGAAATATAAAGCACAAATAATGGAAGTAGATGCCAAACATAGAGATGCAAAATTTGTGTAGGGGCCAAAATGAGAAGAGAGTCTTGTTTAAATAGGCATCTTTAGTGTGAATGCAAGTTGTGGAAGGAGTGTGGGATAAAAGATTGGCTTGGAGGAAAAAGATTGAAATGGATAAATGCATGTAGGTGGTAAATGGATAAATGCATGTTGAATATGTGTGATAGTTAAATGAATATGCAAATGCATGAAATATGTAAATGTATTAATATATGAATATTTTATGATGGATAAATTATTACGAAAATGGATTTAATGAAATGATTATGGACATGGGGTTTATGAGTATAATATTTTAATGGTAATGCATGAAATATGAATATGAGATGAATGGATAAATGGATAGATTATTAAATGATTTACTGGAATATGCAAATGATATTTTAGTGATTAATGTATAAATGACAAAGGATAAATGATTAAATGATTTTATGAATAATGTTTATAGATGCTTGTAAATTCTTATTATATAAATGAATGGTTATAATATAGAGATATGATTACATGGATAATTGAATAAAATATGCAATGATTTAAAAATGATTACGAAGACATTTTTATGTGTCTACAAGATGAAATTTTAGCATGAAAGGGGGTGAATTAACCTAATTAAATTAATCAAATTAATAGATGAAAATGACATAATTAATTAAATAGTTAGGCTAATTTAATTAATTAAGCAAAAAGAGAATGGGTTTTAGGACAAAATGGTGTTAGTATATCCGATTTGAGTGCATGATACCATTCAAGACATTTTTAAGTGTCTACAACAAAAAAAATGACATAAAATTAAGAACCACTTTGAATCCAAGTTCTAAAAATGAAACCAAAACAAACACAAACCAACCAAAACAAGTGGGAAAACAAAGATAACATGACAAACAACAAAGGAAAACTATAGGGAAAATAAAAATTCTATTAATACCACAAGCTAGGGTTAAAGCTCTATCTATAAATGGCACTAGGAATGACATTGAACTCAAGAACAACACACCAAGACCTCAAAGATCATGAAAATGATTCCAAAATTAGGATGAACAAAGCAAACACTTAAACAAATAGCAACTTGAACACATATGCAATCTCAAATGACACAATTGATGATATCACAACTTATAGGAGAAGGATGCACAAGAAGCAAAATGACTCAAAAACCTAGCCAAACAACCATAAATACTCTAGGAAAATTATGTTCCAAAACCACCATTATTACATGTGTTAGGGATTAAATATAGGGGCTATAATAGGTGGGATGATGAGACACATTACTTTGGGGGTCAGGGAGTTGGGAGTCTATATTTTAAAACTTATTTGAAAAACTTTGAAAGTTCAATGAGATAAAATTAACTTAATACATTCATTAGGGATTGGGGATTGAGGATTCTTCCTATTTTATGCCATGATATCAAACCCCAATATCTTGAAAAGAACAAGATGCACAAAAGAGAAGGAAAACCTCAGAGATCGAGCGTGACCATGGTGTCATGCCAGGATGGTAAACCCTAAAATTTTGACAACAAGATAAGACAATGACAAGATTCAACTCATTTATTAGATCCAAAATGTTAGATGAGATGAAATCCAACAAATTGTAATGATTAGTATTTCACACAATCATACACAAAATTAATGCAATTACCTAAGGAAGATATATTATTAGATTTTTCAAGTTGCATATTGTAGACACTGAAAAATATCCTAAAGTCTACGAGCAACATTTTTCTTTAGTCATCATCCTCTAATAATTAAATAATTTTAATTATTTAATTATTCCTGATCATATTCTTTTATTAATTAAATAATTATTTAATTATTTAATTAATTCACTTTCTAATCTCTATTCTATCCCGATCGATTAATTGCGTCACTAATACCCCTTTCTTCAATAATTAAATAAATCATTATTTATTTAATTATTTATCTTTTATCACGTCTATAATCAGATAATAATAATTATTTGACCTTTTATTCTTCTATAATTAAACAATTGACAAAATTATTTATTTATGTGTCATTCTTCTCCTTTAAATAATTGATCCAAATCAATTATCCATGTCTAATTTCTATCTCATCCTTTAATTAAATTTATGAATTTAATTAAATCTCCTTTCTCATTTCCTCCAAATAAATAATTTAAAATAAATTACTTATTTGCCACTTGTCATCCTCCTCCATTTTCGAATAAATTATTTAAAATAAATTATTTATCCCCTATTTTGGTCAAAGATCCCCTGTCATTATTTCATGTCATAGCCTGCATGTCCTACATATCTGTCATAGCCGTCGGGTGTCATATCTTTTCCATCCATGGCATATTCTGGTTGCATCAATTTTCAATCATAGATCTTGACATCTTTGTAGAAACTCGATCTTGGCCATCCATTTCATAACCTCCCTCTCATGAATCCTCATCCGTTAATCTTAGAATATTTCTAGAAGATCAATCTCTTTCGTCCATTCGAATGGTTGTTTATAAAAATAACCTTTCTCCTCCATTTTTGATTTAACAGTCATTTTGTCTCCAACTTTCTACTTACAATTTTCAGGTACTTGCACAAGTTAGACTACAAATCTGAGGGCAAAAAATGCAAAAGGAGAAATAAGAGAGCAAGAGAAGTGATTCAAGATCGAGCATGGGGAGTGTTTTGATTTAATGCTTTTATTTTCCTTATGCTTTCATTGTTTTCTCTTGTTTAGATTGGGATTTTAGTTTAGAAGTGTTGGCTATCACTTAGTCTATTCTATTTTATTTTCTCCATTTTACATTGGTGAACCCGACGTGAATCTTATAATTTTGTTGAAAAATTTGTTTGTTTTCTTGTTTATTTTTGCTGCTTTGCAAGTTACAACCAAGAATTCATACAAAATCCCGTCATCTTCTTTTGAACACAAAAAAATGGGCACATAAATTTTTTAAAAATCATTATCTGGGTTTTGTAGGCCTCATTCTTAGCTTTCCGAAACTTCAAACGGTTTAAAATTTTGTTAAGATTTGAGAAAGTTATGGCCGTTTTAGTATTTGTTGTTTTTTAAATTTAACTGTTAAAACCCACGTTATCTTTTGCCTCTAACAATTGTTTCGTGCAGAATCTTGAAAAAATACTTTCTGGGTTTTGAAGGGTTGAGTTTTAGCTTTCCATGGATTCAAAAGATTTAAAATTTCGTAAAGTTTTGAGAAAGTTATCACTGTTTCAATTTTCTGTTGTCACTAAACTTTTCTTTTGAGTTACTAATCTCTTGTTTTTAACATGTGGCACAACTTGGAGGGAGTCTAAAAACTGTTTCTTTAAAAACAAAAATCGAGCTTTTCATTTCTTTAGGCATAATCATTTTTGTTTCTTTCAATAACTACAACAAATTGAATACACACTCATTGGTTAAAATGAACATGCATTTCATTTCATGAGATTAAAATGAACACAATTTGCATGCACACTCATTGGTTAAAATGAACATGCATTTCATGTTATTGGCTTAAAATGAACTTTGTTTGTTTTACATCAAGGTAAACTTTTAAAATGAACAAAGTGTCTTGTGTTTCCTCCTCACATTATCATTTGGTAATTAAAATTTACAAGTGTCTTCAATTCTGTGTCACCCTTTGATGCAATAATCGAAGTATCCTCTCCCCTTGCGCATTCATGCGATCTTGGGTGTAAGAGAAATGATTATTGCCTCTATAACTTGGGCCTTCCTTGGTGGGAAAAAGTACTCACCCCAAGGTGACTCAGACCGGCAATGAAGTTCTTTGGCCAAGCTACCTTTGACCGGTATATAAATGTGAATCCTAAGGGAAATCCTAGGATTACAAGTGCAAATGTGTCATACGGACCAAGTAGTACTCCCCAAAACCCTATTGAGCGTAACCTCTTTAGGCTGGAGTGCCTCCTAAATGAAGCTTAATCTTGTGCCCCATGTATGGTCACTCTAACGGGGGTCCCGAACTAAAAGCCTTTGTGTAGTTGCCAAAATCCTTCTATTTGCTAGCGCAACAATGGTCATTGTGAAGGCATCCACATTTTCGCAGTTCTTAGTAGAGGTGATCAACCTGCCATGGGAGTTTTATGGGGGTTGGAAGCTTGGTTGGCCTGAGAAGTGAGTGCAATGTAAGGGGGAGCCCATGCAGCCAACTTTTAGATTCACACACTAAAAGTAAGTGCGATTGGGGAAATTCATGTGGAATCTAGTGAATATAGTCTTTGCCAACCTTAGGATTGTGCTTGTTTTCTCTAAATTTTTTTTTTTTTTTACATCAAACCAATCTTAAAACAAAGTGTTTGATACTGTTTGTTGTGTTTTCCAAGATAAATTTCATCGAAATCAGTAAAAAATCTACTCAAAACCAGTCCAAAACATCAAATTTTCAAAATAACTCTTTGTGAACCACAACTACTTGAAATAGAGCCACAATTGCCTAATCACCACAATTTCATAAAATCATTGTCCAAAATTCAACCAATTCATCTTAATTGTGATCTTGATTTCCAAACCACTGACTTGTAGACCTTTACCAGTCCATTCCATCATCCTCATTTAGGATTGCATTACATTTTAGATTGCATGTTAGGTCACCTTTCCCTTGCATAATTAATCTTAGGTCTTAAGTTGCACATACCTTCTAGATTTCAAACATAAAAAAATGATCAAGCCTTTGGAAAATCCTTGGTTGCTTATCCATTTTATCATTGACCTTAATATCAACCTTTTTCATTATCACCTTTAGCAAATTTGAGTCTCAAACGTGTGTCCTAGTTTAGACTCACCTTGTCAAATTTATCATCTTGATTATCACAAAGGTCAATGACATTTGGGTTTGTTATCTTGGACTTACATTAGCTTGGTTACCATCCTTTGTTTTAAATTTTAGGATTCATATCCTTAGCATCACCTTTGTCTCATTTAGATTCATATCCTTAGCCTTGCATTTAACTTGCATCTTTATCCCAAAAAATACCAAAAACATAGTTTCATTTCACCTTAGCCTTAGTTGCATTATTTAGTCTCCTTGTCATTATCCTTCATCATTAGTTAGTCCACCTTTGATATCCTTTGCATCCATTAGTTTAATTTAGCTTCATCCTTTGGTCTCAAATTCATCATTATCCTTTCATGATCATCTTGCATGCTCATATCCTTATAATCCAAAAAATCATAAAAAAAAAACATAGCTTAGTCCCATACCATCTTGCATCATTTAGCATTTAGCTTCATTTTCATGCCATATCCTTTGGTCGTAAGGTCATTATGATCCTTTCATTATCACTCCACATCCTTATATTTTCCCAAAAACATATCCTTTGGTCATCACCATCCTTGCATATCATATCCTTTGGTCATAGGGTCATTATCATTCCACCATTCCTTAATCTTGGTCTTAGGTACATTGACACTTTGCATCCTTATATCCTTGAAAATCACAAATGTTTTTTAGCATAGTTCCATATCTATTTTGCATTGGTACCTTGCATTGTCATCCAAAGGTCACAAGTTTTGTATGGTCCTCACTAAGTTTGCCTTATCCATCCTAATCCAAATTCATGACCATGTCTTCACTTTACCTTGATCTTCTTTGTAGTCAAGTTGAATACCAATAAATCCTCAATCGTCAATACCAACCACTCACATACCCTTCTTACCAACAATCCATAAGCTCTAGTCCTTCATCCATCTACCCCCACTATCAAGAGTCACTTAACACAATCCATACCATTAATCCCCCAAAAATGTCCATTAATCATCCTTATCCTAGCCTTGACAAGGGAAACCAACCTTCCACTAGTCCATTCCAATCCTTCACATCCTATCATAATCCATCATCCATTAGTCCATTCCAATCATTGACATCTTATCCTAGTCCATCATCCACTAACCCATTTCCATCCACCCCATCCCAAACTACAATACCATCTAGTAAAAGCACATTAATTAATGCTCTCCAAGGACAACTAGCAAAGGAACTTGTTCAAATCCTAAATGAAAACAAACTTAGGAAATCCAATCACATTATTGATCCTAAACCATCCAACCATTTGTCACCATCATGTCCTCCATTGCCTACCAATACCAAAAAACATATTGCTATTGAAGCTCCATTATTGCCATGCCAAAATCCTGGGTCTATCAAAGAAAATCATATCCTTGAACAAAATCAAATTCCATTGCCTAAACTTGAGGACATGTCAAAAACAAAGTCCAAATCATGACATCATAGCTTCACCTTCATACCAAGGTCAAAGCAATCCATCTCATGATCCTATCCTTAAGTCCATCCAAGAGATCCTTCTAGCTAATCATGGCATCCAAAATACACCTATCCTTGATCAAGATTTTGTTCTCAATCATGTAATCCAAAATGCACCTATTTTTTACCAAGATCCTACCCTTGAACATGAAGTCCAAAATGATCCTCTCATCAACCTTTATGCCATTCATGACCAAAAATTTGAAGATGATCCCATCCAAACACAAAACACCTCCATTTCCCAAAATGAGACACTTGCCTCCTTTGGAAACATGGATAATCAAATGAGTGATATGGATAACATCAAACAAGAGCATAAAGCAGCTACTATTGATCAAGTCAAAGGAGAACACAAAGAAGCTACTATGGATCAAGTCAAAGAAGAAGATACAAAATCTACCACAAATCAAATCGATATCCCAAATGATTAAGAAGAAACAAGCATGATGAATGATGAATCCAAAACATCCTATCAACTAGGAGCATCCACCTTTGTCAAAGCAGGATTTCTTGTAGATGAGGAGATTCCAAGTAACAGTTTCCACATACAAAATGATGGGTTAGCATCTTGTTTTCAAAATAAAAAATACCTCATCACAAACAGAATTTGTCAGAGCATGCAGTATCAAGGAAGAGGACTAGGCCTACATGAGCGAGGCATTTGAGAACCAATACAGTTTTATGAAAATCTTAGACATAAAGGTCTTGGTTATTCTTCAGTCAAAGAATCAAATGGTGTTAGTGATACCTCCATGATATTGGGGGAAACTTTATACAATACAAACATCAAAATGGGGGCCATGAGTAGTCCTTGTCATGAGACTGCTGCCAACACTCCTTCCATCCATACCATAAACTGTCATTCCAACATGAATAAATCTACCCATTGGAACCAACAAAAAAATAAATTATTACAAATCTAAAGTTCAAAATCAAGCGTCAAAGGCCATTGAATCAAACAAAAATACAAGTGGACAAATGAAGTTAAAATGAATCCCAAAGAAAAATGGATCAAGAAAAAAAAATATTCTAAATCAAAAAGTCAATCAAAATATGGAGCCACAAGAAAAGAGGACTCCCACATATAATAAATGCCCACCTCCTTCAAAATGGTCATCAGGTAAGGCATATAAAAGTGTTGGTTCTGAACACTATCCCAATCAAACTTCCAAACTCCATCATCCACCATCCCAAGTTTGGAAAATAAAAACTGCTACATCCAAACATCCAAATAATCCTTCTATGGCTACCATCATCCATCATTCCAAAAATCATACCTCACGAATCCATCACATCTTGGCAGAAAATATTTATCATAAGGACTCCCATGGTACTCTATCATGATGTGCGTATTTTGATAAGGCCAACTCTAGTATCAATAAGGATCACAATGACATCAAACACTTATATGCAAGTGTTATGATCCTAACAATGTAACTACTTCATAAAGGTTATTATTGGCATATCATGGCACCAATCTCTACATCAACACCATCAAAGGATTCAAAACAATCAACGATCATCCAAAACATCAAGTCGATATAAAAAAAAAAAAAACAAAAAAGCGAAAAAAAGAAAAAAAATAGTAAAGAGAAAAAATTCGTCTAATAGTGAAAACCATTTTTATGGCGCTTTGGATAAGTACCATGATGAAAACTTGGAAAATACGTGTCATGTGTAAGAGCCTTTACCTATGTGGACCATTATACTTGGGGGCAAGTTGTCTCATCTTCCATACCTTTCGCATGACATTTATTATAAAATTTTCATCTATCTATCCAATCCATATCATTTCCATCCATTCTCCCACCTACCTTGATCTTGATAAGGAATGAGGTACAAACATAAATCATGCTTTGGAAAAATTCTTGACATGTCTATCCTTTGGTCATACACTATCCATGAAATATCATGTCATTGCCTTCATAGAATTTACCCAAACTCATGTCTTAGAGAAAATAAATTATTCCTATGCGACATAGTCCTTGGAGATCATATGCTAATTCTATCAGCCAATAATCCTCATGTCTCTCATCCTTTGCCAAAATCAATCCATTATCTTTTATACCTATCGTTGGACCTAGTTTCCCTTGTCATTGGTTTAAGGATTCTAATCCATTTAATCCCATCTAGTTCTAAGGTTAGTCATTCCAAATGCAATGAGTCTAATCCATGCAATCTTACTATGCAACCTAACGCATCATCCAAAACATTCCTTGGCTTTGTTCCTAGTCCTGCTGCAAACCTTTATCCTTTAGTCACATAATCATTATCCTCATGTTGTTTCGGGATGTGTCCTTCCCCTATCAAACAACATTGTCATCATCATCATCACCTATCAATTAGTTTTCAGCTTGACTAGGGGCAAGATCATGTTTGTCCTTGGATCCGTGTGCATGCCTTCCTGGTTGATTGTGGGTATCTTTCACATGAATTTGTCATGATCCCTATAGTTATAATCCATATTAAAGTTTGATTCATCCATAATAAAGCTTGGTCATCCTTTCCATGGTCAAAAGACCACCGACATTTAGCATCCTTCGCTTTCATATCCACCCGTCGCATTCACCGCTTCCCCTCACACATTATAAGTTGTTCCTATACCTGACTGGGGGCAATTCCTTGACTTACATATTCATGGGAAATAATACATGGTATTGGCCCTTTAAAACCTACTTAATCCATAAAAATCATAAAATGTCTTGAAAAAATTCTAAAAATCATAAAATGTCCTAAAAAAAAAAAAAAAAACATAAAATGTCCTGAAAAAATTCAAAAAAATCATAAAATATCCTGAAAAAATCCAAAAAAATCATAAAATGTCTTGAAAAAATTCAAAAAAATCATAAAATGTCCTAAAAAAATCCCAAAAAATCAAAACTCACAAAAAAACATAGTTTGAATCTAAGTTTGAGTCTGAATTGATTTTGTTAGAGTGGTCAAACTATGTTGCCTCTGCGTATTTGCTATGTAGGCAAGACTCATCTTAAATGAGCCCCTGAGGCTTTAGGTCAGTCCCTTTAGGTTGTCCAAGTACAATCATGACTCAGTATTTTTTCGAATAAGACAAAGTCAAGTCGTGTTGAACTACGAGGTCTCTAAGAATTGCTACATAGGCAAGGTCATCTATCGATGAACCCCCGAGGACCCCTAGGTCAAGTCCTTTAGGGTTCATCGAGTTGGGTCGTGTCCTTGATCCAAAAGCAATCATCATTCAAACTACATCAGGAAACAACAAACAAATTAAATCTTTCATCAATCAATTATCTTATCATCAACTCAATTAGGTCACTAGTCTTATATCAAAATGGGGCATTATGTTGTCTGTCTCATTCGGTCTTATCTTTTGTCGTTTATTAGGATACGTCCTTCCTGGGATTAGAATTTCTCAACCTTGTCATTCACCTTCAGCAGGATGTCCTTGTAGTTAGGGTGTCTTGTCAACACTTGTCACTTGGTCAACTTCATCAGATGTGTCCTTTGCCTCAAATAGGTTGTGTCCATTCTAAAATTGGGTATCGTCACATCGCTTGGTCATAAAAATCTTGTCAACTTTGTCAATCAATCTCGCCTTGATCAGGATGTGTCTTTCTTAAAATCAGGCACAATCAAACAATCTTGTCAACTTTGTCAATCAATTTTTCCTTAATCAGGATGTGTCCTTCCTAAAATTGGGCATTATCATAAACTTTGTCACACCACTCAATCTTATCAGCTTGGTCAATCAATCTTTCCTTCATTAGGATATGTCCTTGAGGCTAGGCATTGTTAATCAAATCATTTTATCAATCCTTATCAACCTATCAATCAACTCAGTCATCTTGGTCAACCTAATCAACCAATCAAACAATCATCATTATCACTGGAAAACACTTTGTTGGTCTAGATTTTCTTATATTTTCTATTAGTTTTGGGTCATGTTACTAGTCTCCTCAAGGATTTCCTATCAATGGATTTAGAGGGATGATGATGGATCATGGCCTCTTTTCTTTATTTGTTGCCTATGGTTTGTCTTGGCAAAAAAACTAGGACAATCGGGTCCCTAGTATGAGCTGGGGCATTCCTTGTCTTTTTAACTATTTGTCTCTCCCAAATGGTCACCTTGCACACCTTGGTTTATTTCATACCATGGTGTTTGTGGTCCATTTGTGACATTTTTGATGCCCAATGATGATAAATATAAAAATGTAAGCATGAAAGTTGGTTCCCTTATCATTTCATGTCTATCTTCTTTCCCCTTTTCATGCTAACATCCATCTCCTTCATGCTAACATTTATTCTATCCTTCATCCTCTAGTCTTATCTTCCATTTCGAGAGCACATTCGTATTCTTTGAACCCACATGTCCTCTCGAGGGGGCATACCGCAACCCTCTTGGTCATCCTTCCCCTTTCTCTTTACACTGGGGCACATTACATAATTAAATTTCTTTGACACAACGCGATGAACCGCATTATGTCAAAGAGGGGCAAAATGTAGACACTGAAAAATATCCTAAAGTCTATGAGCAACATTTTTTCTTAGTCGCCATCCTCTAATAATTATTATTTTTTAATTATTTAATTATTCCTGATCATATTCCTTTATTAATTAAATAATTATTTAATTATTTAATTAATTCACTTTATAATCTCTATTCTATCCTGATCGATTAATTGCGTCACTAATACCCCTTTCTTCAATAATTAAATAAATCATTATTTATTTAATTATTTATCTTTCATCACATGTCTATAGTCAGATAATAATAATTATTTGACCTTTTATTCTTCTATAATTAAATAATTGACGAAATTATTTATTTATGTGTCATTCTTCTCCTTCAAATAATTGATCCAAATCAATTATTCATGTCTAATTTCTATCTCCTCCTTTAATTAAATTTATGAATTTAATTAAATCTCCTTTCTCATTTCCTCCAAATAAATTATTTATTTGCCACTTGTCATCCTCCATTTTCGAATAAATAATTTAAAATTATTTATCCCCCCATTTTGGTCAAAGATCCCCTGTCATTATTTCATGTCATAGCCGTCGGGCATCATATCTTTTCCATGCATGGCATATTTTGGTTGCATCAATTTTCAACCCTAGATCTTGGCATCTTTCTAGACACTCGATCTTGGCCATCCATTTCATAACCTCCCTCTCATGAATCCTCATCCGTTGATCTTAGAATCTTTCTAGAAGATCAATCTCGTATGTCCATTCGAATGGTTGTCTATAAAAGCAACCTTTCTCCTCCATTTTTGATTTAACAGTCATTTTGTCTCCAACTTTCTAATTACAATTTCCAGGTATTTGCACAAGTTAGACTACAAATCTGAGGGCAAAGATTGCAAAAGGAGAAATAGGAGAGCAAGAGAAGTGATTCAAGATCAAGCATGGGGAGTGTTTTGAATTAATGATTTTATTTTCCTTATGCTTTCGTTGTTTTCTCTTGTTTAGATTGGGATTTTAGTTTAGAAGTGTTGGTTGTCACTTAGTCTATTCTATTTTATTTTCTCCATCTTACACATACAATCAAATCATCATATTTCATGCACACATATGAGAGACAACTTTATGAAAAACACCATCAAATACAAATCTCAGAAAATTGTTGAATTTAGAAAAATAAAGTGAAGCACATCATTACTGAAATTAGAACATTGATGAAAAAATACGCATAATCCTTTGATTAATGTCAAAATTAAAAAAATTAAAATGTTTAGTAGAAAATCCAATCTGAAATTGTATAAGTTTGTTGTAACATCCAATGTCTAACCCTTCAAAACATCCACAAGGTAGTGATAAATAACAACCTTGGGTGCCCAAAATTTTAGGATCTAAAAATAATTTAATTGAAAGCTCCAATTTTGACAACTAGATATAATTTCTAGAAGACTTCCAGTCACATCTAAAATTGGACTTTCAATGCCATTAAATTACAACATATCAACTTGCTTGAGTTGATTTATTACATCTATTTGAAAAGAGTAATAAATAAATAAAAGAATAGCTATCTATTTAATTTAACATGTTGCACCAAGGAATAACTCTAAGAAGGAAGTAATTACTTCATTCAAATTGTTCCCATTAGGTCCCTTGTGATACTTGAGTTTTATTCTTTCAAAGAAAGTGGATCACCTAATCTTTTCCTGTAGCTTTGCAAATTTTGATAAGTCTCCTTGGAACTTCCAGATTGTATCCTTAGTCTTCTTTATTCTATCAATGGTCTCTTTAGATATTTGTTGATGATGTGAATCATTGAACTCCTTTATAATCTTCACTATTAATTGTACCAATGAATATTTTCCCCAAAAGGTGTAGTGAAGATCTTTGAAAAACTTCTCCACTCTAGCCATTACCTTATCTATTGAGTCTTTAATCTTATTTAATTTGGCCTTACACTTCTTAAGTGTATTTATTCTAAGTTTTTTGGATTTCAACCATTATTCTAGCTTGGTCTTCTTTATACAAAAATTGACCAATCAGGCTGACTCAATGGAAGGAGTGGCTTTCAATCTCTACAAATCTAGGATGTATTCATCCCACGTCAAAGGATCTTCGTCAATTTTAGTTTACATTTCAATTGCCAAAATTTTCTCATCATTGATGTTGTGATAGGCTCTCAATACTTCTCTTATGACCCTACTCCTGAGAGCTCATAATCCTTCTCTCCATTATGAAGTAGCAAGGAAAATTCCTTTCGTGTCTATATGTTAAGCATCCTTATTTAATGTTGCTAATAGTATGGGAGCATGTGAAATTGAATTTATAGGTCTAATAAGGTAATTGATATATGAATTTAGTTGTACCACTTGAGCCTTGAAGCCTTCCTTTGTATTCTCGTGCTTCTTCATTCACTCAAGCATTGTGGTGACAACTAGGTATAATGATTGATTATCCTCTTTTTTAATTAAAGATCATAAGTTAACATACTACATCGCATAATACCCAAGTGTCATGTGGAATTTTGTCTTGTTTAGCATGGTGATGGCTATATGAGCCATTATGTTTCCTTCCTCATCCACTGATATAATGGAGAATTTTCTAACTCTTTTCTTGCGTATTTGGGCTTTAAATACCTCTAATATTAAAGATGAATCCTCCTCTTCCTAAATATATTTTATTTTCATCTTTTACACAATATGGTTAAGCCATACTAAAAGACTTGAAGTGTCAATCAATAGAGGATATAAGAGAGAAGGTGGAGGAGAAGGCTGAGGAGAAGGTTGAAGATTCAAAATTCTAATCCTAATAGACCTAAGAGAATCCTCGATTTTTCTTTTTGGTGATACAATTACTTCTTTGGCTAGACTATGAAGATTTCCTTTTCTGCCTCATTTAGAAAATCACTCATTTGTTCATCACTACCCTCAATTTAATTTTCTTAGTCATCATGGGGTGGATAAGGCGTTACTATATGTGGAGGAGAATGGGGTGGTGAGGGGACAAGAGACTGAGGAGATGGGTTAGGAATATGGGATGAAGATAGAGGTGATTAAGGTGATGAAGGTTGAGGAAGATAATCACGAGGTAGAGAGAATGAGAGATTCCCTTGCAATAGATGATAGTTGAGAATGTTAAGGAAATGGAGATTTTTAGGTGTAGGAGGTTGTGAGACTACTCTCTTCCTTCTCACGAGTGGGATATTATCTTCCTCCTCTTCACTCCCACTAGTCTCTACAATAACTGTTTGTTCCTTTTTCTTTCTTTTTATTGTTGCATCCCTAGTTTCTCTTTTCTTATTTATCTCTCATGCTGTTAAACTTGATGATTCCCCAATTTTTTTTCCTTTTTCTTGGACCTAGGGTGTTTTTACAACATAGGATAGGGTTTTCTAGCAATTGCACTAACCATTCTATAACATTAATCTTCTTTTCAATTAAGGACTCTTCTAGGAATGACCAATCTAAAACATCTATAGGTTGATCCAATATCCTCTTGTTGTTGTACATGATATGCATAAATTTCCCATCCTTTTGCAATCCCTTGGGTATCTTTCTCGAGTTGCATGCTCTCGTTATTTTTAAATGCAACCTACAGTAATATTTAATCCTTACCTCATGTTCATCTGGGAAATTATCTTGATGGCCTTCTAGATAAGTTTCATGTTTAAATATTTCCCCTATCACTAGGTTGATCTTTCCAATGAGGTCAAATTTAGGCCTTAAATCTTTGAAAAAGTCCATGGCTAGAGGTGCCATTTTTAATTTTGTAGTCTTGGCACACTACATGTTGGCACAAGAATAAACTCCCACTTTGATGGGCAATAAATACCCAAAATTATATTTGTTGACCACTAATTTGTGAAATTTTACCACTTGCCTATAGAGCTCTAATGGGACAACTTGTTATTGGGGGTACCTAAGTAGTTTGTATGTTGCCTTGTGAAAACCTGCAACCATGATATATGTGAAAGTATTGAATTGGATGTAATAATTCCCCTAGTTCACCAGCTCAATTATTGCTTCTAGAGATAACCTCTTAGAAAAGTCATTTTAAATCCCTCTTATGATGGAAAAAACAAAGGCATCGTTGATTATTCAATAGTTAATTTCGCTTTCCTTCAACTCCAACTAGGTATAATAGCCATATACTCTTGTTTCTCCTAATTTGAGGGAATAAAATCTTGTCAAACCTAGAAAATATCTTGGTAAGCCAAAAAATATACCAAATATGAAGTCATGTATTTGGAATTCTCCAACACATCCAATAGTTAATCATGTAGATTCTCATTAATGATTTTTCCCTAGTCAATCCTCTTCCTCTCAACTATCTTCAAAATAAAGTAGCACGTCCATGGGTGAAATTATTTGGAATGGGGATGTCCATATACCCTATTGAGGAGTGAGATGAGGTCCTTTACATCCTCTATGAACTCACTCCTATGTTGAACATTTTCCATCTTTTGTGCAACTTTCTTGGGTACAAGCAAGATAACCATTGATGAACCATGTGGCTTTCTTATTATGGTTTTTGTAATAGTGTAGAGGCTTATTCATATCAGCTACATCATATTGTACATGTTTTTAGAGAAAACATACCCTTTCTATCATCTCTAGATTGATGTCCAACACAACCTCTTTTGAAAGGAAAAAAACATTCTTTTGTCTCTAAGTGTAATGTTAGGCATAAGATAATGCCAACTCCGTTGTGTACTAAAAATAGAAAGGAAACTACTTCAACTAACCCAAAGCTTGATAGACATTGTGCTAGGTTGGTCCTATCTCCTTCCTTGTGCACCCTTGACAAGAAATTTGTGACATCTACATGCCTGAGGTTTGCATCACCTATCTCATTATAAGGAGAGAACATCTTAGACGGGAGATGATACCCCTTCAATTCATACTTCATCTTGGATTTATCTCCTTGCATAATTCTATAAAATCCACATAGACATCATAATCGAAGATAGTCATATAAAACTTGATAAACAAGAAAAATCATAATTATCCTTCGATATGTAATCAAAATTATAACATAATTGTCTATTGGGCCTTGGGGCTCACCCATATATCATACCAAGTATTGGGGATCTACAAAATCAATTCCAACAATAGGATCTACTATATCAGGTGTTAGAGATTGGAAGAATCATCTAGTGTGCAAGGAAGCTAAGGTAGCAGAACAACTTCCTACACTAATCTTAAGAGGAGGGTTATGCAAAACTTTTTCAGATCTTTACAATAGTTCTAAAAACTTAAAAAAATTAAACATAAATATCATGCGTACCACAACACAATGATTTACATGGCAAAAACCATTTTGGGAGAAAAACTCCACACTCAAAAAGTCTACCATTATATTATTAAAATATCAATAAGTTTACAATATACTTGTAGATCAAGCTTCTCGTAGGATTATCACCAACCAAAGATCTGGAGGCAAATCAATAGCTATCAAACTCTCACACACTACAACATTGCAAAACACATCCATAATACAATACCCTAGTAAAATTGGGTTGCCTTCTAGGGAAATCCAACATAATCTCTACCATGAGATATGTGACCTAATGATGCAAGGTCCATATTTAAAATCACAAAATATATATAAAATGTGGCCTTTGGGGGTGCTGGCCTGAACCTCCACTAGAGTGTGCAACCCCAGACCCCCTACCAAGGGGATAATACTATAGGACCCCACAAGGGGGTACCCCTTGTACCACCCCCCATCGCCCACCCCCTGCGCATGCTCAAATATATTAACCTATTAAGGTGGAGACATCATTTTTCCTAACATGATGTGAGACCTATCTTTTCGGTACCATGGATTTATATGACTTATGTGATTTCGTGTGGTCTACAAAGACAATTTTTATTATGGATCCAGTGATATCATAGATTTTGACCTTGATATACCTTGATGTTACCATGGATACACTACACTCATGCATGTATGTTAATATTTATGGATATGGTTTTGCGAGGTTATACAACTAATTGAACTAGTCTAATGATCTTGTTATTTCTATTCTATGAGCATGTGTTAACATGGTTAGATGGATTATGATGGATACCAAATGTAGGGAATTTATGATCAATCTTGTTTGAAGTTGATTTTGTTAACGTTATGATTCTAATTTCGTGGGATGAATGAGTGTGATGAGTTGCTTATTTCTTTAAATGATATTATATAGATATCACATTGTATCTTTCATGCTTCGTCTTATTATGATGATGGATTAACTATTGTAATTGAGTGTGCAGGTTTAGTCTGTGACCAGTGGACCTGAGGAAATACCAAGGTGACAATTTTGCATACCTGTGAATCCGACCCATTCCATTTGGAAAGATTGTGGTCTTATATGTTGTGTTTTTATGTAATATGATGGTGTGCATCATATGCTAGTAAGAATGATTGTTTTGATGTCTCGTGCAGTGGTTTGTGTAAGTTGATTGTAGTGGCATATTAATTCCAAGTTTTAATGTTGATTTAATGTGTTTTATTTATGTTTTAAGGTGTTTTCATGACCCTAGGTCATAAGGTTAGGGCTTGGGTATAATTTCATGGGTTTAAAAGTTAATTTTCAAACCTTAGGACACATTTTTTGAAGTCTTTTTCATGAGTGAAAAAATTCAAAAGTGGGTCAAGGCATGAGACTTCTAGGTATGATTAAGGAACCCTCACACCAAAAAATGTGAAGGGTTGGATTGAGAGAGATAGGTGATCAATTGTGGAGGCGACGCTTGTCACCCTCACAATTGAAGACGAGGAATTAGGGTTTTTGTGGGAATTTTGTTTTTGAAAAAGCATTGGCATTAGGATTCATTCCTTCATTCTAGTTTGGGGCTATCAACCTAGAAGGAAGTGAATCAAGCTTGGGAAGAAGGAGCTTGGAGGAGAGTGCTACTGGTTTTTGCATGAATCTTGCCAATTTAAGGTCAATCTAGGTTGGTATTGCTATCCTTTGTGCCATTTTTATGAATATGTGTGTGAGTATTTTGTTGTAAAGATTTTGTGTTTTATGTTTGTGGCTATTGTGTTGTGGGTTGCTTGTCATGTAGAATTGAACCTACCATTGTATGGAGGTTCTCTTCATGTGTCAACAAAAGGTTACAATAAATTATGTGAATAAGTATGCATTGACATTGCAATAATAATAGCATTGTTAGTATGATCAAGATATTGCTGAGTTAATACTCTGTTAAGGTAATAATGTTAATATTAGCAAACACTTCTATTAATATTTTGGGTAAAAATGAAATTGATGAAAATAAAACAAGATGATAAATAATACTATTAAAAATAAATCAAAATAAGAATCGATACAACGGTATCCGCGAATGATACCACTATGATGAAATGTCTTAATATTTTTTAAACATACCAATATTTAATTTGTAAATGATAGTATTATGAGGATTGGAATCCTAGAGTAAATTAACATATTTAGCATGAGAATTTAAACTTTGTTATTTTTACATCGTAGTCGGTTAGCACAATGATTCAGGCGTGATTACTAGCATGATAGTATGAAGCGAATTTGGTGTAATCATTTTCATTATGAGTCACATTGTCAGATAGTTGTGTTAATATCAAATATAATTAATATTACTACCACTTTGGTTAGTAGCAGATCAGATGACATTTTATGTGTTTAGTCAAAAAAATTGTGGGTTGTGTCTTTGTCCTATGTTTAAAATTTAGGGCATGAAATTTGGTATCAAAGCCTAGGTTTTTCAAACACTAGGATCTTTTGGGCTAAGTTAAATAGTAAACAAATAAGTTATACCTTGGAAATTGTAAGATGCCTCATAAGGTGAGGAGAGGAGCTTGGGGATGTGATGTTCCACATGAGTCATGACATACAGAGGATGGTTATTGAGGTGAGAATCCAGAGCTAGGACCACATATACTACAAGCACTATAGAATTTGATAGGAGTTATTGAGCAGAGATTACTGATAGTAGCAGAGGTACCACACATGTGGAGTAGCCTAAGGTCGAGGCACCACGCGTGGATCAACCAGAGGTCGAGGTACTACATGTGGATCATCCTGAGGGCAAGGGGCATAATGCAGGGTCACATGAGTGCAATAGGAGCCCCCCACGCCATCGAGGGGCACGAGTAGGAGAGATAGAGGAGTCAATGCATATTCCACCAATACCTATGGCACCAAGGGTCTTACAAGATATAAGAGACCAATTTCATGGTCTGATTTTCCTTAAGCCACCAAAGTTTTTAGGATCCACCAATGGGGTGGAGGCAGAGTCATGGTTACTTAGTCTTGACACATACTTTGGGTTACAACCATATGGGAGCAAACTTAAGGCTAGGGTGGCTATTCACTTGTTGAGAGCATCCACTTCTACTTGGTGGTGCCAAGAGGAGCAAAAGTACCACTTATCTATGGACACGATCACATGGGATACCTTCTTAGAGAACTTTAGAGTGTGGTATATTTCAAAGAATTTTTTTCAGAGGTGTATTGATGAGTTCCATGACTTGCAACAAAGGGGCCTTACAATGTTTCAATATGAGAGTCCATTCCTTGAGATTTTACAATATGTGGACTATATTCAAGATGATAATTTGCTCATCAATCGATTCATTAGGGGGTTGGACCCCAACATTTTAGGACCAATGCATATGGCCGATCCCAAGGACCTTAGTGTTGCGATGGAGAAGGCATATATAGCATAGGAGGTACAAAACATGACACAAGAGTCTTGTGAGTGATTTTGAAATTGCAATCAGGGCAAGTAGGAGCATGGTTTTTGTAGACTACCTCTTCTAGTGAAGGGGGATTTAGACCTTCATTTGGATCGCCTAGGCCATAACAACAACAACATCATACATAGAGGTCTAGATCATAGTAGGGTGCATAGGGTGGGCATTTGAAAGCATGTAATATACATAACCCATGTAGAGATCAGAGGCCACAAGGTCAACATTCAGCCGCTCCTCGAACCCAATAATCTTTTAGAGGACATAATAGTTTTGGGAGGCATGGATCTTCTTAGTTTAGTAGGACCCGACCAACACAAGGACATGCTAGAGGACCTTGTTATATTTGTGGTGGTGTGGGTCATTTAGCTAGGGAATGTCCACAAGATTTTGTAGTAGAAGGAACTCACCTTGGAGCCTCTAAGCTGATAGTTGGCAATGTGGGCAAGTACCACCAAGTTTTTATGGCAGTAGAGAACCACTAGGCTGAACATTAGGCCACCATTATTGAGGCAACATGTATGATTGATGGTGTATCAATTAGTATATTATTTGAATCAGGAGCATCAAATTATTTTATTTCCCCAGCCATAATGGATCATCGCAAGCTAGTGGCATCTAGGCAAGACAATAGGTGGGAGGTAGAGTTAGCTTTAGGGGTCAGTGATTCATGGTTATTAGTTGACTCTTGGGGCTATCACCACCATGGCGAATCTTTGTATTAATCCATTGGGATCTTATGGCATAGTGTTGGGTATGGATTGTCTTGATACACATCAAGCTAAGATTGATTGAGTGTATTGATGATCAAGGTACATCATTGGTGATCTCAAGGGTGCATATGCCCGTTTCTCTTCGCATGATATCTGCTATGCAGCTGAAGCGATGCATGAGAAGTGGATGATAGATGTTTGCTATCACTATCAGTGATAAGTTGGATGGCTTGATAGAGGTGTCATTAGATGATCATCCTATTCTTAGAGAGTTTATCAATGTTTTTCCTTTAGAGTTACCAAGGATTCCTACCCATAGAGAGGTGGACTTTCACATTGATTTAGTTCCAGGAGCTCAACCAGTATAGAGGGAACCTTATAGGATGACAACACAGGAGCTCAATGAGATCAAGACTTAGTTGGAGGAGCTATTAGAGAAGGGGCACGTTCGACCTAGCATATCACCTTGGGGTGCACTTGTCATCTTTGTTAAGAAGAAGTATGGGTCCCTTCATTTATGTATTGCTTACAGGAAGTTGAACAAATTAATAATTAAGAACTGCTACCCCTTGCCCGAGATTGATGATTTGTTTGATGAAATGAGAGGAGCCAAGGTTTTCTGCAAGATTGAACTAAATTCAAGATATCGTCAGTTGAGGATTGTGGAGGTAGATATCCACAAGACAACATTCAAGACTCTTTATGGACATTATAAGTTTATAGTGGTGCCATTTGGTTTGACGAATGCCCTGACAGTGTTCATGGGATTAATGAATGGGGTATTTCGCACCTTCTTGGACCAATTTGTGTTGATATTCTTGGATGATATTCTAATTTATTCATGAACAGTAGAGGAGCATAAGGAGAATTCGAGACAAGTTCTACAATGTTTGAGACAACATCAACTTTATGCCAAATTGGCTAAGTGCTCATTCTTTCAAACATAGGTCTAGTATCTGGGTCATATTATTTCATGCGATGGTATCTCAGTATATCCATCAAAGATTAGTGCCATTATGGATTGGCTAGCACCCACTAGTGTTACAAAGGTCAGGATTTTTATGGGCTAGCTTATTACTACCATTAATTTGTGGAGGGTTTATCCAGGATAGCACATTCCATTACTTCCCTTTAGAAAAAAGGTAAGAGGTTTGAGTGGATTGAGAAATGTGAGAAGGAATTTTAGACCCTCAAGGAGCATCTCACCAGTGCTCCCATTCTAGCAGTACCTGATACAACCTTATATTTCATGGTTTGTACAAATGCTTCATTGGATGGTTTAGGTGTAGTTCTTATGCAAGAGGGTTGAGTGATCGCATATGATTTGAAAAAGATCAAGACCCATGAGTTGAACTACCCCACACAAGACTTAGAGCTTTCAACAATAGTTCATGCTCTTACTAGATGGAGACACTTTCTTCTTGGCCACCATTTTGAGCTTCATTTCGGCTATTACAGTTTGTAGTACATCTTCACACAGCTGAACTTGAATGCTCAACAAAGATGTTGGATGGAGTTATTGTGTGAGTATGAATTTGATGTAAATTACACCAAAGGGAAGGAGAATGTAGTTGTTGATGCATTGAGTAGGCGACAACATGAGGTGATGGTTATGAAAGTGGGTATAGATTTGAGGACTCATATTTTACACCAATTGCTAGAGGATGATTGATACTCTGAGGTTCAGAGTGAGATATAGTATCAACGAGCCCTTAAGGACAAATATTCAAGATACATCTTGGATTCATATGGGTTGCTACCTCATAAAGGGTGTATATATGTTCCATAAATTGGGGATCTTCGACTGATGATATTGTTAGAGACACATAGGGATCCATATGCAACACATCTAGGGGTGAAGAAGATGCATGTAGATCTTTTCCAGTTGTATCATTGGGTAGGGATGCATCGAGATATTGAATATTTTTTTGCTCAATGCCTTGAGTGTCAGAGAGTCCAGGCCAAGCACAAACATCCAATAGGAATCCTCTATCCCATGAGATTCCAGAGTGGAAATGGGATACCATTTCCATGGAATTTATTGTTGGTCTACCTCTATCTTCTCGACGCCATGATGCCATTATGATGACAATTAACAAGTTGACCAAGGTGGCTCACTTTTCTCCAGTATGGACTACCTACATAGTGCTAGTAGTAGCAAGGATGCTCTTAGATGACATTGTTAGGTTGCATGGGATTCCTTGTAGGATTATATTAGATAGGGATCCAATTTTCACCTCATCTTTTTGGAGAGCACTATGGTAGGCTTTGGGCACTCAACTCAATTTTAGTACTACATACCATCTAGAGATAGATGGATAGACAAAGAGGGTTAATCAAGTATTGGAGGATATGCTATGTATTTGTGTGATGAATCATCGATCTAGATGGGATGAGTATCTTCACCTAGTCAAGTTTTCTTGCAACAACAATCACCACAGTTCTTTAGGTATGACACCTTATGAGGCATTGTATGGTAGACCTTGCAGGACTCCATTGAGTTGGGACAGGATTGAGGATAGGGTTTCCATTGGTCCAGAGTTGTTATAGGATATGAAGCGACATGTGGTTTTGATCACATAATGGTTACGAGAGGCTCAGGATCGTTAAAAGATGTATGCAAATGCTAAGATGATAGATCAAAGCTTTGCAGTGGGTGATCAAGTATCCTTGAGAGTGTGGCCACATAAGAGTCCAATCCGATATGTAAAGGGCTCTAAGCTAGCACCTCAGTTTGTGGGTCCCTTTAAGAGTTTAAAGCGAATCAAATTAGTCGCTTATCATCTAGCCTTGCCACCTAGCCTATCACATATCTACAATGTTTTCCATGTTTCTATTTTGCATCGTTATGTGCATGATCCATCTCATGTTTTGGATTGGGATGCCTTACAAGTGGATTCAGATGAGAAGTTGGCCCTAGAGCCCATTCAAATATTGGCTTGATGGATGTTGGCCCTTTGAAGATGAGAGTTGGACCAAGTTAGGGTCCAACGAGACATATATGATGAGGTTGCTGCCACATGGGAGGATGCTTCACAAATGAGGATATTATACCCTCACCTCTTTAGGGACTTCTAGGAGGAAGTCTAAACCAAGGGGGGAGGATGTGAGACCTATCTCTTTTGTACCAAGGACTTATATGACATGTGATTTCATGTGGTCCACATAGACAATTTTTGTTATGGATCTTGTGATATTGTAGATTTTGACTTTGACATACCTTGATGTTACCATGGATATATTGCACTCATGCATGTATGATAATATTTATGGATATGCTTTTCTGGGGTTATGCAACTAATTGAACTAGCCTAATGATCTTGTTATTGCTATTCTATGAGCATGTGTTAACATGGTTAGATGGATTATGATGGATACCAAATATAGTGCATTTATGATCAATCTTATTTGAATTTGATTTTGTTAACATTATGATTCTAATGTCATTGGATAAATGAATGTGATGATTTGTTTAGTTCTTTAAATGCTATTATATAGATATCATGTTGTATTTTTCATGCTTCATTTTTATTATGACGATGTATTAACTATCACAATTGAGTGTGTAGGTTTAGTCCATGACTAGTGGACCCAAAGAAATACCAAGGTAACAATTGTGCATACCTATGAAGTTGACCCAATCCATTTAGAAAGCTTGTTCGGAATAGGATGCCATTTAATTTTATTCTAAACATATTTCATGTATCTCTTGAGTCCTTGGAATGTGTTGTACAACACTAGGATTAGGAAGAGATTAATTTGGAATGAAATAAACATTTAATTTGACATTTGTAGTTATTCCTAAATAATAGGAGCATGTGGGGATGTCTTGGGAGAGATCCTACAAAATAGGAGCACATGGGCGCCTACATGGGAGGTGGGATCCACCTTGGTTCAATTAACTGGTTGGTGAATTGAGTACACTTCAAAAATGCATCCTAGGTTCCTACAAAATAGGGATTTTGATTTATGCATGCTGAGTTCCTATAAAATAGGGATTGATGTTTATGAGGTTCAGTTCAGTTATGTTTTAGTTATCTTCAGTTGCATGTTAGTTAACTTCAGTGACTTGAGTTGCATTGATAGATAACAGGTGGATACATTCAGTTAACAAGTGGAGGATCATTCATGCATATTGTTTTGCATGAATCGGTGACATATATGTTTCAGTTAACAAAGATTAACTTGGGCCCACCTTGGGCGCCCAAGTTGGCATCTTTGAGTTACAACTATTGCATGGAAAATATATTTTCAATGTTCAGTTAAGTGGGATCTAGTTTGAGCGCCTTCTTTGAGGATGAGCTTGAATGAGATATTTTTGACAACTACGAGGTTAAAACTTTAGTGTTGGGTGCCAACTTTGAGGGATACTCTTGTTTAACTTATGCATGCATATGAGAACTCATATTGGATTTTCTGGGTTGGTCCTATGTGACATTCGGGGTGTACCTTTTTACCACCCGCCCCTTTTTTGTGAATTTGTAATTTTATCTTTATATTAATATAGATATCTGCCTATTCATCAAAGCAAAAAATTGGAAACCCTAGGTGTGGATTTTCTCAAGAGGCTTTGTGATTGTATATTTGATAACTCGTATGAGTTTGTAAGCAAGAATATTGTATATTATTGTAGTAATTGTATGAGAGTGTTGTGAGAAAATATTGCAGGTTGTGAAGAATATTTGTTAAAGAACAAAGGAAGCATATCAAGGAGAATTGAATAAGTGTTATTGTAATCTTATCAAAGGTTAAATAATACAAGCAAGACAACAAAGGAAGCATATCAAGGAGAATTGAATCAATGTTATTGTAATCTTATCAAAGGTTAAATAATACAAGCAAGACCAATTCTGGTGGAGTTTTTTCCCGAAAGGGTTTCTCCAAGTACATACCGTGTCCTTTCTATTTTGTCTTATATTTCTTCTACAATATTCTGTCTACTTTCTACAACATTAAAATTGATCTAATTCAAGATTAATCATACACAAGAGATTGTGACAAACAATACTAAAATTGAATCTGTAGTTACACAGGATTCACAAATTTTAAGCTATATTTTTGCTAAAGCCTTACCTTCATTTTCAACATTTGGTATCAGAGCTAATGGTTGGGTAGAGTTTGAGACACCTTTCTCTTAAAAGTTTGGAGGTTTTTTGGCTGTAGTGGGAGCTTTTAATATTGTGTCAATTACTGATTTGAAAAAATAGTGTGTTGTAATGGGTTCTACTTCTTGTTTAGATATTGAAAGGTTCAATGGATCTGGGTATGAGGTGTGGAAACTAAAAATGGATGATCTCCTTGAAGTAAGAGATTAGTGGTTAGTTGTAGGTAATAAGACAAATACACCTACATCGATGTCAAATGAGGATTGGGCTAAGCTTGATAAGAAGGCAAGAGGAACCATAAGATTATGTCTTGATGATGTTGTTCTCTTAAATGTTTTAGGTGAAAAGATCACATTTGATTTGTGGAAGAGGATTGGTGATATCTATCAAACTAAAAGCCTTACTAATAAGTTGTATCTAAAAAGATAGTTATATTATTTTAAAGATGAAAGATGGTGATTCTATTGCACATCATTTAAATTCTTTTAATTTGATTCTAAGTCAGTTAGCATTTGTAGATGTAAATCTAGAAGATGAAGATAAATGCATTTTGTTACTTTGTTCATTACCAGAATCTTGGGAAAATCTAATTGTTGCTATCAGTGGTAGTGGTGCAGATCCAAAGATGGACAATATAATTCCTAATCTCCTATCAGAGGAGATGAGGAAGAAGTCTAAAATGGGCTCCCAAGATGCCTTGTTTGTAAGTGGTAGGCCTAATGAAAATGAATCTAAGGAAAACAAGAAAGGAAAGGGTAAGTCCAAGGGTCGGTCTAAAACCCTTGGTAAGAGTAAAGTAAAGTGTTGGAACTGTGGTAAACTAGGACACATAAAGAAGGATTGTAACAGCAAGAAAAAGAGTTATGATGCTTCTACTCAGAAATCCTCAGATGATGGTAATGATGCATTGATTATTTCATGTAAAACTATTAGTGATGACTCTTGGCTTATTGATTCAGGTTGCTCCTATCATATGAATCCTAACAAGGAGTGTTTCTCAAAGTATACTGAATATGATGTAGGAAATGTCTTCTTTGGAGATAATAGCACAACAAAGATTGTGGGCAAAGGAGAGGTAAAGCTGTGTTTCAGTGATGGTAGGGTTAATACCCTTAATGATGTTTTACATATTCCAAGACTTTCTAGAAATCTAATATTTGTATCTAAGTTCAATGATTATGGAATGCATGTGATATTTGATAAAAGTGGTTGTAGATTGGTGAAGGGGAATATGGTGGTTGCTAAAGGATCTCAGATTGGGACTTTGTTTAAGCTGAATACCTCCAATTTGAATAAATCAACAAATGTAACTGAAGCTGAAAATGCATGTATGTTGTGGCACCATAGACTGGGCCACATAGGTGAAAAGGGTCTTAGGATCATTCTTAATAAGAAATTGGTTGATGTTATTCCTGATTATAATATTGGAAAAAATGATTTTTGTGAGCATTGTGTGTTTGGAAAGCAATCTAGATCTTCTTTTCCTAAATGAGCAAATAAAGTTAAAATATTATTAGAGATTATTCACTCAGATGTTTTGGGTCATGTGGATATTGACTCTATTGGAAAATATAGATATTGCCACTTTTATTGATGATGCCTCAAGATACACTTGGATCTATTTTATCCATAAAAAATCTGATGTGTTTAATAAATTTAAAGAATTTGAGGCTTTAGTTGAGAAGCAATCAGATCATGAGATAAAAGTTTTGAGATCAGATAATGGTGGTGAATATTGTTCTACAAAATTTGATGATTATTGTAAGCATGCAGGAATTTGAGACAAAAAACTATTCTAGATACACCACAACAAAATGGAGTACAAAAAGGATGAACTGAACCTTAATGGAAAGAGCTAGGGGCATGCTAAGTAGTGCTAAGCTAGATCAGTGCCTTTGGGATGAGGCTGTATACACTTCTTGTTATTTAATCAATAGATCTCCTAGTTTATCTATTGAAGATAAAAACCCCTTATGAAATGTGGTTAGGTAGGAAGCCTAGTGTTGCACATTTAAGGATCTTTGGTTGTGAGGATTTTGTTCACGTGCCTAAAGAAAAGTGATCTAAGTTGGATCCAAAAGCACATAAATGCATATTCATAGGTTTTAATATGGTGAAAATGTAAAGGGTTACAAGATTTGGAATCCTCTAACCTAAAAATTACTTTGTTAAGAGATGTGATTTTTTAGGGGATTTCGAGCTTATTAAAGAGAAGAACAACCAAAGGAGAAGGATACTTCTTGAACATGCATTTTGAGGAAAAAAATGAGAAGCAAGAAGATGCACATGTTGAAGAACAATTGGATTGATTGGATGACGATAGTTCACAAAGTTCTGAGATAGATGCTCATGATGAGCATATTGAGGAAGAGGGAGAAACCACATTGAGAAGATCCACAAGACAATGGAATCCTATTGACAGGTATAGCCCACCTGATTTCTATTGTATATTTGCTTTGTTGAGTACTAATGATGAACCTAGATCTTATAGGGAAGCCGTGTCTTCATAAACAAGCTTTGGAGACAAGCTATGTATGAGGAAATGGTTTCCTTGGATACTTGTGACATGTGGGATCTTGAGAGTTTGCCCAAAGGAAGAAAGGCCATTGCTTGTAAATGGATCTTTAAAAAGAAAATTGGAGCAGATGGTAATCTTGAAAGGTAGAAGGCCAGATTAGTAGCCAAAGGCTACTCCGAGAGAGAGGGAGTTGGCTTTAATGAAATATTCTCTCCTGTCGCTAAATTAACTTCTATTAGATTCCTTTTATCTATTGCTACCGCTTTTGATTTGAGATAGAGCAAATGGATGTGAAAATTGCTTTCTTGCATGGGGATCTTGATGAGGAGATTTATATGAGGCAACCTGATGGTTTTGTTGTAAAAGGAAAAGAAGAATTGGTTTGCAGGTTAAGAGATCTTTATATGGATTGAAACAGTCACCAAGAATGTGGTACCAGAAGTTTGATGCTTTTGCATTAAAAATTGGTTATGTTAGGAGTGAGGAAGATCATTGTGTTTACATAAAAATAATTCATGATTAGCTTTTAATTATTATATTCTATGTTGATGACATGTTGTTATTGGTAACAACAAGGTAATGATTAAAGAATTGAAAGCACAACTCTAACACATTTGAGATGAAAGATCTAGGGGCTGCAAAATATATCCTTGGTATGGACATCAAAAGAGATAGAGGTAACATAAAGCTTTTATTAAGTCAAAGCAACTATGTTGAAACTATTTTGAAATGGTTTAACATGCATGATATTAAACCAATTAATATTCTTTTACCTGTTGGAACGAAGTTAAGTTTAGACATGAGTCCTAAATCTGATTTTGATTATGAGAAAATGTTTGAGATTCCTTATGCTAGTGCAATTGGTAGTTTGATGTATGCAATGGTCTATCCAAGACCAAATAAAACCCAAATAGTGGGAGTTATAAGTAGGCTTATGTCTAAACCTAGTAAAGAACATTGGACTTATGTTAAGAGGGTGTTTAGATATTTACGAGGTACTTTTGATTATTGTTTGGTTTATCATGGTGCTAATGTTATTGATATTATGCATAGATCATTGGATATATAGGGTTTTGTTGATTCAGATTGGGCAAGAGACCTGGATAGTCAGAGGTCAACAAGTGGTTATGTGTTTACTTTGTTTGGAGTTGCAAATAGCTGGATGAGTAAGAGGCAGACCATGGTTTCTTTGTCCACCACATAAGTAGAGTACATGGCTACTACACATGCCTCCAAAGAGGTAGTTTGGTTACAGAGACTTGGGAAAGGTATTGGTTTTAAATGCAAGCAAATTAAACTTGAATGTGATAGTCAGAGTGTTATTTGTTTAGCCAAAAATCCTATGTATCATGCTCGTACTAAGCATGTTGATGTGCAATATCACTTTGTGTGAGAAATGATTGAGAGTGGGAAGGTATTGATTGAGAAAGTTGACACTTTGGTCAATGTTGCAGATTATCTTACGAAACCGGTTCCTACAGACTCTTGGTGCAGGAAGGTCATTGGCCTTGAGTCCTGTACTTGATTTATAAAAATGATTCCTTGTTTAGAATAATTGCAATATATAATTTCAAGTGGGAGAATGTTGGGAATAAGATGCCATTTAATTGCATTCTAAACATATTTCATGTATCTCCTAAGTCCTTGGAATGTGTTGTACAACACGAGGATTAGGGAGAGATTCATTTGGAATGAAATAAACATTTAATTTGATATTTGTAGTTATTCCTAAATAATAGGAGCATGTGGGGATGTCTTGGGAGAGCTCCTACAAAATAGGAGCACTTGGGCGCCTACATGGGAGGTGGGATCCACCTTGGTTCAGTTAACTGGTTGGTGAATTGAGTACACTTCAGAAATGCATCCTAGGTTCCTACAAAATAGGGATTTTGATTTATGCACGTAGAGTTCCTATAAAATAGGGATTGATGTTTACGAGGTTTAGTTTAGTTTAGTTATGTTTCAATTATCTTCAGTTGCATGTTAGTTAACTTCAGTGACTTGATTGCATGGACATATAACAAGTGGATACATTCAATTAACAAATGGAGGATCATTCATGTATATTGTTTTGCATGAATTGGTGACATATATGTTTTAGTTGACAATGATTAACTTGGGCCCACCTTGGGCACCCAAGTTGGCATCTTTGAGTTACAACTATTGCATGGAAAAGATATTTTCAATGCTTAGTTAAGTGGGACCCAGTTTGAATGCCTACTTTGAGGACGAACTTGAATGAGATATTTTTGACAACTACGAGGTTAACACTTGAGTGTTGGGTGCCAAATTTGAGGGAGACTCTTTGTTTGACTTGTGCATGCATACGAGAACTCAACTTGGCAACCCTAGGCACATATTTTATCAAGAGGATTTGTGATTATATATTTGATAACTCTTATGAGTTTGTAAGCAAGAATATTTTCTATTATTGCAGCAATTGTATGAGAGAGTTTTCTGAGAAAATATTATAGGTTGTGAAGAAGATTTGTTGAAGAACAAAGGTAGCATATCAAGGAGAATTGAATCAGTGTTATTATAATCTTATCAAAGGTCAAATAATACAAGCAAGACCAATTTTGGTGGAGTTTTTTCCCAAAAGGGTTTCTCCACGTACATACTATGTCCTTTCTATTCTCTCTTATATTTCTTCTATAATCTTCTATCTACTTTGTACAACATTAAAATTGATCTAATTCAAGATTAATCATATACAAGAGATTGTGACAAAGAGTACTAAAATTGAATCTACAATTACACAAGATTTACAAATTTTAAGCTACATTTTTACTAAAGTTTTACCTTCATTTTCAAGAAAGATTACAATCTTATATGTCGTGTTTCTATGTAATATGATGGTGGGCATCATGTGCTAGTAAAAAATATTGTTTTGATGTCTAGTGCACATGTTTGTGTATGTTGATTGTAGTGGCATATAAATTCCAAGTTTTAATGTTGATTTAATGTGTTTTATTTATGTTTTAAGGCGTTTTCATGACCCTAGGTCATAAGGCTAGGGCTTGGGTATAATTTTATGGGTTTAAAAGTTAATTTTTGAACCTTAGGACCCCTTTTTTGAAGTCTTTTTCATGAGTGACGAAATTCAAAATTGGATCAAGGCATGAGACTTCTCGACATTCTTAAGGAACCCTCACACCAAAAGTGTGAAGGATTGGATTGAGAGAGATAGGTGATCAATTGTGGAGGTGACACTTGTCACCCTCAAAATTGAAGATGAGGAATTATGGTTTTTGTGGGAATTTTGTTTTTGAAAAAACTTTGGCATTGGGGTTTATTCATTCATTCTAGTTTGGGGCTATCAACTTAGGAGGAAGTGAAGAAATCTTCAGAAGAAGGAGCTTGGAGGAGAGTGCCATTGGTTTTTGCTTGAATCTTTCCAATTTGAGGTCAATCTAGGTTGGTATTGCTATCCTTTGTTTTATTTTTATGAATATGTGTGTGAGCGTTTTGTGTTTTATGTTTGTGGTTGTTGTGTTGTGAGTTGCTTGTCATGTAGAAGTGAACCTATCATTGTATGGAGGTTCTCTTCATGTTTGGGGTTGAGTGGGAGAGATGTCCCTAGAGGGGGTTGTGGATAGGGTATGAGTACCCAAGGAAATAAGCTTTGGTTATATGAAGGATTTCATGTGCTGCATAATATGGTATGGTGATGTTTGTTGTGAAATGGAGGTTGGGATGTGATGTGTGGATGAAGTATGTAGTGTGAGAAATGAGGAGATAGGTGGTTGTTCTTGCACAATTTTTTATTTATTCTTACCCTCTTGGTTGATGTCCCCACTCTCCCTTAAGGAATCTTGAAGAAGAGGTTGGTGTTGTGATGCTTGTGCTGTTTAATACCTGTATTATGTGTAAATGGTGTGAAAATTTCTATTGTGATATGATGTTGGAAGATTGAAAATGTGTTGCAATGTATGTCATATTGTAACTGTTGTATTGTGTAAAAGAATCATGTTACCTTGGTGTTTCCCCTAGTCTAGCGGTGGGCTATTTTAGCCCTATGGTTGGGAGGTAAGCTCCCACTAGTTGTGGAATTTCCTATTGTTGTGTGTAGAAAATTTTAATCAAAGCTAAAACATGTTGTGGAGAAATGGAGGACTCTTTCATCTCCTTGCTTTTCAATTCCAAGTTGTAGTAGTGTGTGTTGCTATTTTTGGGGTGGGTGTATATGTAAAAGGGACTGCAATACAATTTTCAGTTTGGGATTGTTGCAATAGGTTCTCTTCCAAAATAAATTATGTAGAGATTTTATGAGTTGGAATGTAAACCCTTCCTTTTTTATGCATTATTGTATTATAGTGATATGAGCCTTCAGCTGAATATGTCTGGATGTGTAACCTGTATCTGCAAACAAGTAGGAAATAATTAAATTGTGTTAGTAATAGATGAGTAGTGTAACTTAAGATTAGCTTTTTGAACTATATTTTTTTCTTTAAGAAAGAAATGTGTATATATTCATGTTGTGAAAATCGTTGTGATAATCCAAAGACTAGTGTATGCCACATTTGATGTATTCAGTTTCAACAAATATGTACTAGCTTAAAAACACATTATATGGGGTTGTGACTATTTGTGGAAATATTAAAGTGTTCCAATGCCATTCTGTAAATAATATGAAATAATAATTAGATTTGGATTCCTCCTGCATAGAAAGAAGCTAGTTCCAATAAATTTATTTCACGCATGATGGTAGGAATGAATGAGTTTAAGAAATAAATGAACTGTGTTTTCTTTAATTGCAACATTAAATTTTTTTTGTAGAAAAGAAATGGTAGTAGTAAATTATGTGAAAACTTTCATTACAGTTAAAAAGAAAAAAATAAATAAAGGGGGTGTATAGATTTATTTGATTGAAATCAATCCTCTAAGGATAGTTGTACTGTTGAAAGTTGGAAGTTGATACTTAATTTAACGAAAGAGAAAGTATTGGGTTCCCTCAGCTTCTATGCATTTAGGGGTAGCATTGTAAGTCTAGTTGATAACCTTGTTCACAGAACACTCTGTAAAAACAAATGCAAGGAAAGGAGCCCAACAAAATACCACCTCTTTTCTCCGCATAGCATTGATATAGTAGAATAAAATAAAATGAAACATCCTTAATCATTTAAATCAACACACAGTGCATTATGCATAAATCCTCCAAGGTCGAGCTGCCCTGTCACAAACATCGCAACCCCATGAAAGAGGTTGTAGCCTCCTCCAAGGGGCGGCCTGACACCCCACACTAAGATTCCTTTTCCCTTAGAGATGCATTTCAAGAGTAAACAAAAAAAAAGACCATGATTGTTAGATGCCTCAATCGCAACATAATGATCCATAAAATCTTGCTCAGATGTTAAAAAGAATAATATGTTTATGAAACTGGCCATGAGATACTAAGGCAACATTGAGAGTGGAGGTATTGAAAAATAGATGAAGAGTGACACCTTCCAACGAGCTGCACCTACAAGCAAGAAGCCTACATGTCTCAATCGCCACCATAGTCTCCTATGTTGCAAAATACAACCAACGAACAAAAAGAAATTAGGGCTTGGTGAAAATGTGGGCACCATACTTAGCTCTTAGGTTAAGTTATTGCTTGATACTCATTTGAAATGGACTCCAAATAAATTCCATTTGGATTTACCCGTTACGTTGTGGTAGATTATTTTGGGATATTATAAGTGTTTTAAATTCTACTTTATCAAGTTATGACTTGGAAGGAGGCCTCATTAGCAAGGAATATGGTTTAAAGGAACCTAGTCGACCCCACCTCTTTTCCAAAGAGCAAGAGGAGAAGTTAGTAAATAGTGATATCATTCCAGGTAACCCTAGGTGATTATTAGTGACATCTATATTGATATTAATATTACCACATAAGATGGTGTGATAAGAGAATATGGACATTAACATTGCTGACATTTAGGCGAACGGGTGAAGCGCTAGGGTTTGAAAGAAATGACTAGAAGCAACGAAGATATGAAATTGAAGTTGTGCGAACGATGCTAGGGTTTGAGAAAATCCTTTACAGTCACTAATTTTTGCTGCATATCAATCCACATTCATTCCTGTAGATTATTTTTAGCATTGCTACCAGTTATTTTGTTGAATGGTGATTTCTTGGGCCCCTTTCTGTAGTGGAATTTAAAGGTTCTTATTTCTTGTGCTTTTAGGGGTCCGTGTTGGGGGAGGTCATGCTTCCATTCTTCTTTCTTGAGTGGGAGACACGAATGTTGGTTGCATCACTCCTTCTGATAGTGCTCTCTTTCAACGACTTCAAAATAGTCAATCTTTCCCAATGTGACTGAAGGCAGAGGCGCGAATGGTTGACAGTTAGGTCGGGTGTCGCCCAATAGAATGAAATCCCTCCAAAAGAAGATTCTGGAAAGAGGATAATTTTAATAGGAGGGTTAGGGGATAATGTTGCTAGTGTAGATAACGATGACATAGAAAACCTTGGTGACAAATAATTGTAGGGGCAAGTGAATGACGATGTTGGTAAGACTTTAGAATATTTACTTCCTGATGATGTGGTGGAAAGTATAGTTGAATGTCAGAGTAGAGCTATGATTTTGTTTTTTATTAGAGGTGTTCCTTTTGAAAATAATTTCTATAAATGGGCTACAATAAACTAGGAGAGCAGGGGTTGGGAAATTGAGGCATTAAGAGGTTTGGGGAAAGGATATATATCTTGCAAATTTAAATCTGCTAATCATGCACAAGCCATCCTCGAGTACGAGACCTAGGTTATTTGTGGATAAATTTGTTATATGTAGGCATGGACTCTGGATTTTCATCCAGAGGGCCCCTTTGAGTCCAAGTATCCCATGTGGATTGAACTACCATTCTTAAACCTTGCCCTCGGGCCTTACTTAAGGGAGATTGTTTCATAATTAGGGGGGGTGCTCTAGTGTAAAAATGACTATGATAAATTTTCTAGCCTAAGGGTACATCCAAGGGCTTGTGTGGAAATAGATTTAAACAATCAATTACCTAAAAATATCAGATTGATTGGGCCAGGGCTTGAAATGCTTCAGCCAGGAGTCTATTTAAACAAGCCAAATGCTTGCTTTATTTGCAGACAAGAGGGACACTTAATTAGAGACTGTCCTCTCAGGAAAAATAGACACTTCCAAGCTAACATAACAACAACTCCAAATACATAGCCATTGCAAAATACTCAAATTGAGTAGTCTAATTCAGTCCCTCAATTGAAAAAAAAAGATGATGTTATCTCAGAGGATAACATTAAGACTGAGAGTACACCTACTTACAAAGATGCTATTATGACAAACAGTTGGAGAATGGTTAGAAAAAGGAAGAGCCCTATAAGTCTTTTGAACGCCCATCTGGATAGGCCCCTTCACAAACATGTAACATTCCCTCATCTTTGTCTTTTGCTAGTGTGGATAAGGATTCATCTTTGCATTCTAGGAGACAAAAGTCTCTTTCTCCTCTTATGCGACATGATTCCTTTTCTCCACTTGCTAGAGATAGATTGAGGTCTCCTATCCCAGCAACAAAGGAAAATAAGAATTTTGGTCAATCTATTATGCTTGCTAACCGTTTTGATGTTCTACCACAAGTGGAGGACCCCACTAACCTTGATTAGTCATGAAGTTCAAAACACTATCCTAGAATGTCAGAGGGTTGTCTCTCCCTCATCGCAAATTTGAGGTCAAGGATGCTATTGTCAAGTGGAAACTAGATATTATTTTCTTACAAGAAGTGAAGATTAATGGTCCCCGTCTTCTCTCTTCTTTATCCAGTGTATGGAGAGATGCAACTTTTTTTCATACGCTGCATAGGGAAGGTAGAGGAGGGGCTGTTATTGGTTTAGCCTCATGGATTAATAGGTTTTTCATTGATAAAGGTGAAGATCCCTCACATAGCTGTGCTTGGATCCTTGCCTTTATCAATGGACAACCCATTGGTTTTTGTTCAGTATATGCTCCTAACATTGCAAAAGAGAGATGTGATATTTGGGAATGGATGTCTAATCATCTTCCCCATGCTGATTGGGTGACAAGAGGCAATTTTAATATGGTGTAAAATCAAACTGATCACAGTTGGGATAATCATGTTCAATTAAGTAATGAAGAGTTTGATAAATGGATTTTATGTCGCAACTATATTGGGGTTATAGACCCTATTTGCAAAAAAAAAATCAAGTCACAAATTTAGTTGGTTCACTTGGACTAGTTGTAGGTTGGGTTTTGATAGGAAACTTAATCATCTAGTTAGGTTTAATATCTCCCCTAACCTACAATTACTCCAAGATTCTGAGGGGAATTTTGTGAAAGTTGACTACTCTACCACTCTTTTAGACCATTTTCCTATTATCTGTGCTTTTAGTAGTGAAAGATCTATAAATATGGAATCACAATTGCCATTTAATACCTCTCACCTTAAAATACCTTCGTGTGTTGAGGCCTTGATTGGAGTTTGGAACTCCATTCCTAAGCTGAAATAAGGTGAATCTTATAGGATATGGTGGCAGGTTGCTATTTCCAAATGTGTTGATTTTTTATAGGCATTTGGCAAGAGATTGGCTTGGAAGTGAAAACATACATAAAAAATCCTTACAAGGCAAGTTGGAGTTGAACAAAAAGCTGCTTAATTTGAATCCCTATGAAATTTCTATCCAACCTTCCATAGCCTCTATTGAATTCTAGCTATGTAAATTTGATATGCATAAGGGTCAAGGAGCTAAGATCAAATCCATATTGTATTGGATAAAAGAGGGGGTCCAAGTATTTTTTTTTTATATTTAAACTATGAACATAAAAGGAGTTTATTGGACCAATACAGGGTGAGGAAGGATGGACTTATACAAACAAAATTGATATCATAAACATGTTTCATAATTTATATGAGAAAATTTTTAGGGAGGAAGCTCATTGGCATGATGTTCAATTGATTCTAGAAGATATCATCAAATATATTATCCCTAGAAAGGTGTACCAATATTATAGTCATTTAATTTATCGAGACCTTTCTATTGAAGATTGGGAACATGTTTTTTCTATGGCCCCTAACAAAATCCCAGGTTTTGATGGGGTCTCAATTGAGTTTTATCAAACCAGATGGCAGCATATTAAGGAGGAATTTTACTTAGTTTATTTGGAAGCTGTGAACCAAGTATCGTTGGGACCAAAAATTAATAAAGGATTAATTAAGTTTCTTCCAAAGGGGAAGAATGCAGATCTCATTTCTGGGTGGCGGCCTATCACATTGTTCAACACCTCATACAAAATCATTGCTAAAGCCTTAGCCAATATGATCAAACCAGTGGTAAAATAAATTGTTAGACCGTAGTAGATTGGATTTCTTGGAGGCAAATTTATTCTTGATAATCTAATGTTGGCTTGGGAAACTAGTGAATGGGCCCAACAAACAGGGCAAAATGTGTTGTTGGTTAAACTTGATTTTGATAAGGCTTATGATAGGATGTGGTGGAGGTTAATCATTAAGATATTGTAGTGGTTGGGATTTGGTCCCATAATCTTTAATCATGTCCAAATGCTATTTAGTGAGGAAAATCCCTAACTAATGATCAATTGAGCTATGTCTGATACATTCCCTGTACAACGTTCTATTAGACAAGGTTGTCCTTTATCACCATTTCTATATGTTTTAGCTGCTGATGCTTTTGGTTACTTGCTGCAAAAATATAATCAAATGAGATTGATCAAGGGGATTTACATTCCCAATAATGTAGTTGTCATAAATTCTCATTTTGTAGATGATAGTTTTTTGTTTATTCAAAATTTTGCATCAAAAATCGAGAATGTTTTGTAGGTTTTAAATTTATATTGTGAGGTGTGAGGCTCTAAATTAGCTCATCATAAAATTGAATTCATAATGATCCAAGATGTTCCTAATTGGATCCCTAAAGATTGGAAGCAAATAAAACATGGGTAGATTACCAGGTATCTTGGCATACCCTTTGGAGTTGGGGTTACTCTTCATGATATGTGGAAGTGGTTTATCAACAAATTAAGAGCTAAAATATTTAATCAGGGAAATAAATTCTTGTCTTTAGCTGGGAAGATTTGGGTTATAAACAAGATATTTTTGGCATCACATGTTTATTATTCCTCTTCTTGGATGCCCTCTAAAAGAGGTTATGAGTATCTTAACAAACTCATTCGTTAGTTCTTGTGGGCTAAATGGGATGGAAAAATGGGTTTTAAGGCCTCCTCTTGGCTACACTGTATACAACCTAAGTGCAAAGGGGGGTTAGGCCTTTTGGATCATCGAACACAAGGAATTTTCTTATCTGCAAAGTGGATAATTAGAGTCATGTCAGGAGAAGAACCATGGAAAATTTTGGCGTGTCATCATATTATGATGGCTGCAATGAGCAATAAGTGGCATAATGTTTGTTGGTTGGATAAAATTCTGATGGCTCAGTTTGTTCATGTTAAGGCCTCTTTTCCACTGCAATCGATATGGAAAGCTTGGAAACAAGTTTGCAAGTTTATAAATTGGAGAGGGGATTCCTTACAATATGGTTTCAGCTTTGCAACATCTTCTATTTGGTGGAACAAACTGGTTCAATATCATGGACAACCTCTTGCTATCTCCTTTCCTATACCAACTAGTTATTTATTCAAAAAAGGTGTCAAATAGTTTAGTGACATCTGGGATTTTGGCTCCTTTGATTGGATTAGTTGGCAAGATATCCAAAATGTCTTTAGTATACACAACAAGTTTTAAAAGTTTTATGTCCTTTGTGAAATCATTAGTTCCTGTAGAGCTTCTAATGAAAATATACACTTCTTTACGTTGCAATTTATTCAAAGACTGGTTGTGGATAAATCAATATCCATTTTTATGTTTCCCTTTGAAAAAGATCTACTTGAAGCTCCTACCACACATGAATCTGAATCCCAAACTTAATAAAAAATGGAGTTGTCATTTCTAAAAAAAAAATGGTGAAGTCTTAGTGCCCAAATTTGGAAGTCTAAGGAAGAGGCTAATGCTTAGATTGTGGCATGGAAATTTTACATCATAAGCTGCTTGTAGGGGATAGACTAAATTATTTCAAAATGCAAGCTACCAAATGTTCATTTTTCCAACACAAGGAAAACATAAAACATATTTTTTGGGATTGCTTTAGAGCTAAAAAGAAGTGGAATATTATGTTTAATCATTTCCTTGTTGTGTTTGAACATGCTTTAAGCTGGAAAGAAGTGATTTTTTGTATTAGACTTCATAATAATATTGTTGTTGATACTATGAGGCAGTGTATTTTGTTTCATTTATGGAAATTTAGATGTTTAGCTATGCTTTCTAATCACATTTTGCCTTAGGAAGTAGATATTCTAAAGTTTTACTCTGACAACCTATTCCAATTCATTGCTCTATGTTCACAGCATAGGTGGGGACTCAAGGATAAGGATAGTACCAAGCATCTGGAGGTCATCAAACACCAGTTCTTACATCTACATAGAGGGGAATTTCACAGTGCCAAGCTGATACAAGATTTTTTCAAGTTCAAAGTGTAATTCCTCATGTTGTTGTACCTTTTGAGTGTCTTTCTGTATTGCTGGATGTTAATTCCCAGCTAGAGTATTGTTATTGTGACTATTAGGTCTATTGGAAAGCTTTGTAAGTTGCTTTATGTGTTGTTGTATGCTACTTCTTAGCTAGTTGTTGTTATTGTAAAACTTGGTGCATGTTGGTTTGTTTCATATGTTGTCTTTTGCTAGTTTCCTTTCCTTTACAGTGCTCTTTTGGACTGTCATTTATTTATTTGTAACTTCCTTTTCAGCTTAGTTCAATACAATGCTGACATTTAATGTTATTGTTTTTGAAAAGATAAGCAGCATTTACAGGGCATCGTACCCTTTACACAACGAGCCTCAGGGGCCAAAAAGGACCAGCAAGGTTTTGAAAGGACCAGGAACCTTTTACAAAGCTAAGACAGTGCCAACAAACACACCGCAGACACACAACAGAACCTAATAGCACCTGGTCAACAGATGACCAGGAGTGACAGCATACTTAGAACCAACAACAGTCCTAAGTCCAAGACCAACTAAATAACTCAATCCAGTCACCAAAACCAGGATCAATAGAACCCACTAGCCACCTGCAGTAGCTGGACCACAGCCGACCATCCGCACAACTTAGTCAGAAAAACACTGATTGTTGTTGAGGCATGTTCTTCAAGAAGCACCAACCAGCCAGACACCAACCCTGAATCCACCTCAAAAGGAAAGGGCTCCCCTCTATTGGAGAGGAAGAAATGGGTACCAGAACCACCAAAGGAACCACCCTCTAGAGCAAGCACACACCACCTCAATAGGGACCGGCCAAGGAGAGAAACACTTCCCACCAACTCCACAATCACCAGCAGCACCTCTATAGGAGTAGGATTTAACTCAATAGAATATAGCAATTGTAGAGAAAGGTAGCAAGCAAGGGGCTTCAGCAGCACAGGAAACCACCTCCTCCCAAGGCATCCAAGCTGACGGAGCAACAAGAAGAACAAAACAACCTCCCAATCAATAACATAAATGATCCACAACAAAGTGTAAACATCAACTCTTTCCTCAGAAAGAACATCATTCACCACTAGGGCCAACCACCAAACCAAGGGTAAACCTACACCCACATTCACAAGAGGAACACTTCCAAGGCAAAAAAAGCTTGCAAAACCACCTTGCAGCCATAGACCAAAAGCAAAACAACACCCATGGAACACCAACACAGGGTGAGGAGGAAGATCTATCCTCACCCACACCACAACCAATAGAGACCAAGAAGGGGTCAATGAGTAGAGGAGGCCATGAGCCAACATAGAACCACCATCAAATTTACCAAGTTGGAGAGTATAAGGTAAGCAGAGTAGCTTACACAAAGATCTACTTCTAAACCATGAGCAACAAAGCAACTTACACAAGGCAAGCAAAGGCTAGGCCAAACCCAAAGTAACCATCGCATCGAGTCCAGAGACCACAAGAACATGTCTTCTGCAGAGAGGAGCAGCCTAGACCACCCTAGAACAACAAAAGTAAAAACATAAGACCAACCCATAGCCACGCCACAAGGGAAGGAATGAGGGAAATGAGCAGCAAATAGTCCACCTGACCAAACCACCCCTAGCCACCAGTAGAGCAAGTAACCCAAGGATAGCCAAAATCGTACATAGTGAGAAGGCCCAACCAAGAGGCACACCACACGAGCAGAACAAAGGACGAAGGATTAGAGCAAGGAGAAATCCAGGAGAACCTTCCCTGCACACACACCAACGAACCAAGCCTGCCAGCAACCAGGGAAACCATGACAGCCCCAAAGAGCTTCATCGCAAGCTCCCAAACCATGACAGAAACCAGCAAAATGGTCTCCAAAAAGGCACACACAAGTAAAGGTTTGACCAGAACAGGAAACTCCTTCCGTCTGAGAAACAACAGAAAGACAACAACCGCAGAGCCGTCCACAACCTCAAACGAAGCGAAACCACCAGGCACGTAGCCACCAAACGTAGAAAACTCCAGCAATCCACAACAGGAAAAAGTGACACCATCAACAGTGTCACAAAAGCCCGTAATGAACTGCGGAGAAGTCCCAGTGACCAAAGAAATGGTCCAAAACCCAGAGCGTCGGACAAAGAACAGCAAACCCCGATCAGGATCGCCATCATCCCCTGAATCCTCATTGTCGAAGCCCTCACGAAAATTCAAAATGCCCGCCCCAAGGCATTTCCCGCTTGACGTTTCACCCATTCATTGTAAATGTTATGTTTAGTAATGTTATTGTTAATAGATTAAGTATTCATATTTATTATTAACATTTGTAGATTAATATTGATATTGTTGTCGATAAATTTGAATGTTGATAATTAATGGAGATGTTTATAGATTAATATTAATATCAATAATAATATAAATAGAATCAATTTAATATATTGATATAGATATTTTATATTATTGTTAATATATATTTAGGAATAATATTTAATATTTAAATTCGTGGATCAATAATAATTATATTGTTGATAGATCTAAATGTTAATATTTAACGGTAAAATGTGTAGGCTAGAATTAATATTGTTAATAGTAATATTAAATATTTTAATCTTAACATAGATATTTCAATCGTAGTGATAGTGTTAATAAGTAACAATAAACTTAATAATAAAACTAGTGTTATACTAAAATGGACATTGATATGATTAGTGGTATATTTAATCATTATATAAGTAACGATATTATTATAAATGGTATACAATTATTATTCATAATTAAAAGCAATACTGGTATAATCGTAGTACCATTATTTTATGTTACTACTTAGGTTAAAAGATTTGGTGTGTATGGTAAATGTGATATTTTAATCAAGTATAACATCATAACTTAAATAATAGATCTAATAAGAAATAAAAAGATCGAAGATTGATTATGCACTTGTTAACAAAAGAAAATGATGTTATATGTTACAATCAATTAACATTACAATAATAATAGCATTACTAGTATGATCAAGATATTGCTGAGCCAAGAAGGTAATTCTAAAATTTTAGAGAGGTAAATATTTAAATGAACGTTATTGAAAATCAAAGATAGAATGTAATAGTGACAATATAAGGTAAAGGAAAATGATGCTAAGTTAATACTCTCTTAAGGTCATAATGTTAATATTAGCAAACAATATTATTAATATTCTGGGTAACAATGACATCGATGAAAATAAAACAAGACGATAAATAATACTATTAAAAATAAATCAAAATAAGAATCGATGTAGCGGTATCTGCAAATGATATCACTATGAAGAAATGCCTTAATATTTATATTAAACATACCCGTATTTAAGTTGTAAATGATAGTATTATGAGGATTGGCATCCTAGAGTAAATTAATATATTCAGTATGTGACTTAGCATGAGAATTTAAACTTTGTTATTTTTACATTGTAATCGGTTAGCACAATGATTCGAGCGTGATTACTAACATGATAGTATGAAGCGAATTTGGGGTAATCATTTGTATTGTGAGTCACAATGTGAGATAGTTGTGTTAATCTCAAATATAATTAATATTATTCCATCTCAATTAGTAGCGGATCAGGTGATATTTTATGTGTTTAGTCAAAAAAATTGTGGGTTGTGTCTTTGTCCTATGTTTAAAATTTAGGGCATGACACATGAAGTTCACCCAAAAATCACACATATTCAACAAAAAACTATGCTCTAATATCATGTATATGTGGATGATGTTTATATTAGAGATTGAGTGTCAATGATACTGCATAATTCATGCTCACTAGAAAAACTATCATAAGGAACCTCAATATCCCAATACCTTATCAAAAAGATTATGTGAAGTATTTAGGATTGTGTTTGGAGGTTTGACATATCCCACAACCTCTACCAAAGTATGAACATTGATAATCTGATCTTCAAAAGATAAAGATATGGCTTTATCGAAAATTGAGGATCACGTAAATCTTGTAATCCATACCAAAAGATTAGACCAAATAAAGGAACCTTGATACCTAACACTTGATAGACATAGATTATAGAGATAGTGAATGTTTAGGATTCAAAGTTTGAGAGAATTACATACTCAATATTTTAAGAGGTTGACCATTGTGAAAATATCCAATGATCCAATCTCGCATATAGGTCTAAGAAAACATCATTGGAGATCAAAATTCATGCAAACCTTTTATCCGATACCCTAAGGTGGGAAAGTATCAAATGTAGGTCTTGATTTTTTTTAAGGAAAGGTTTAAGGGTCATTGAGGATTAGTGATTGATGATACTATCGATCTCATACCAATTGGAAAACCATGTGAGGGAAGTTTGATCATCGAGAGCCAAAAGACTTAAAAATTTTGGTAAATCAATAAGGGTTCAAGGTTTGAGAAGGAACCTAATATGCCTATGCCAAAACATACATGGAAACATTAAATGGTCCAACATCTCAATGAGGCATAATTATGATGCCATAAATAACCTCAATTGATGTTTCATGACCCAAAATGGATATGACAAAGTTAAAATATGAAAGAAAAGAAAGAACACTACAAAAAAAATGACACAAAATGAAGAACCACTTTGAATCCAAGTGCTAAAATGAATCCAAAACAAACAAAAACCAACCAAAACAAGTGGGAAAACAAAGGAAATGACAAACACCAAAGGCAAACCATAGGGAAAATAAAAATAACATTAATACCACAAGCTAGGGTTAAAACTCTATCTATAAATGGCACCAGGAAGGACATTGAACTCAATAAAAACACACCAAGACATTGAACTCAAGAAAAACACACCAAGACATCAAAGATCATGAACATGGTTCCAAAATTAGGATAACCAAAGCAAAAACTTAAACAATTAGCACCTTGAACAAATATGAAATCTCAAATGGCACAATCAATGATATCACAACTTAGAGGAGAAGGATGTACAAGAGCTCAAATATAGGAAGAAAAATGACTCAAAAACTTAACCAAACACCCATAAATACTCTAGGAAAAATATGTTTGAAAACCACCATTATTGTGTGTTAGGGTATTAAATATAGGGCCTATAATAGGTGGGATGACAAGACACATCACTTTGGGGGTTAGAGAGTTGGGGGTCTATGTTTTGGCATGCTCATATGTAAAACTTTGAGAATTCAATGAGATACAATTAACTTAATGAATTCATCAAGGATTGGGGATTGAGGGTTCTTCCTATTTCATGCCATGAGATCAAATTCCAATATCTTGAAAAGAACAAGATGCATAAAAGATAAGGAAAACCTTAAAGGTCAAGGGTGACTATGGTTTCATGCCAAGATTGTAAACCCTAAATTTTTGACAATGAGATAAAACAAGGAAGAAACAAGGGGAAAATGAACAAAAAGGAAAAGAGGTGAGAGGATAAAAGGGAAAAGAAAAGGGGTGCATTTGGAAAGGCTAAAATGGGATGTGGGTGAAAGGCACAACTTTACCCAAGGTAGTTCCTCTTCTTATAATTATAAGAAAAGTAGATTCTTCCAAAATAAAAATGTTATAGCTACATCACAAGATTCTAATGTATCCATTGTAGTTCCTTTGTAGCATAGAGAGTTCACAAAACTATCTAAGTAATTATATAGATTGATGAAAAATTATTACAAGAATTTAATAACATTTCCTCATATATACCCTCTTCTAAAAAATCAACCTCTTTCAATTCCCTATGATATAAAATCCTTCTATCAATTTCATCACATCCTTCAACATGATATCGAGTGATGCATGTATCTTTATTACTTGGTGCAAGACCACATTGATTCAATTCCTATCTAGATTTGTGATAGAAAATATACGTGAATAAGTCAATAGTGAATCCAAATCAAAATATGTAAATCTATACCAACACCTTTCCATCACATTCATCCAGATACTCCTCTTTCTAATGTTGAGTATTTCCCAACAATGAGTGACATGGTTCACATGATCAATGCTCATCCCTAATTATCTCAAGTGTGCAAGATCGTTACCCTTATCATATCATTCTCTGACAATGACTTACCAATGGGGATAATGAATGACCCTCTTTACATTCTTGCTTGTTTCAATGATAAAACCATTAATGAGGTTCTCATCAATCCTACAAGAAGAGTTAATGTAATTACAAAGGAAATTATCTTAATCAACCAATTGTATAGAGATAAGTATGATGAATCTCCAATCACTATATGTACACACAACAGTTTATCTCTTCTATGTACCATCTACACCTCACTCTTTAGTGATGCCTTCAGTTCTTCCAATTACCCCTTGACAAGAAGAGGAAAGGCACCCATGATGTAAGCTAGACTGTGTGAGCCTTAGGTCTCTCCACCTCTATCTACGAATCTTGTTCTTCCTCTTGTTTAAGAAGTGAAGACAACCTTGAAAGTGTATTAAAGTGTTCATATTCCCCCTCATACAATTGTACCAAATCCTTATAACCATTGAAATAAACTTGCACATCAATGCAAGCATTGTCAACATGTCTTGGCTCATTAATAGGATGCTATGAAAATGCCTGATACTAAACACCCTCCCCCAATGCGACCAACCCTTAATTTGGTAATTCCTTCTCTTCTCCACCTCTAGTTATTTTTTCTTCTACACCACCTTCAATTCCTCCTCAAGATTCTAATGAACCTCACTTGAAAAGGGTATAAGTGTTTTTGGATCCTTCAATAGAAAGACCTCTAATTCCAAATCTTCCTAAAATTCCACCATTTTTTGAGTTGTTGGATATGTAAAACACAAAGGTGGTATCATGTGTTGTTATTGTTGCAATCCCTCAATTCCAGTGTACCCACCATCAAGTCTTTCCAAATATTCTCTACCCCGCCACCATTAATGTAAATATTCCTCAATAAATACCTAAAATAATATTTAAGAATGTTCCCACTATACCTATAGACAAAAAGCTAAATCCACCTTCTCCACCTCCTCCAGATCATTTTACATCAATTATTTTTGCAGAATAAGTTTCAACTTCTTTTATGCTTGCCACTGCTTCGATTCAAGAGATTAGCAATGTCATTCCTCTTGTTACATAATCTGATAGTGATTCACTAAACTCCCCCTATCAAGAGAGTCTATTATATTCCCTTAGAGACATTATGATGTTGTCTACAATCTTAATAATATTGTTGACACTCACCTCATAAGATGTTCAGTATGATGTATTTGCAACTAGTTATTTAGCTCTTGCTACATGTGAGACACCTAGTACTACCATAATAACACTTTTTTTATAGGCTTGACTTCCCTCCCCTTATGATCAAGATTTTGATATCAATGATATTTTTAGGAATGACCTTAAAGCATTACTCCTCTTATCTGTAAAATTTAGTTTTTTATATGTGTTTTTTGTTTGTATTTACCTATCCTTGTTTGTGTATGCCAATCTTACTTAGAGGATTGCTGATACTATTGCAGGTACATGGATGCAAGGGAGATAAAATGTTGTAGATTCCTCTATTTGTATCATAATTCTTCTATTTTTTGTATACTAATTTTTTTTCTTTTGGGAACAATGCAAAACATTGAGGCATTTAGGTCTCTTCTACATTGACACATAATTTTTATTTGTTTTCACATGAATTTCTTCCTTTGTGTTTATAGTTCCATTTTTTGGAAAATTATAAATCTACAAAACCATAATATTTATGATATACATGATTATCGTACATTCATATTGATCCCAAGTTTGTAGATGCCTTAGTTTTTTTGTGTAAGTGATGTAGTTTTTATGTGGCATCCCTATATTGTGTGATGGAATTCCATGAGCATAATGTTATGTATTTCATGACAAAACATCCTCCTTGATGTTTTTGATAAGGTAAGAAGGGTTTTTAAAGGGCCTAGAACCTTGTACAGAGCTAAGAAAAGGAAACTTCTAAACACCGAAGTATCAACTTTTCCAACGAAACAAAGAAGCAAAACCAACAAGTACATCATAGTAACACAACAATCTAACAACCAACACCTGGTCACCAAAAAACTAGGAGTAACAAAACACTCAAAACCAACAATAGTCCTATGTCAAAGCCAAAGAAACATCAAAGGCCATGAGCCATAAAAAAATTACAAAAGTAAACATAAGATGTAGACCAAGATCCCATCACCAATCACAGTCCCCACCTGAATAGGAGAAATGAAAGGGGAAAGAAACAAGGAAACAAAAGCACCAAAAAATATCTCGAGCTTCCCAAAACTCTTACCTCAATAAAACAGTATGACAACAAAGTAGAGCATAAGGCAACCAAAAGCCCACAGTAGTACCACCAAGCCCCTCCAACCAAACCAATCTCCACCTCAGTAAGATATAGCTCCACCTCCATAGGAGAAGCTAGAAAGGGGGCCATCTGAAGAAGATCACTAATTTCAACCAGATCCACAAAATCCTCATCAAAAGGATACAAGTCCACCTTAATAGAAGTCACAAAATGAGGAAACAAGAAGAAAGTAAGAACAAAACAAGAAGCAATAATACTCATTAACCTCAAACCCACCCGGGTTGTGAGAAAATACTAGAATTTCAAAGAATCTCAAAAGCCAACCCCCATTGGACACATTTGTAGTAGAGAACTAGTAGCACAAATCCACTAGTATAGACCATTCTGCACCACATAAGTGGAAAAATCCCATCTCCCTTGAAGCAAACAAGAGATGGCCTCACAAAATTCCAGATCCAACAACATTGAAACCACGTGAGACCACAAAGCAAGCCAAAGAAGCCAACTACCCACTACAAACACAGGAAAAGATCCAAAGAGTAACCAAATCCCCAAAGAGTCTGAGAAAACACCTCCTCTGCAATATCAAACTCTACAACTAACAATGTCATGGAAAGCCATAGAAAAACAATCACCACCATGACCAAGATGATTTTTGAACAAGACCAAACCCCCACGGGGCAGAGCATCTACCCCCAACGACCCACATATCTAGCATCACACAACCATGGCCCATAAAAAGTCCACACCCTTGTGCAAGCTAACAAAGAAGGAAAGACGGACATCCTCCACGAGACAAGTTCTTAAGAATTTATATTTTTCCTTTCTCTTCTTAAAATAACTTGCACTCCTAGTGTCATGTAATTATTTTAAGGGGGATTCTCACAATGCACACATCCCACTTTTATCCCAAATTATTGCTCAAATCAAAGCTCTTTATAGTAGTTTGATAGCATATGAACCACCTAGCATAACACGACTTGCTAGATTACGGGCCTTCATATGTCCTAAATAGTTTATGGTTATCCTAAAACACAACTTGTAGTAACCATGGTCAATCAAAAGAATTGTATGGATTTTAGCATAACACAACTTGCTAACCATACCTATTAATTCATTTATCTCATAATCTTCCTATTATTTATCTCTATTTATGGTTAAGTTTTGTCTTTACGTGTTTATTTGTTCACATTAATGTATGATATGTACTCTCTTCATGTAATATATTTTGTCTTAGCTAACACATTATTTGTAATAGCTTCTACATAAAATTTGTGTTTTCTGTAGGATACCTTAGTTGTTTTCAAGGTCTTCTCCTTGGGCATGTCCATTTGGATTGGAGATTCTAATTCCTCTATAATATCCTTTGGTAATGTTTATTATAAGTTGTTTATACTTTAGTATGCATATTTAGCATAGTTTATATGCTTGCTAAAGTTAGGGAAAATGTAGTGATGTAAATTGCATACCCTTGCAATTTCATAGTACACAATGTCCCTATCTTTTAGCTCATGATAAAACATCTTATAAATATAAAAGTTAACACTAGAATATCATTTTTTTTATAAAAATTCTATCTTTTTAGTCCATTTTTCTCAGATGGGAGTGCTACGCATGGACGTCTTTGCAATGCACTAGTGTTCTACAAAAATTCATGATTCCAATGGTCATTAAAGCGTTACCTTCCCATAAATATTTTGGAGGTAATGTCTCTACATGACACTCACATTGAAAAATGACACAACTTGCTATTTTAAAAAGAAGGAATACATAAAGGAGTTTTATTTTATCTCATATGCTCATGCTCTCACATTGAACTTTGCAATTTATTGAAGAATCTCTTAGGTTTTGAAACAAATAAAAATCTCTCTGACATATTGCATGTGATATTTTCAAGGTGGTATTGAATAAGGAAACATTATGGAAGATTTTGTATCTCTCTTGGGGGTTTTTGACAACTTCTAGGTGATCATAGTCCATTCTATTGTCTCCTTTCTATTATATACAGTTTCTTTATGCTAACATTTAGATATATCTAGTTAGCACAATACATTTAAGATCTTTTTGTATCTTTGGCATTGCATCTTGCTTTGAAGCAATCTATTTCATTATTTCTTTCAATATTATCAAAAATATGGTTTTCTATGGAGGTAGAAATACCAAAATATAAGTTTCACCGAGGCAAGATCCTAAATAGCCAACCAAACATTTTATCCCTTCTCTATTTGTATGCATTTTTTTTAGGTTGGAAGAAAGAGATATAATCTTGATGACATATTTTACCTTTCGGTGATTTTATTTGGCTACTATAGCTTGAGATTCATAGTATATTTCCTTTATTTTTGTACATAGTTATCTCCTAATATTTGTTTTGTTTGTGTAGGCATTGATTCTAAAACATTCTAGACTTTTATTTTTACATTTGTATCAGACTATAGCACAATAGGAGGACACCTGTTCTATGCACCGGTGTTCATGGCCAAGGCCTTCAAAAAGTCATAGAATCATCTTTGAGATTTTTATATTCTATTTCTATTTATGTTAGTTTGTAATTAATACTATAGAAATAGACACTTTCACTAGTCATTACAATTGGATATATATAGTATTGAAATTTGAATGATTCATTTATTATTTTAAGGGGTAAATGCTTTTGACCCGAAGCTATGAATTTGTGAGGTCACAAATGGGGGACCTCATCCCCAATTTAAATATTCAACAATTACACCCCAGTGGGGTTTGAACCTTGATGGCAAGAACAATACCACAACTTAACCATCATACTATACTACTATTGGCATTTATTTCCATTTATAATCATTTTATATAAAAGATAGATTAGATAGGTAGAAGAATATTCAATTCATCTCAATGTTAGTGTAGATAATTAATTCTCAAGGAAGCTTTATTCCTTCATAAGAATTAATATTTACACTACAAGAGCTAAGTATGTGGAAAGGATTTTTGTTATTATTCTTGCATCAAACCTATTTTTTGTGAAGTTAGACATTCCTTGGCTAACTTACATGAAATAAATTGCATATGTAATCCATAAATTCTTAAAATTACCTCATGAAGGTATAATACATACTATCCAACACACTGGATACAAACCACTCATCTCTCATTGTGGAATCTCTCTTGATCATTTTGGCCTATCACTCTAGGACCTCTAAAATCTCATGGAAAATTTATTTGTAAATAATATTCAAAATTAGAAGTGAGTCATTTAGAGTCCTCCTCTTCAAATCCCCCATCTTATTCTCTTGCAATTGTTCTCATCTTGATTACCCAACCACAACAAAATTCATCTATCCCCATGCCTACCCCTGTGGTGGCTAAGGATATGAATTCTTTATTGGTTCAGCCACTCATTTCTCCTAAGGTCTCCCAACTTCCAACAATGGCTTGTGTTCCTCCATATGTGAGTATGATAGATTGAGGAAAGGAACCCATGTTTTCAAGATCCTCTCCTTAGTTTTCTACCCTCTAGTGGATCCTACCATTTCTTGACCTACCCCTCTGATAAAAAAAGGAACACAATGTATTAGATGGGAATCCTCTTATGTAGTGCCTATACCTTGTCTTCTAGTGGTACCTCATGTTCCTTTGACCGTCCCTATAATAGAAATAGTGAAGGTACCCATGATGAAGGTTACATTTCATGCACCCCAAATCTCTCGACCTCTACCTACCAAGACTCTGATTCCTCTTGTTTCATAAGTAAAAACAATCCTACAATTGGAGTAGATTGACCCCCCTCCTTATACAACTACACTCAAACCCCATCATTGATGTAACCAACTTGTGCATGAACATAAGCATATTTTACATACATTAGTTCATGAGTAGGTGGATATGGAGATGCTCACTACCAAGCATCCCATCCCATACAAATGCCTCTAGATCTTAGAATGTATCCTTATCCCTCTTGTCCACCTCCTAGTGCTCCTGTTGTAGTACCTTGTTTCCCTCATTGTGATATTGACGAGGCTCCCCCCAAAAGGGTGCAGGTTTCTTGGCTCCTTTGATGGACCCCCTACTCATTTTAAACCTCCTTGATGTTTCTTTCTTCCCAATTTCATTGTACATGCCTAACACATCTATCATTTCCAATACCATGCTCAATAACCTTGTACCATTCCAACATACCCACCACTAGATATTTCTAGGCATTCTTTGTCCTACCACCATTGACACTAATATCCCTCACCCAAAGCTTGAAAATTATACCACTCCACCTTAATAAAAAAAACTAAACCCACCTTCTATGCTACCTCCAAACCACTCTTCATTAGTTCTTAAAAAAGAAGTTCCAACTTCCTCTATCCCTATCACTACTCCCATTTAGGAGATTAGCAATGAAAATTGTCAGATTGTTACATATGTCAACAGTGATTCACCAACCTCCCCTCACGAGGATCCACTGTTTGAATACTTCATTGATATTTTGATTTTGTCTTCGATCTTCACAAGATCATTAACACTTTCCCAAAACAATGTTAAGGAAAATGCTATACTTGCAACTAATTCCCTAGCTATTGTTGCCAATGAGATGCTTAGTACTACTATTACAATAGCTCATTTGTAGGCTTTAACTCCCTCCCCTTATGATCAATATTGGGAGAATGATGATCTATTTGAGGCAAGTCTTTAGAGTAGTGCTTCAGTATCTTTAGATTGTAGGTGTTTGCATGATTGTTTTTTATTAGAGGTAAAATTGGTTTTGAAGGGGCCCAAAACCCTTTACACAAAAGATCAATTGAAGCAAAAGATAACTACAAAAAGCACACAACAACCTAAAAATAACACACCATCAGTGTGACAACAACCAAAAAGGAGGGACAAAAGAAGCAACACTACATGTTCTTCAAGATATCAACAAACTCCATGTCGCACACCACAACCTTCTGACAGTCATCCATGACTTCAGATGAATCTTTAGCAAGATCCCCAGCCTACACCTTAGTCTTGTTCCTCATTCTAGCCCCAAGCCCACCCACGTACACCTCACTAATCAAAATATTTTGTACCCCCACCAACCTTCTCCACAAAAACATCTTCCTCCAGAAGCCTACCACAAGCACCAGTTTCCTCACTAGGAGTAATCTCCTTGCATTTCTTGGCCATTTCAAAAGGAGTTGAAATGCCAATAGACTCAAGCTTCACAACAGATTTAGTCCCCTCCCCACTCTTCTCCAATATAGCACAAATTTTCTCCATTTGGTCCTCAAGGGTGAGAATTCTTTCCTCAAGCTTCTATTTCATCTTCAAAGTTTCATTAGCCACAATCTTCAAAGAGTCAAATAATTCATCAATCTAATTTTGGACCGAAGACTCACTAGCTTTACTCATCGCACCCCAAACTCTAATATTGGTCATATGATCCCTTGTGCTATTTTTCTTATGTTTGTTAATATCTCTTGGAGTACCCATGATACTTTTGTAGATGCATTGATACCGAGAAGATGAAATGTTATAAATTCCTTTATTTGTACCATCATTCTTTTATTTTTTGGTACTTTGTATTTTTTACTTTTAAGGACAATGCCTAATATAAGTAAGCTAAAAATAAAATTAGATTCAGATTGTCCATCAAGGGATGTGTATAAAAAATGGGAATGGGAAAGAGCATATCGCTAAGTTTGTGGAATTTTGTATTCATTACCTTCATTATAATATAAATCCTTGATGATGCTGATGGAACTTGCAAATTTTTTATGTTCCATCTCAAAATCTTGTCACATTTTAAATACTGAGTTGGTAGCTAAGGGCTTTGGGTCCTGCTTGTCATCACTGTTGTAGGGTTTTGAAATATTTTGAATCCTCCCTTCTAATAGTTTTAGGGTTCTTTGTTTTGGCCAACATTCTATTTCGTTGTTGACTCTTGTTGCCTATTTTCGATCACATTAAAACATCTTATTCCATTCACCGTCGTAGGGTAACTGGTCCCCCACGCCTAGGTCCGAGTTCTATTTATTTTATAAGGTTAAGTAAAGGGACTTTTGGCCTTTACATCCTTCGCATTTCATGACTTAGAAGCTTTTGAGTCCTTCTCTCATGTCATCCTAGAGGATCCCCTTCATTAGAACAACTTATGAGTGTGTGCTTGAAATTTTTCACTTAAGTTCCATTGGCCATCTCTCTTTATCGCGGATCGCGAAATTCTTTTGGAGTGTATGTTTTGAACTAGCGATAGGCAATGAGCGGTATTTCCTTTTATCGCTCATCATGGATAGCTTTTGGAGCTCCTAATTTCAATGAGTGATAAGCGATGCTCTTTTGTTTCTCCTTGTATCATTGATCACTAATGGATTTTGAACTAAATTTTTTAATAGCAATAAGCGATCGCCTTTGGTATTCATGTTCTTCTCTACATTTCTCATCATGAATGATTTTGAAAAGGTAAATTTGTAATAGCAACGATTGATAGGATGAATCTCCTGAACTTTGCGTATCACAGATAGGTTTTAAATGATAAGTTCTACATTAGCGATACACGATATGAGTACTCAATGTCATCGTAGGGATCTCTCATCATTGATTGCTTGCAAAATGTATGAGGAGGATTAGCAATGAGTGACGGCCTAGTGATTTTGTATTTTCTTGCATTGCTCATTGCAAATTCGTTCCAAGGCTTAATTTCCAAAAGAGCGATGAGTGATGAATTTATTTTTTCAAGTTTCTTTCGCTAATTTGAATAGATATTATATGCGATATCTTTTGTACCATTGATTCTCATGCAGGTGTACATGTCTTAACCTAGCCTGTTTGTTGTATCTCATGTTGCTAATAGGATCCAAAGTGTGAAGTTACATTAGTGATGGGAGGATGAACATGATTGAGGATGGGCCATTGATCCAAGGGCTAAGTTTTCATCACATGGATGCTTGCATCATTGATAGAGTTGGTGAAGAAGGACATACATTAGTGATAGGTAACAACTACTGCTGGAAAAGGGCAACATAGTAGAATCCTAAGGACATCGTATAAAGAAAAAAAGGAAAGTAGCGGGATGAATAGAGAAATATTGATATGGTCTTAAATCAGGATGATCCAATGGACTAAGCTTCATCGCAATAATACTCTCATCGCTGATTGCACCCTAGAATTTAGGGCAGGTCCACGATGAGCGATGAAGTGTATAAGGAGCTGTTCTCTTCAAAATGATAGTTTTATGTACTTTGTCGATATTAATGAGGAGCACAGATTGAGTTGGTGATGCATGGTGATTATCAAATTGCATATGATTAATTAGGATTAAGGGGAGAACATGGCAACATTTGAGGTGGCATTGCTTCTTTCTAGGAACAAGTTGCTAAAGGCCAAAAAATGATACTCATGATCACCATGGATGAAGTTTTAATTCCTCTAAGATCGACGACCCAAATTTAAAGCTGAGTTGCTAAGTTATCAACTCGCTCATGCAAGGAGTTCTTGAGTCATTAATTCTACATGCTCCAAATTGTCTATTTAATGCAGATTGCTTGCTATTCATTTTCACCATCTTTTCAAGTTTGCAGTGAATGTGAGGTGTGGATTAGTGAAGAAGTGTGAGGGTGATAATTCGCCTTGAGTCAAAATCTTTGATTCAGAAGCTTTTGGGTTATCAATTTTTGCTCATTTTAGACTAGCTAGTTCTCATCTTTTGTTCTGAGAGATGGGAAATAATAGTATGCCAATTCAACATGTTAGGAGGTCTAGTCAGCTTAATGTGTTTGAGTGCTATGAGGATATGTCTGTAACTGAGCAAGAAAACCTAGAAGCCTTTGAGTTTTCAAAGGGTAAGAGAAGGGTACAAGGTCACAAGAAGAAAGAAATTGTCCAGAGTACTTACAATTTAAGGAACGAGACCATTCCTGAAGAATTGGTCAAGTTTAAGGGCAAGGAATGGGCTAAGCCTGTGAAGAAGGTCAAGAAAAAGGACAAGAGTCATAGGGCTTGTCTAGGGAAGCATAATTATCCCATTGTGCTCTCTAATAGTCCTTCGGATGTTGAAGGTGACACTGACTTAGATACGACAAGTATCTTCTTTCTGTGGTGTCATACGAGAGCTCTGATGATGATGTATTGGTGGTTCCTCCAATTTTCTCATGAACAAGGAGTGGTCAAGCATGCTTAGATGCTGATGACTCGGAATAGAGTTTGCTCCTTGTTTTTGTTTTTTATGAGACCATGGTCTTTGCATAGGAGGTGTTCTTATGAATATGTCCGTAGTTTTGGTCTTTTACTCTTCCATGCTGATGTGGAATTCCTTCGGCTAATACGATGAAAAATACTTTTGTTCAACGTGGACTTGGTAGCAATGACAAGTGGTACCCTATGCATGTGCTCTATATTTTTTCTTCCCATGTTCTCAAATGATTACATAAAACCACTTGAGGAGTTTTTCGAGAATCAGTTGAAATTAGGTTTTGAAATGAAATGAAATGAAATTGTAACTCAGCCAGATGCTTGTTGCTCCCCTATTTATAAAGGGGATTTCGTAGCTGAAAAAGAGAGTTTAGAGAACATTTTGAGTCTAAGAAAGGTCTAGGTGAAATCTATGCTCAGAGAGAAAAATAATGTAAATAGATAAATTAGTGAATATATCAGAAGCTAGTCAAGGATATAATTCATACTGTATGATGATCTTAAAATAGTTTTACAAAGCAATATCAGTAATGAAAGAAAATTTCAGTTCTAGAATATGTGCTCTCTTGTGTGCTTTTCCTACGAATCATGAATGGAATTATTAATTGTAGTTTCATTTGTCTTCTATCATTTTCATTGAATGAATGGGTTTATTTATGCTTCAATTCAAAGAGTTGATTAAATGCTAAAATAAGGTCATTAGTCTGTGGGAAAAAGGATGTGGGATTTGGTAAGGAAGCAATGTTTTAAAACACAGTGAATTGGGTGCCACAAAGTAGCATGCCAATAGTCCCTTGATTACTAATGTTGAAATATAGTTGTATTACTGATTGATTGTAAATATGACTCCATTATTCCCTCAGATAAGGCACTGCTTTTTCCGTTAGTTTATCTTATGGTTGACTGAGCTAGTGACGAACCTAACCATAGATTCAAAATGGGAATGGATTCATTATATACTTTAAATCATACCGCATTAACCTATAGTATTAGTGTATTCCTTGCAATAATTAACAATTTCGTGAGAAGCCTACCAAGGCTTCGATGATATTGTTTTATTTGCAATTCCTTAAGGAATACATTTGTGATTAGAAATGCTCTTGATCAAGTAGGGATATTATGAGCATGAGTAGAATTACCCTCCTGGGTCTCATAGAGCCTGAAGAGAAGAAGTGGGGTCCTAATTACTTCACTTAAGTGTTCACCAATCCTCAACTTGGCTAATAATTGAATTCTAACAAATTCATAGGTATGGGATGAGATTAAGTTTGGTTTCTTAAAAAATCACCAACATACGCTAAAACATTATTTTCTTTTATATTTACATGAATAGTTAGGACACAAATAGTGGTAGTTTAGTAATATGATAAAGATGGTTAATAAGATAGAAAAATGAAGACATATAATACTATAAATCTATCAAGCTTGTGATTACAAAGATAGGTAACCTTTGGTATAGGGTTCTATCATAGACATGTACCATTGTATATTAGCTTTGAGGATTACAATCACAAATGATGGTAGAAAAATAATGAAAGGTTATCAGCTAAAATGGTTCTATGTCATAGAATGATGAAAAATTAGACTAAAATATAAGATTAAATAATAATAATAATTTATCAATTGTTAAATTTTCCATTATATCAATAATGAAAATTCTCATGGCTATAAAAGTGATGGAAAATTACATATTCAACATAAAAAAATTAGATGTGTGATCTTGAAACACTTGTCAACAGAAAGGAAATGGAAGGGTCTTAGAAATATGGGGCTCTTTCCTTTCTAGACTGTATCAAATTCTAGGTAGTTTTGATGGTTAATGTGTGCATACATTCTTCACAATTTATAAATCTATAATTACAAATGTTCCTAGTGTGATTAATTGTATTGATGGAGATGCTTGGGTAGATTTTGTTCCCTCACTATAACTTCTTGTTCATATGTGAATTGTCATATTCAAGGATATTTCCTCTTGAATTATTTTCTTAAGTAAATTTTGCATGGTATCCGCCCATTTATATGAGATATATCTATAAATTTTCTCCTTTTCTAGGTTAGTTTCAAAATAGATAGTTTATTTTTTTAGTCTTCTATTAAGTTAATTGAGATTTCTCCAATAATTTTTGTATGGAGCAATTTTAAAGTTAACTAATTTTGTATTTTACTATAATGTGAAAAGTGTTATTCTTCCATGTTAGACAAGCCTTGTTATCTAAATATAAGTAGAAGGTGCACACATTGTGTTAGTGATTGGTCAATCATTAAAATATATATAAATATAAATATATATAATAAAACAATTTGAGAAATAAAAGTATCAACAAATAATATTGGTTACACATGAGGGTTGTGTGTATCATCTAGCTGTTTGAAATTCTTTAGAGATCCTATGTGTGCATCTAGTGGTAATTTTTGATCTCGTAATATTGTTCTCTTTTTTTAATAGTGGGGCCTAGTGATTTTGGGTTTTGTTTGAAATGTGTTCTAATAAATGTGAGAATTGAACCCAATTAATATACATTACTATGGGTTAACTAAGTACATGTTGGTTCAAGTCCAAGTAGGTGAACTATGACGCCTTTGATCTTGTTATGTAGGCAAGGCCATCTGAAATGAGCCCCTAAGGCATAGGTTTGACTCTTAGGTCTTGTCCTTTAATATGTTTCAAAATCATCACATAATTATTTCATTTGATGGAGAGTCTAATCAAGTATCTAGTTTTGTAGTTGTCTTGTAGTTGCAATTCAATGAAACCAAGTGGGTTGCCAAAAATATTGCAAGGTAAAGTGAGGATGACTATGTTAAGAGATAGTTATTCAACCAATCACCTTATTTTTCCAAGTTAGTGGTTATCCATAGTGACATCTTAGTGTAATGAATTAATAATAAATTATGTTATGTTAGATAAGATTGACATGTTTTGTATATTTGGCACCAAAAAAAATTAGAATATGGTATTAGATTGTCTCATTGTCAATCTCTCTTGTTAGAGTAGGTTTTGCATGATATGATTCATGATCGTGTTTGGGTTGTAGCAAGTGTGAGTGAATTTTGGTTATCTTATCATGATGGCATAATTGTATAACTTATATTTATTTTTTTATCTAGAATTAGCTTGATGTATCAAAACTATAGCTTTATCTAATTATTCTTTTAAGAGGTGATGTAACCGTTGTATGATTATTGTTGATATGCTCTAATGAAACAAGTGTTTAAAAAATAGTTATATTTTAGTCAAATAATTATGGTTGGCATTGGTGTTTTGTGTTATATTATTGTTGGAGTTGAGAGATAAAAGCAACTAATTTTCTATACAACCAAGAAAGAAATGATTGAATCCACAAAAAGTATCACAAGAATATGATATTGAGATTAACTTGTAATTGTAATTAAATTGAATGGAATTAACTATTACAATGAATGATAATCCGTATAAAAGGAAAACAAACCCTAGATGAGGGTTTGATTAGATTGTGACAAGTGTCTTAATCTCATACAATGAGACAACTTGACCTATATTTAGTCCATTCTAATAATAAAAAATCACTCTCAAGTTTAGCTTAAGTAATTAAAATAATAAGGGACCTAATAATCAATAAGCAATTAATTAATTATCAAGTGATGTCCTAATTACTCCAACAACCCCTCTTAAGATCAACTTAGGGAAAAGCTATAAAAACTTGATGAAGAATGCAATGATGGATGCATGAATGGGTCTCGAATACAAGTCTTGATGAGGTACCCATGTATAAATAAATGAAATCTCTCATAACTAGAGAAAAGGAGAAAACCACATGAGAAAAAATCCTCTCCAAAAGAGAAAAATAAATGACTACACTAGTGAAAGAAGGATTAAAGGAGGAATCAATGCGACCCACAAGGAATGATTCTATCATGCAAGTACAATAGATGTCCCCTCGATAGGAGAGAGAAAAAGATAATATAAATCCCCTCACAAATAAGTAGCTCTTGTGCAAATGATAAATGATTGAATATATAATAATATCCACTTCCTACAAACAAAATTTCTACCCTTAGGAAGAAATAGGTCCACTGATGATTGGAGAATCCAATCCAAAAATATGGGTGAATCAAGAATCCACATCCAAATGATGTGTTCCACTAAAAAGTGCTCAAGTCTCCACATGTTAGAAAGAGATGATGTCAATCCAAGATGCTAAGAAGACTGATGTAGAACAAGTTGAAAATTTTATGAAGATGATGGGCCAACAATCTTGTAAAATCTTGGCGAATCTTATATACTTCCCGATAAAAATATTAATTTTCTTAGCAATTTTTTTTCGTTTTTCGAGAAAAAATAAATCCAATTGGCGAATATTTTATAATCACTAGAAGTCTATGGAATATCATGGTGAATTACAATTTTTTTTAAACGAATAAAATATTTTTCATTGGCGATTAAAACATTTTTTCAAACCATTTTTTTTTCCATTGGCGAATTAATCCTGTTTTCAAAATAGAAAAAAAATTGTTGGCAATTTAAAAATTTTTTCAAAGCAAAAAAACATTTTCATTAGTGAATTAAACATAATATCAAACTAATAAAAAAAAATAGTGGCGAAGTAAACAAATATGCCAATAAAAAATCAGTGTGGTTGGTGAAAATATCAAAATTTGGGACAAATTTTCTGCACATTCAAATTCCTTCATAAAGAGTTTGGAATGCGTACAAGTGTCAACATATTTATTATTTCTAAAGCCAGATGTCAGTGTAAATTAATATAATCCATGACCATTCGATGAATTTTTGATGGACGACTGTAGTTGCATTCCGGAAGTAAATCTTTGAAGCACTAGACTTGCGAATTGAAACCTTTGAAATAACACTAGAACCGTTAGATTTCCAGAAATCAATGGTTGAGATTTTATTACTTATTAATTCACTTAGTCATAACAACCAAAATAATATTAAGGAATGATTAAAACCATCAAAGGAACTATAGCAAGGTGCAAAATATTAAGGAAATATTAAGGAACTAGTGTTAAAGCCTGTGCTACTAAAGGAGCCTTTTAAGCACATACTATTTTATAGTTAAATAAATTCTATATGGGGCAACACCCTGTATTAATCAAAAAGAGTTTTTCCATAAAACATTAAAGACCCAAATATTGAATGGATTGACATGGACACTTATATGGAGTATGGACTACAAACAAACCATCACAAACTGAAATGACCTTCCACAAACACCAAATTATGCATTACTATAGCCAGCCTCGCTGGTCTATTAAGCTTTGATTACATTCAAAATCATTGGACAATCACCACTACAGGCACTATGGGCAGGATGGTTTGCTCGTTCCTCCTAGCTCCCAATCCTCTTCATTCGAAGACCACCTTTCCCCATCGAGAGCTTCCACCACCGCAAATGCCTTCAACCAACCCTTCAACTAGTCTTTGAGAATGTCAGCCGCATGCAGAAGAAAGTCAATACACCTATCAATCTCTCCCATCAATTTTTGAGCACTACATGGTCTAGCGAGTGCACCAGGGGAAACTTTGGTAGCAGGCATTCATTCCCACAAGTCTTGTAGTAGTGCAGTGATAGAGGGGTCATGAAATTGTCATCGATGTTGTCTAGTGTCGCGTTGGTATTCTCCAACAGAGAGTGTTGAAAATTAATTTGGCATAGCTTCTTCCCCTGAGCTTTCGAGACACCCATGTACACAAGCATTGCCAGAAACATGGTGGGTATTTCTAAATTCCCCCTGAGCTTGTGGGTAGCCAATAGAAAATTTGGGCCCAAAACACCCTTCACCACCTGGAGCACCAGTGGGTGCTTGGACACCATTATCCATTTCAGTTGTTTCTTAGTGATTTCACCATGGAAAGTGTTCTACTGCTTCGTGGAATTTAGAAACAAAGGAGTCTCCATTTCCCCTTAGTGTTTCTTGAGATCGCTAAGCCAATTTGAGAAAAATGAGAACAACAACCCCTATTTGTAGCAAAATCTCCCGTAGCCTTATGGAGACCATACCAAAATTCAAGTGGTGAATTAAATGTTTGTTTAAAAAGAGGGACTTCCTAGGAAGAACTTAGGACCAGGGCTTAAAAACTTAAGAATATTTTACACAAAGGATGTAAAGGACAAACAAGGCTGAATTATCAACCTTATAAAATAATTTATAATAGTGTGAAGGATATTCCATATTTGTAGCCAGATGCCAGCGCAAATCAATCTAACCATTATCGTTCGATGAATTTTTGATGGACGACTATAGTTGCATTCCAAAAGTAAATCTCTGAAGCACTAGACTTGTGAATTGAAACCTCTGAAATAACACTAAAACTGTTAGATGCGGACATGTGGTGAGATCAAGGCTCATCGCTCATCACTCATTGTGTCTTTTCAATGCCTCGATGTTCTACATTTCATTTAATTGAAATTATCAATCTTTTTGAAGAAAGTGTGGTTGCCATACTACTGGCAGTGGTGATGATATGAACATACAAATCAATTTGTTGGACAACTCATAGCTTTAATAAAATAAGATTTGTAATGATTTCATATCGTTTGAGTGGCACTAGTGATTTTGATAGCTTGTCAGCTTGAGGTACAGTTTGCATGTAGCTAGACGTCAATGAAATTAAAATTTTTAATTGTACATGAATCATGATTATCATTATACCCAGGCTGGTAGCGGCATTAGTGCCCCATAAATAGGGATAGTGATAGTGGATAGTGTCATAAGGGTTTTCATTCTCTAGGGTTAATAAGGATTCAAGAAGAAGATGATGTGGTATTATTGGGGATACTATAAATTCTCCTGCCTCCAGTTATGTAGTTACAAAGTAATTAGTAAAAGACCAATCTCCTTTAAGTTTAGAATGGGTGGAATTGGAAAGAAGTTGATTTGGTTAACCTAAATTCTCAAGAAGGTTTTGAACCAAGATGAGGAGATTGGATGAAGATAAGTGCTATACTAGTGCATGGAAGCTATGTGCAAAAGATGGGAGCAGATTTACTACTCCTGATCATGTACATGAAGTAGATTTTTTATCTTCACAACTCCCATTTCCCTAGCATGGTTTTCCTGGCAAGCCCCATGCATTTATTTTCAGACAGACATTTGTATTACATCTTCTGCATGACTCTGGTTCTCAAAGGGGATAAGTACATTTTGTATCTTCACAGCTCTCTTTTCCCAAGCATGATTGGAGCCGCCTTTTCCCCAACATGGTTGGAAAATCCCTTGCGTTTATTTCCAGAGCCACATTTGTATTATGTTGTCACAAGCAAAAGCTTGGAAATTGGAATCAATTTGTAATCCATTGTCATGAGCACTAACTTGGAATAAACTGTCTATGTAAAGTGACACATTGACATATGTTATTTATAGAAAATAGGAGTTTGCCTACTCTACAACTACTTGTCTTTAAAAAGATATGTAATAAAATAAATGGTTGTGTTGTGTTATTCTTTGTTATTCATTTACACTTACAATAAATAGTTATTTTCTGAGTTTAGAACTTCAGTGTCTATGAATCTATTCAAATAAGTTTTTTTCCTTTAAGAAATTAAGTATTATCTATTTATGAAATAATTGCATACAAATTTAAAAGTAAAACATAAAGCAATACAAATGAAAAAAGAAATTTACCATCAAGTTGAAAAAAACCATTATAAACACTAAAAGTTGTCACTCTTGTTAGGGTTTACCAAAATTTTATTGATTTCTAATTTGTCATTGACCTTCTCCCCCGGTTCCCGATATCATTATTAAATTTTTGAAGTCCTTTGCAATGTTAAGTTATGGAACCCTTAGCCTTGATGTCAATCCTAGCGCACTAAACTTTAAAACAACTTTAAAACACATGTTTATTGTTTTAAGTTTATATCATAAATTACTCAAGTTTTAACCATTCGATGAACATTTGATGTATGGTTGTAGTTGCATTCAGAATGAAATGCATAGAGTGATAGGCTTGTGAACTTAAACCTCCAGAATCACCCTATAACCATTAGATTTAGAAAGATCATCGGTTTAGAATTTGCAACATGTAGACCTAAGATGTTTCATTCACTTTAATGTTCCAATTTCGAGAAAAATAAGCACTTTGTATTGCTAAGTGTCAGGTGATTTTTTTTAAGTGATAGGGTTAGCACACGGGGATATTTTAGTCATTAGATTGCTCATTGTAGTGCACCACCATGTTTTGGGTTCCATAGTTCCACTTCCAACAAAGCCATTCCAGTTTCCATGACTGTCAGCATTAATCTTTTCAAGAGTCATAATTCGGGTAAGTGAAAGAATTCTTACGGCTACGTTTCATCGTTTGACGTTTCTTAAAATATATTTTGTCAAACTTTGAAGTTTGGGTTTAGAGACTTAAGAATTAAGAAAATTAAGGAGGAATAATAGGTATTAGGGAATTCACAACTTCACATTGTATAAGCATGTCTATCACCAGTACCACTAGAGCAATGTTCGATAAAAAAATATATTATGCAGAATTGCTTAAAACCCCAAGTTTCACTGATGGGTACCATGATATTTATGATCCTAAAATCTATGGTAGACGTACCTTAGAACTTAGATTTTTATCTCAAAATAAGGCTACAAAGAAAATGCAAGATAATAGTATCAGTGCATTATGGGTAATTGGATTAGGGCACATGGTGTTACATGAGGTTTTCCCTTGCCAAAAATTTATCATGGTCTGTGCCCAAAATTATGATGATAACAAAAGAGCAATTATTAATAAAGATATAAAAGAAGAATTGTTATCCATTAATGCGGAAGAACTTGGAAAAGTGTTGGGGTTTACAACCGAAGAATTTGGAAACGTCCACATTGACCTAGAAAAGCTTGCTAGTGATTATGAAGCAGTGGAAGAAAGGTGGAAACATGTATTTTTAAATAAAATAGTTCAAGATAGAAACAAATTGAAAGGTGGTCATAAGACTCCTTAGGATTTGGATATTTTTAAACCATGGATTCGGGATACTATTTCCATGCTAGCATTTTTCCTCGGTCTGGCTAGCAATTTGGAAGTGGATGCAAGCCTCCTTGAAATGACATATAATATCTATTATGGTGTTCCACATGTCAAATATAATTTTATTTAGCATATTTTAGAATCCATGCATAAACATTTTTTAATGATTAAAGGACATTCCACCAAGAAATTTAGGTTCACAACCTACTTGTGCTATCTTTTTCTATTCAAATTTAGAGGAATGTTTCAGACCAACAACCTTCAGATTCAACCCTATAGTAATGTTGAGGAAAAGAAAATGGCTCCAGTAAATGAATGGACCGTTGAGATAAGGATGCATGATTCTTGAAGGAAATGTAATCATTTTGTAGACTACTTTTTGGCTCCATTGCATCAAGCAATTACAAATACTCCAATGCCTAGATTACCTATGTGAAAAATTAGACCAAGGGCATACAAGTCAATTTGTTAGAGCTTCAAATCCTCATCCTCATGGTTAGATACAATCACAACTAGGACATGCCCATGGTGGAGAGATTAGTGCAACTAGCACTGCCACTGGTGGTGATGGTATGGGTAGTAGTACTAGTAGTGGTCAACATGTGCTACAACAACAAATTAAACACAAGAGGACAACAATACAAGATACCATAGAAACACCAGGTGATCAAGGCATACAAAAGAGGCAAAGGATTTTGACAGGTCCAACTCACACTATCAGTGGATCCACCACAAAGGAGTTATTTCTAGGAACTCCCCCACTACCAATTAGTGTGACTATGACATCATTAGCAACTAAAAGTACTCCTATTCCTTCACCATTCAAGCATTCCATTGTTCCTACATCCCCAAGTTTTGATTTCATTGAAAAGTTTAAAAAGAAATCAGACTTGTATAAAAAATAAAAGAAGCAACTGATGGAGAGTGCATTTGCTATAACTTCAGAGCTTGCAACAACCATGGTATTACCCACATTTGACACAAATAAATAAATCATGGAGTACACAATTTTTGTTCCCACAGTTCAAAATAAACCAGCAAATCAGATGGATCGATTTGAATACTAGGTGTCCAATTTTCAATTGGATTTTTTTGGACTCAAAAACATTGGCAAAATTAATGTATCAAAGAAGAACAATGAATTGGTGTACACATCATTTATGAAGCAAGATAGAGATAATAAAAGGTTGCAGACTCAAATAGAAGAGTTATAGGAAGACCTAGCAAATGAGAAAGCAAAGAGGAAAGTAGGAGATAACAAGAGAAATGAATTAGAGAAAAGAATAAAAAAATCCGCCTCTAAAAGAAAAGAGGATAAAAAAAATGAGAGAGAAGTGAATGACCTGAAGCAAATGCTAGATGAGAGCAAAAAGAAATATGATGAGGAAAAATCCACTTCAGAAAAATTAAGACTAAGCATTGCGAATGGAAATGCATAGTGAGAACAAAAATTGGAGAAAGAGAGAAAAATAAATGAAATATTGGAGGCAGAGCTGATGGAAGCAAAATAAGAAATTAACTCTTGTCAAAATAAGTTATCTTCATTTTGTAGAGATGCAATGAGGCATATGAAACAAAAGATCTGGGATGAAATAATGTAGAGGTTTGATCATTTGTGTGACATGTTACAATTGATTGATCCTATCAGACAACATTATAAGAAGCTCAACAAATATTTAGTGGACAACAAAAATATGCTGGCATTAGAGAAATCTGCAAATCAAGTTCAACAAATAGTCTAAAAAGCCAATGACAATGATTTGAACTGAAAAGGGATTACTAATCGGATTGCTAACTCAATGTAGTTGTCATCTATCATTGAAAAGTGTTTGAGAATGCATGAAACAAAGGAATATTTACATTTGGCTGTAGACATGATGAAGAAGGTGGATGAAAAGGTAAGGAACTTCATAGAGCTTGGTTTTCTAGAGGCTTTTGACACAAATGAGCGATTCATTGGAAAGGATGATTTCAGAAAGAAGATGAAGGGTGCAAGGAAGATTGATTTACACTAGTTTCCTTAGAACCTAGATGTGGTGAACTATTTGGATTCCATCAGAACACTGATAACTTTGAATGCAAAATTGACTAGAGAATCCAAGACAGGTTCCAATTACAATCATGAAATTTGAACAAAACTTCAAGTCAAACAACATCAATTAGAACAAATGGCAATTCCACCACGTGAAGAGTGGAAGTTGCTAGAAAATGTGATACAGTGATTTGATTTTTGAATCTTTGATAGTACGAGTTTCCAAATTCCAATTCAGCTCTGTGTAGAGTTGTATTTGGGCAAGATTTTTCATTTCCAATGCCTCTATGTACTCCTTCATATGAAAATCAATATAAAAGCTCAAATTCAGACTTCAGTAATATGATGATGTTTAATTATCTATATTATTTATTTTATCATTTGAAGAAAAAGTCCATGGTTTCAAATACTAGATACACATTAAATGATTGTTGATATTCATTGTTGTATATGCTACTAATACTATTGTTAAAATGTTATTAAGCATTGATTTGAGTGATGTATCACTGATTACATGTTCAAGTTTTACTTTTAACACAATTAAAATATGAACTATAAGGTGATGAACTTTTAGCTCATTATATTTACTTCTTGGTAGAGCTTCTAAGTAATGGATGTTGAACTGTTAGCTCATTGTATTTACTTCTTGGTAAAGCTTATAAGTTATAGATGTTGAATTGTTAGCTTATGTTTTATTGGGACTAAAAATCCTCCTCAGTATCCACCAACTTACACCTCACCCACATCTCACATACTGCAAAAATACACTACATTTGATTTTATGATTAGCAAAAATTACAGAGATTTGTGTGACCGGATCCATTTTTTGGCCCACATTACCACTTGATCATATCCATAAATAAATCTAAAACCCCATGGTCACAACCCCTATTCCTAAAGAATTCAATACTATCAGCCTGACAATATTTCATCAGGGGGACTCCCCTCACTGCTCCACTGATCAACTGATGAAAATGACCCACAACTCAATATTGGCATAACAATATCCTATCGGGCAGAATCCCAAAGCACTCTCCCCAATATATCGACAGGGTTAGCAAAGGTGAACACATCGTAGTAACACAAGTGCATCGGCAGAACGAATGTTAGCATTCCCCCGATGGCCCAAACAAAGCATATCGGTAGTACTTGAACATATCGGTGGAAGATAACATAGTGTTCCACTGATGGGGCGATACAATGTGCAATGCAAGAGTTCAAAATATGGTGAGAATTATATTGAGGGAACAAGAGGCTATCGGGCCAACATAAAGACCGGTTCCCTCGATACAATGATATGGGGTTGAAGGCATCAAAGGAAGTGACACCTATTAGTGGAAGATGAACAAGGGCTACCCCAATGACCCGAAAAGACCATGAACTTTCAAACAAGTGCTAAGGAAGTATATCAGAGGAATCAGAGCATGTCGGGGAGACATTATTTGGTGTCTCATCAATTTCCCGTAGGAAAAAGATTCCATCGATGAAAGAGGTGGTTATCGGTGGAAGGAGAATCATGGTTCCTCTGATGCAACGATAATGATTATTTCTTGTTAATGTGATGTCCCAATGATATTGTTGAGATATTCAAATTAATGATCTTCCCAAAATCTTGATGAAAAGACTGGAAACAAGTGGAGCATTTATGAGCCAGAACTAAGGTGAATTATAGTTCAAGTTAATTATGTATTTGTCATAAAATTTGGAGAAATTCACTGAAAGTGGGAGTAGGAAGGAAAAGCTTGGAATTCACCATTTCTACACAGCTCAAGGCCAGGGAAAGCAAATTTCAAGTACGCAAAACCTGGCTAAAAAGTTACTTTCATAAAAGCTTGAAGTTTAAACAATGGAGGAAAGCACAGAGAAACCGAAGACTAAGAAACATAAAATAGAAAAAAGACTTTTAAATCAGGACCTAATAGACCAATGCCCTGGGTTGGGGCCAAGACCCAAAAGGAGTGCACAATCAAATCCTTCCGTGGATAAGTTATGGGACAAGCATAAAGGTTTGGGAGATGTGTGGACACCACAATGTGGATATGAATTGTTTATGTACCATTATAGGAAACAATATAGGTTTCAACCAGTCTGCAACCCACGGAGATTGAACCTAGGAAGATTAGTGGTGCCCAATGTGTTTGTCAATACAAAGCTGATTAAAGCTCTTGCCGACAAATATGATCCCAAAAGGAGGACTATCCAATCACATGATGAGGCTGACATTCTTGTTATTTCTAAAGATCTCATATCTAATGTGTTTTAATTAGAGTGCTCCCTGAATTTTCCATTCACAATCAAAGACCTCCTAACAGAATATAACCACATGGACACAAGTTATAAAATATGGAATCTACCCTTACATAGGCCCAGGGATGAAGGGAACCAACTTAGAAGATTTTATAGCAACGAAAAAACCCTCCCTTTCACAAAGATTCATTTGAAGAATATTTTCGGTATACCTATCATTCAGCTGGACAGGTGTTAGGAGTAGAGGTTCCACCCCTTATGTCAATTGTGCCAATGGTCTTGGCTACAAATATACAAAGCAAAGATGCCAAACCATTTGACTATGCTGGCTATTTAGCTGATGCCTTGAATTAGGGGTTGGAAAGGATAAAAAAAAATAGTGACAAGATTAATTTCAAACATTATTCTCTGTTATGCATTTTCTTTTACATGAAGGTCAGGTCAGAGGGTTTAGGGGTGAGGAATTAAGAATAAAGGATGTAGATGAGAATAGTAACTACAAGCCTATACAAATGTGGAATTCGTTATGGGATAGCCGGTATAATGGATCACATTATCTATACTTTGAAGAATATTTTGTGAAGCCATTGATGAAATTGTTGGGACACCCATGTAATTATAACCTATCCCCGAAGATACAAAGATTTTTGAGACCAAAAGATAAAGAACCAAGGAAAAAGGTAAATCATAATTGGGGGGATTGGTTTGCATATCTGATTGTACTGTAATTAGAGTCTATAGTTTCGAAGGAGCCCCACATTTATTGCCAAGGGCAGTCCTAGACAAAATAACTTACTTAGAAATTGTGAGATAGATGGCTAAATCTAATGCCAAGCACCTTAAGGGACACAATAAACAATCCATCATGCCTAGCACTTTATGTTTTGGAGATTTCATAGTGGTCACCAGTGAGGAATATGAGGAGATTGATAAAAAAATCGCACCATACAATTTACCTTTGGGTAATGAAAGAAATAAATTTGATACAAAGAGTTTTATTCACAAGGCAAGGTTGTCACAAGGATTATCAGGATATGAACATCATTTCTAAGTTGATGATGTAATAAGAAATTATGATGAGGCCCCTACCAAAAATAGGATGACTGCATATAACAAAATTATGCTTGCCGAGACATGGAAGAGGGGGAATATCCAATCTTATTCAAGATAATTCGATGAAGTGTAGGATCCTCGAGAAAGAATTGAGCAACTTATCACTCATGTAGATGAGTTAGTAAAAGATGTGACCCTGGTTATTTTTGAAGCACCACAAAAAAATTATTCGGAAATGCAGGTTGAAAACATAGAGCCTCTTGATCACATACCTTCACAACCCACTCTTGAGGTCAAATTCTCTATAGATACAACCATGAGTGAAGGAGATGAAGAGGAGAGTGATGAAGAGAATGATGAGGTCGAATAGATAAGTGCCCCTGTAGTTGCACAATATGAGCCCTCTCAAGAACATAATATTATTAGGTTTGAGGTGTCAGATGAGATTTTTGATGATGTGAGAGTCAAGGCTTGGCAAGAATTTATCTCTGACAGTGACTTTGTTAAAAATTTTGAGTTTAACTCATTCGTTTATGAGCATAAAGGAAGAATGTTGAGACAAAAAATGAAAGACATCACTCCTAAACAAGAAGCAGCTGCACTGGAAGAATTAAGGAAAGATATAGACAAAGATTTGGAGTCCATCACCCTTGAAAGGGGGAGGAAATTGCTTCAAGAGGCTGGAGTGTTACTCTTACCAGGATGGGACATCAGTGCTGCAATAGTGTTTGACAGTTTTAGGGAGAGAGGGGATAAACCAATGCACCTAACATAAGAGGCAAGTGATAAGATGTATTTAGGATCTGGGTACAACCTAGATGAATCCACCTTGCTGATTTGGTCATTATACCCTCAAGAAAAAAGTCATGCTGTAATTAGTAATCCAAATCAAGTGTTTGGACATCTCTTGGTTCACAGAGTAGGGGATACTAACCCCATTGAAACAATTGTGTTAAATATAAATGTGGAAAAGTTCACTAAAGCACAAATTGAAAAGTTGATCAAAGAAAATGATAGATTAAGGAAGGAAATGACAAGTTACAAGGATAGAACACCCTCCTCCTCCACACCAGAATTATATTCCCTATGGCTCGAGAAAGACAAAAGAGTATTAGATGCATTGGCAGATGTAGCCTATTGGAAGAACTATCACCAGAAGTCCCAAAATAAATGCAAGGAGTTGGAAACAAAGATAAAAACCACTAAGTATAATATGGTGTCTGAGATAATCAAGGAGAGATTTAACAAAATAATGGGTTGTGTTGATGAATATTGGGAATTGTTCAAACAAACAAACTCAACACTTGCAGAGAATGAAAGGTTACAAGGGTAGATGATTGAGAAAAGAGAGGAGCTTTTGAGTAAGAAAGTCATGAAAGGTTAGACACTGCAGACTTACAACAAGTTGGTGGAATCATACAATGGGTACCACAACAGGCTTAAAGAGAACCTCAACTGCTTTGATTTTCCCCCTTCACTCCATGACAACCTCAACAATCCTAGGGAGCAAGACAATTGGAAGGAGGAAATCGCTATGTTTCTACCCGCTACATTACAATAAATTAATGATGAAGAAATGATATTGCAGAATACTCATAGGAAAATTGAAAAAAAGATAATGGAGTACAACATGAAAGGTGCGAATACCAATGTGGAAACTTATTCTGATGAGGAATACATGTATCATCTCTCTGCCATCAACCTCTTCATCAACCAAACCATAGATGCATCAAATACAGTAGAACAACCACCAAAATGTGAAAGCCAACCAACACCATAAGGGGAGTACACTTTGCAGGTGGTACATTATCATGATTAGGAGCCTTGAACAGATCTTGAGTGGTCACAGGTGTCTACTTGAAGATTAATGAATTGGTGCATTCACTTGCAGAAGTGTTGTGTTTTCATTTATGTTAATTTTTTAGTTATCAAACATCGTGCCTTTTTGTAAATGGGTCTATAGCTTGTTGCCTCTCATATATAAAGAGTTACCAATACTCGATTGAAGATATATCATTCCATTTTCATTAGAGTATGCATTAGTAAGAAGATAGATTGCACTCATCCACCCACTTCATCTCATATCAAAAATTTTGTTATAATGCATATCATTTGAAGAGCAATACAATGGAGAAGGTTATGCGTAATTATTGATATGCTTTCAAGTGTTCAATTGTTGAGTGGATCTACATGCTTATATGTTATTTGGCTGTCTCTAGAATGATCTTCTTATACTATTCAAGTTAAGTGTGTGAAAATACATTTAGCTTGTCAATACACATTTGTTGTAATTGTGTGATGCTGTCAACTGGTTTCTGTGTAAAGAAGAATTAAAATACCTTTTAAGAGATCAAATTTAATATCATAGTTTCATGGAATACAATATAAAATATCATCAACTATAGTTTGGAATATGATTCATGAAGTGCAATATAAAATAAAATATCATGAAGTGCAATGATTCACAATTTATTTGAATACAATTTAAAATATCATCAATTACAGTTTGGAATATGATTCATGAAGTGCAATATAAAATAAAATATCATGAAGTGAAATGGTTCACAATTTCAATGTTCATTGAATACAATATAAAATATCATCAACTACAGTTTGAACTTTGGAACAATGGATACCGATTCATGAAGTGCAATATAAATACCTAAAAGCTGCTAATTCCCTTCCATTTCCCAAAAAGAGCCAGGGTCCTCAAATTGACGCTCATCTTGAGATAAAGTAAAAGAGTCATCTTGATTTTGAGTCTGCTCTTCATTTTCTCGACCTGTGTCTCAAATTCAACATTCATTGTGTGATTTGTGTCAATGTCATCTGTCCCTATCCCACTGCCAGTGCCAGTGCCACTAGTATCGACATTTGGATTTGGAGTGTCTGTGTTGCACAACCCAATCCCTATTCTTTCACATGTGGACCTCCAGATTGCGAGTGCCCTTTGAAAAGGATTTTTTTTGACATTATACGTAGTTCCTTTCATTGTCAAGAAATTTTCCAAATTCTTGTCTAGTTTGTTTCTTAACTTTAATTTCAAAAACCCCAATGTACTGAAAAACTCTCTCATCCTCCACTGACCCAAATATCATTGTTTGACATAAATCAACAAGTTTGAAATATTTTGATATCGAATCACACAATATTTCACTCTGACCTAAGTTTGTCCAAACCATTTTTATTGATCCCAACTCAAAGGCCTTCTCCTTGCCCATGGATTTATACTGGTCCTTTATAGCTATTGCAAAACTCCTACATTATTTTCTAAGCTTATTTTCATTTAAAATTCCTTCTATTGTTTGCTCATTGTATGTTACCTTTTTCGAAAATTATTCGATCAATATTTTTTCTTTATCATGAAAATATTTTGGGTTATCCCAGTTTACCCAAAATTGAGGATACACAATACCCATGGCTTCAAGTATTTCATGTCGAGGGAATCTTACATGAATCTCTGAGGAAAGAGATTTTGCAATTTCCTTCAAATTTCACTAACATATTTAATAATGCCGTTAAAATATTCCTCGTTAATAACTACTCCCTACTAGAGCCCCTGGCTATCTTACAATGGTACATTGGTATCTCATATCCACGTATAAAGATACATAAGTGCCCACTTGCATTAAACTATAAATAATTATCAGGATCATTCAGATCAGTAATTTTTTTCCACATGAAATAATTTGTACCTTCTTGTGTTAGATCTAGATGTAGATGATCGAGGTCCAAGCATGTAAGTTTACATAGATTGGCATATTCATAAATATACATAGTTCTGACTTGGGCTTTCTTCACAAGATTGTTCATCACATCCAGCATGGGGAGAAGACTAGCTAAAGTCAAGAGTGTCTCTATATCGCTTAACCTATGTAAGAGGTCAGGAGCTTTGTCTACTGTGTTGTCATGCTCGTACATCACTCCAATCAAGGATTGCTATTCTAAAAGAACTCGTTGCGCTGGTTCATGCATGGAGATCCATTTGGTATCGACATCCTTGAGAAGCTTGTTTCCTGGTGTTATTCTCTCAACAAAATGTTGAAATTCTTGGAAACATTTGGGACTTCGGCAAACGTATGCGTGGATCTCGCAAACTAGATTTTCAACTTTTGATACTGTAGGAAACTTGCTTACAATTTTGAATGCTAAATTCTTTATGTGGGACATGCAGTGAATGCTAAGCATGTATGGTGCACAAGTAGTTTGTAACTTTATGCAAACACCGCTCCTTTGACCTTGCATCACTGCAGCTCCATCAACTCCTACGCACACCAAATTTTTGGGAATTGTCAACTCATCCATACGTACAATTTCATTCAAAGATTTCTTGACTAGTTCAAATAGATTTTCTGATGTTGAAATGTCCTTCATTTTATGAACACAAAGAAGATGAGCTTGGAAAACATGTTGTTCTATAGTATACAAATGCATACAGACCCAAGAATTATTGTCTACCATAGTAACTTCTTCTAAAGATAATGCAATGAAATTTGACTCTTTTAGTTTCTCCTTTAAATCTTCCTTTTCCATTGCAGCAAGAGAGTTTTCCCATTCCCATCCAACATTTACTAACCAATGTGAGAAAGGAAAGTGAGGAACATTCAAATAAGATAATAAAATAAAATATTCTAGGTAGTATGCCATAGGACACCCTCTGGACAAAATATGAAAACAACACTCATTTGAACAATTTTTGACAGATTTGTTGCTTCCATTGCTTTTCCAAAATGAGCCTCAAGTGTACCTTGACATTCAACAAGCTTTGAAATTCTATGGTTATGCTCTTCATATTTTGTGGCATACTTAACATGAAGACATTATTCCTTTGATTTCCATCGTACGACTGATTGTTCCTTTTCGTCTATGATTTTTTTTCGTAAACTTTACCAATATGATTTTCTATAGTGTCAAGCTTTAGCTGCAACGTCTTTCTGTTCCATATTTCCAACTACAAATTGTACACTTGCATAGTGTTTCTTTTTCAATATCATTTTCGTTTGTCACCCCCACTGGTATAATGAATGGGTACTTTGAAAACCAACCAAGTTGAAAATTCCTTGTCATTTCCCACTTGTGCCGCATTTTTTATTTACATTTTCTTTTCTTTCTACCAACATCATCCTCATCCAAGTCAATTATCTCATTTTGGCTAACCAGGGTCTCCCTTGGAATAGCTTCTGCGGTATTGCCATCCTCATTTGATACATTTTGATTTAACTCAATGATAATCTCATTTTGACCTTCCGGTGGTGGTGAGGTATTTTGAATGCCTTCTTCATTAATATTTGGTGGAAGAGTTGATGATGTAGCTCCATCTTGATATGATGGATCAAAAGCTTTGCCAATTCCAAAGTAAGACTGTATGGTACCTCTACATTTTGGGAATTTTGATGGCCTCCCACTCTCTTCACTACCCTGAGGAGTCTTACCCTTGCTACTCGACATATTGATCTCTCACTTAGATTAAAAGATGGAAAAAAATGTCTTCTTGTTGAAGAAGGACAAAGAATATAGATCGCATTCCCTGCTCAAAATCATCTTTAAGACTAAAGCAAGAATGGAAAAGAGATAAAGAAATCTTATTATTATAACTAATAACACTATGAAGAAATGATCACTCACCTTTAAGTCTACGTTTTCGACTTTCACTGACTTCTGAATCGAGAAGTAGAACCTTAGAACCGAACAAAATGTGTAAGAATAAATGATAGTTTTGATTGTATTTATATCAATCCATATTTGGCAAATTCTGCAGGATTATTAAATGGTATGTTAAAAATTTTGTGAATCCCGCGTGCTTATACAACGATACGTTGTAATTTTCAAGGCGAAATTTGTCCTCAAGTGTAATTATTTTAAATGTTATTTGAGAAATAGGTCCTCATAAGCAACTATTTATAAATTTTAATTGGTGAAATGGGTTTTCACAAGCAACTATTTGTAAATTTTAATTGGTGAAATGGGTCCTCATGTAATGTTGTTTTAATAGTATTGGTGAATATGTAGGTGTTTATTACATGCTCCCTGGATTCCAAGCAAAAATATTAATCGGTCCATTTGAAACACGTAGTTTGTTATGGATAATTTATTGCTTAAATATGCCTCATAAAAAAAATCATTGGTGAATGGACATGCATTGGACTGATAGTTCATAAAATTTGGGCGATTTGGACACCCTATTGGGTGCGATTAATTCGCCAATTTCGACTTGGCCGATTTGTAGAATTTTCCAATTGGCAAAGACTCACCACTAAAGTTTTCCCTGAATGATTATGTAGTTGTCAACAAAGAGGAGATGAATATCCTCAAAGTAATCCTCTAAATTTGCAATATAGGACTCTACAAACAAGGATGAAATGTTTGTAAGATATGAATCCCAAGTAGACGTGTCTAGAAGACGATGAATGTCCTATTGCACTAAACTAATAGGGGCCAAAGATTTGGTGATTTTAAGTTGATAAGGAACAACAAAAGATGAAGATGTACTATCGATATGAAGAGTGGGAATATGAAGACAAGTCTCTGAACCATCAGAACATGCAAGAAATATGATATACTCAAGCTCCTTTAAAGTATTTCCATCAAAGGGTATGAAATCTATATTTTCAAGAGGGATGAGACAATCTGAAGTATAATCCTCTCAGAATGGAGAGATATGATGTTATTCATGGATCTACCAAAGGCGATTCCAAAATGTGTGGGGACAATCAATGTTCAATACAACATATAGTTTCATGATAAACACTAGAATAAATCACTCCTACAACATGATCACTAATAATACCCCAAGTTGATAAACTCCCTGGTGTGTTTGGTGTAGGCATAAGTCCATAAAGATAAGGAAAAATATCAAGCCACCTGAGATGTGTCAGGATACCATTTCACCAAGACTCATAGTTATCCTTTGTCAAGATGACCATAAAAAGATGAACAAAAAAGCCCATGATACTTCTTTAAATAATAAAATCAAATACTAATAACCTCGGTGCATATAAAGTAGATCAAATGATGTCATCCTAGGCAAAAAAATCCTTTCCAAGTTCCAAGATGTCCAAGTAATTAATAGAAATGTGAAATCACAAAATATTGAATAAAAATTACTTGGAGAAAATTCTAGAAAAAGTGCATGAATGGATCTGAAGAGCTCTGAAATACCTTTCCAATACTGTTGGAGTTGCAAAAATTGAAGATACAAGAAAAAAATTATGAGCTTGGGAGAAAAAAATGAAGATCTAATTTTGACTGAACATAAAATAAACCAATAGAAAAAATTGATGATGAGACCTGCACCATTGGAAATTTCTCAAAACCAAGTTTTGGACATCTTGTTTTCCCAATGTTGACACCATATGCCCAAGTTATGTCAAAAGGTAAAAAAATGGTCCATTAGGGCAAATAAATGCTAGGAGGGGGGCTTGAAGTGATCATACAACTCTTTGTATGATTGAAATCAATGTGACATCATCGAGGAATATTCCCCCGCCCATCAAAAAAAGTCATCCCCCTGTAAAAAATATGACAATGAAATATGCTATATATCATCAAAATATTATTATCGCCATCGATTGAGTATTTGTAGAATATTCCTTTGTATTGCAAGACCACAAAGAAATTGTTTGGTTTTTGATTTTGTAAGATTTTGGGGAATATGAGAATATTTTGGTAGTAGAAAAGATGTCGAGGTTGATTTTTTGTACTATCAATTTCTTTGAGTAGTTGTTGGTGAGTTTGAAGAGCCCATTGGTCGGAAAAGATCATTGGGGGTTGTGAAGGGGTTGTCGCGCGACACAAAAGAACCCATGCAAGCATTCAATGGGACCCACATGGGAATGGGAAACATATTGCAGGTACACCATACGATAGCCTACAACAACTACTTTTTAAACTTTTTTATTGATATTTTTAATACAAAAACTTACAATGTTTTTGAATAAAAAACTAAAAAAACATTACTGTATTGCTTTGTTGCCTCTAGAGGAATTTATTGAGGGTTGGGGCTGTATGGTCCGAACAAAATTCCATACAGATTCCCTTTCCTTAATTTTTTTTGTTTTTTTTGCAACTTTTCCAATTTCGATGAAACGCAAGGCGATCCTTAGGTTTTTGACCATCCTAGACTCAACAATGATACCCATTTTGCTCCAAGATGAGACAATTTTTCTCTCAAGGTTGGATCTCTCGAAATTTGGATAAGAATTCATAGATCTCATGCTCTAATACTATTTTGGAGTTCATAGTGAACCCCACAACTCCCAAAAATCACTTGCAACTAAAACACCTATCACAAATAAGAGGTCAAAGCAACTAATTTGCTATGTAACTAAGAGATAAATGATTGAATCCACACAAGTATCACACACAAATTTTATATTGAGAATAACCTATGAATGTAATTGAATTGAATGGAATTAATGATTACAATGAATGATAATCCTTATAAAAGGGAAAAAACAAACCCTAGATGAGGGTTCAAGATTAGATTGTGACAAGCGTCTTAATATCATACAATGAGACAACTTGACCTATATTTAGTCCAATCTAATAATAAAAATCACTCCTAAGTTTATCTTAAGTAATTAAAGTAATAAGGGACCTAATAATTAATTAATGATTAATAAATTATCAAGTGATGTTCCAATAACTCTAGTAATTCTAAATGGAATATTTTGGGGCATGACCGAATATCAACCTTAAATATTTCTTGATAATCCTATTTATGATTGAACTAATATTTGTACATGATGTTAAATAAAGTTTAAATAATCATGATAATGAAAATTAATGATAAGATCCTAGCTACTAATCTAACATTTATGTGGAAGTATTTTATAATTCTATGAATTAAAATTATGTGGCATAATTATGCCCTTTTGATCAAAACTATCCTCTAGGGTTTGGTGGTTTTCCATGGGCAACCAAAATGTAAATCTTCATCTCATTAAGTATCCTACTCGCATGCCACCACAAAACAAATATAATCATTAGAATTTAAAATATTTATGGGTCAACAATACTTAGTTAATCATCAAATCAAAAAATTATTCCAAAACCAAACCGTCATATTAGAAGAAAAATTTGGCATGAAACCCAAAATCTAATTAATATCACTCCAAAATGATACAAAATCAATAAAACATGATATTTTTATCTCTAGGAAAGGAAAAACCAAATATATGCATGCTCAAGGCCAAGAAAAGCCAAAAAAAATAGAAACCCTTACCCTATATCAATACAATGAGTCATAAATTATACATAGAATCGTTAAATAAGTGTCATAAAAATATTGTCCATACAACCACATGTATAATAGGTCTTGGGTGAAGTGTTATGAAACTAATATATGACATAACAACTATTAAAAATGTCCAAAAATCCTCATAACCAACTGGTAGTGCCTAGGGAAACCAAAAAAGGGTTTGATAGTTAGATATAGGTCATCAATTTTAAGCCCAATTTTTTAAAAATAGGTTCAAATTTACTCTTTTCTATTATGAATTCAATTTTGGTGTCAAACTTCCCTTTTAGGATTTTTAGGACTCACAAAAGGGTTTAGGGTTGTTTAAAGGTGGAAAAAGATAACTTAAACCCCTAAAACTGAACACTTGGATTTTAACCTTGAATAAGTACCCTTTACATGATATATTGATGTAGGAGCATCCAGTGGTGTAAGGGAAATCTTGCATCACCCAAAAATATTGTATTTTCATTATGTTTGTAGTTTTCTTTAGTTGTTTTGGGACCCATGTCGACACATGCAATATTTGGGATAGTAAAAAGTTTGAAATAGCCAAAAATATTCACCTACTATTTTTAGCAAGCTGGCCTATTCGGGTTCCTATGGACACGAAAACTGACCCCAAGGAGCGAAATTGAAAAATAAAATTATTGGTGAAAGAATCATCTCAAAATCTTGTACTGTTTGGAAGATATTAAATTTTTCAACTCGAGGAATTTTTCCAATAAAGTTTCAAACTTAAAATTGAGGACCTTAGAAGTCCTAGAATAGGTTGAAAAGTGTTGATCTTATAGATTTTGGGAAAGCATATTGTAGATCTCTTCACAAGCTTTCCAATGATATATTACAATTGAAAATCCAATGGCCGGATTGAAAGTTATGACCCCGAGAAGTTGTAGCTATATAAAAATAAAATAAAAATCTTCTAGAACAAGAAAATGGATGGTGGAATTTTTGGTGCAAAATAGGGTTACACCTTCCAGAATATTCTAAGGAAATTACACTTATAAGATAAAGATGGAGAACAGGGGTTACAAAAGGAGCTCTTGTAGTGCAGATTGTGGTTTTTGGCTTGCATATTTTTGTAATGAGAAGGTCCGTGTGGCTATAATATGCTATTTTTTGAGTATTGTAAGTTCACTTCTTTAAGATAACAGAAAGCAAGCATTTCTTGCTACGATTTCTATTTTATTTCTCTTGTTTAGTTGTCTATGTGGCTTTGTAAGGGGAATACCCTTCATCAAGTGGTATTAGAGTAGTTCCCGAGTGTGTAGACCAATCGTTGAACATGAGGTAGTTTTCACTTGTACTCGTGATTGTGGGTCTGTGAGAAAATATGCCTCCACGAAGAAACCATGGTGGGAGAAATGTTGGGGTAATAGAAGAGGGTTTTAGAGTTGTCCAAAGACAAGTTCAAGCACTGCAAGAGGAGTTTCCTAGAAGAGCTGATGTCAAAAGAAGAGATGAAAGTGAAGATGAAGTTGAAAAAGAAGAGTCATTCGAAGAAGAAGCACATGAGTGGAATATTGTGGAACCTACTTTAGAAAAGGAGGAGATTGAAGAAATATTAGATAGTCGTGTGGGTAGAAGCACAAGAAACAAGCAGTATGAAGAGTATTTGGTCAAGTGGAAAGGAAGGCTTGTTGAAGATTCATCATGGTTATCTAAGGTTGGGGTTAACCATCTTGGTTTCCCTCTAATCCTTGAGAAGTGACAGAGTTATTTTTCAAATTACCTTGGGTGTCTAATGCCAGAGCATCCAATGGTGTAAGGGAAATCTTGCATCACCCAAAAATATTGTATTTTCATCCTATTTTGTAGTTTTCTTTAGTTGTTTTGGGACCCATGGTGACACATGCAATCTTTGGGATAGTCAGAAGTTTGAAATAGCAAAAAATATTCACCTACTATTTTTAGTAAGCCAACCTATTTGGGTTCTTATGGACATGAAAAATGACCCCAAGGAGCGAAATTGAACGATAAAATTATTGGTGAAAGAATCATCTCAAAATCATGTACCATTTGGAAGATATTACATTTTTCATCCCGAGAAATTTCTCCAATGAAGTTTCAAACTTGAAATTGATGACCTTAGAAGCCCTGGAATAGCTTGAAAAGTGCTAATCTTATAGATTTTTGGAAAGCATGTTGTAGATCTCTTCACAAGCTTTCCAACAATATATTACAAGTGAAAATACAATTGTCAGATCGAAAGTTATGAGCTCAAGAAGTTGTAACTATATAAAAATAAAATAAAAATCTTCTAGAGTAGGAAAATGGATGGTAGAATTTCTAGCGCAAAATAGGGTTACACCTTCCAAAATATTCTAAGGAAGTTATACCTCTAGGATAAAGATGAAGAACATGGGTTATAGAAGGGATTTCCCATAGTGTAGATCATGGTTTTTGGCTTGCAAATTTCTGTAATGAGAAGGTCCATGTGGCTATAATATGTTATTTTTTCAGTATTGTAATTTCACTTCATCAAGATAATAGAAAGAAAGCATTTCTTATTGCAATTTTTGTTTTATTTCTCTTATTTAGTTGTGTGTGTGGATTTGTAACGGGATTACCCTTCATCAAGTGGTATTAGAGTAGGAGTTCCTGAGTGTGTAGACTGATCACCAAATGTGAGGTAGTTTGCACCAGGACTTGTGGTTGTGTGTCTATGAGAAAATATGCCTCCACAAAGAAATCAGGGTGGGAGAAATGATGGGGTAACAAAAGAGGGTTTTAGATCCCTCTAGAGATAAGTTCAAACACTACAAGAGGAGCTACATAGAGGATTTGATGTTAGAAGAAGTGATGAAAGTGAAGATGAGGCTGAAAATGAAGAGCCATTCAAAGAAGAAGCACAAGATGTTTAGGGTTTATGGTGTGTAAAGGTGGAAATAGATAACTTAAACCCCTAAAACTCAACACTTGTATTTTAACCTTGAATAAGTATCCTTTACATTACATACACACTTACAATGCCCCTAGAGATACTCAATGGCATTGATGCAACTTAAACTCTTCACTATTATAATATAATATAAAACTGTATTCTTATGATGCAATTAAGTACATGATCCTAAGCATGAAGCATACATCATCATGAAAACTTAATATCAATACATACATACATCCATCTTTCCACATCAAAAGTAAATCTACCAAGCTAAGGTACAAACTTAAATAAGTATGATTACCCTCAAACCAAAATCCTTTAAATCTTTCATAATACACTAAGAAATATGATACTATAAACAACCAAAGATTCTAAGCTCATCATGAAGGATTTAAATAATATTGATAAGGTGATTTAACATAAAATATTTATTGAGATAATCTAAGAATCAATCCCATTCTCATCTAGTCAAAGCCATCATAAAATATAGACAAGTCAATCAATCAGCCAAACTCAATCCATAATATATATTAGGACAAACCATTCATCTAAACCATGCCATCTAATCAAGCCTCTACATGACCAAGCCAAAGTAAAAAACCAAGACCTAGACTAGGATCTAACTAACTAGACAAGATGAAAGACAAAGGATTGAAAATTTATTCAATTTCTCAAATAAAAATATCCACATTTTACTTGTGTAATTATTCATTTATTCAATTAATCATTAAATGAAATATGGAAAAAATTGGTAAACCAAATTTGTATTAACTAAAAACTTATATAGGCATACAATGTTATATGTTAGTAAAAGTACAATATATGTACAAGAAATCCATATAGACTTAAAATAAAGCCATATAGGTGTATAATGTTACACATTTGTAATACACAAATATATGTACAAAACTACCATATAGGCATACAAAAAAGTCGTTATGTAATCACTTCCCTCTAGGGGAAGGGAAGAGTTCACAAACCATTTCTTGTAAAGTGGATGGAGAGGCAAGTGATGATGGTTTCTTGTGAACCCACTGGCTTGACCTCCTTTCATAGATTTTTTGGAGCTCCACCTAATCTAATAAAAATATACACATTAATATATTAAAATTTAATTATAGAATGACACATAAATAAATAATAACTTAATGCCAACTCATAATCCCTCTAAAGAAAATGTTGCATCTCTACATCCATATGAGGGTAGGTGGACAAACTAGAGTTGTGACCCCTTGAGACAAGCAACAAAAAAAAATTAAACTATAAATGGATATCATTCAAAACTGCACTAATAGACATGGGATAAACAAAAATAGAATATGAAAGCTCTAAGCTAGCTCATACCTTTATCAAAGGCATTGAAGATAAAACTGTTATGGTAATTCCATCCTCCACTATGCTATGAATATTGAGAGGAGTATGAATTGATATCATCAATTGAAAATTAAACAACATTATTAAATTACCAAAGTATAACTAACATTATTTTACAAACATAATGATTAAAATAGTCAATCTTACCTCAATGAAATATGTATGATGACTCCCACCAACAAGTCTTGATGTCGAAGGCCCAACATCCACCTATGCACCACCAATGTCAATTTTAAAATTACCCTTCATATAAAGTAAATATATTTAAATGTATTATATTTACTATTTCTTTTCTAATTATATACATGTGGCCTTGACATGGTCATATAATTGGGAGCTCAAGAGCCACTAGACATAGGGTGAACACTCTGACCTTGAAATTTTATCACAATCAATTTAGTAATTAGGTTAAGCTTACATTTTAAATTGAAATATAGTAAATTGAATATAAAATTGTTTAAAATTTACCTATCTATCAATGTCAAATGTCTCATCCAGAAGGCCATCCATGAATTCCATTTCATCTAATATGGATGTGTCCTAATTCTAGCCAAGTGCATCCTAATCATCCTCAAACCCATAATCACAAAGAGAGGTGAACATAAAGACCTAGAACCCTCACCCTCATCACCCTATACTAAAGGATTAGTTTGCTATAAAAGGGTCTGAATGAGCAAGCTAATGGACTGTAGGGTCTCGAACTCAACACTATTCTTCATAATGGAAGCAATTGTGACATTCTCAATGCTTGGCCTAGCAAGGGGTCTCCATGCCTGGTCTTGAGAATGATGTGCTCCCTCTCTAGACTATGCAAAGCCTCCACCTCTAGCTAGGAACTCTCACATGTCAATCTAGTTTGGGATCTCATTGCTAAAAAAAAATCGCAATAAAGTTTCCTCAAAAAGTATTGTGGGACCTCATTGTTGTTGCATGGAGGATGGAAAAAAGTCATCCACTTCCTATCCCAAAAATTATTCCTTATCCATTGGTGTTGGCACCAATGGCTAGGGAACCTCCTACAATTGTCATGTAGAGGTGCATATTTTATGGGTTAGTGAATAATGTGCATAAGTCAAATTTCAATGTTTTTTTGTTTTACTTATTTATAGGATAATTTTTGGGCATAAAATTGTCTTGCTTTTTCCCTCTTGTTTAGCTATGTTAATTTGGACACTCACAAAATCTACATGAGAGATGATAGATTCTAGTGAAATTGTGAGGGTAGATTGATGGGAGATTGTTCCACTCAAATCTCTCAGATTTTTAGTTAATGTTTCTACAAGGAAGTTAAGGTAGCAGAACTACTTCCTAAACTAATCTTGAGAGGACTGTAATGCAAATAAATTCAAATCTTTACAAAAGTTACAAAAATAAACATAAGTATCATGCACACTACAACACAATGATTTACTTGGGGCAAACCCTTTAGGGAGAAATACCCCACACTCCAAAATTTTCCCAATATATTATTCGGAAATTACAAATATTACAACATACTTGCAGAGAAAGATTCTTATAGGAGTATCACCAACTAGGGATTTGGAGACAACACAAAAACTATCAAAATATCATAATACATCACCATACATAGTCATAATATAATTCCCTCATAAGGATGATATAGGATGGCACTGCGGCGGGAGTTTGGGTGTTGTTGTGGCCTGTAGGTCTCGTGATTAGGGCCTGCATGCCCTTGTCACAACCTATTTTTTCCTTCTTGTGTATGCTCAAGCTATTTTGGATGTGGATTAGGCTATTGAGTGAGGAGTTTGGGGTGTTTGTTGTAGTGGGTTTTTTTTGTGTAGGTGGATTGGGTGTGGGTTTTTGTTGGTGTTGGGTGTGGGGGTGGTTTGTTGGGCGTTTGTGGTGTGGGGTTTGTGTTTCTTGTGAGTGGTCAAACATTTTTATTATCTCTTTGTATGTGTCGATTTATAGGTGAAGGACTGAAAATCAATCAAAAGAGAAATTTTGCAAAGTTGTCAAAGTTGTCATAATTGTTGTCAAGTTATGGAAACTCATCTACAAATTTTATTTCTAGCTTTCTGACAGTCAAACCTAGAGAAATTAGAAGCTTAGATCTGGGATCTGAGGACTGCAAAATCAGATTTTGGACCCCTGTATAGAGACCCATTCTCCCTAGGGAAAATCTGTCCTTTATAAGTGTTCAAAACCCACTTTTGGTGTTAGGTATATATCATTCTTCCCTTCTGAGATATGCTTGTATCTTTCTGTTTCCATTTCTGCTATCATAATATTCTAAATTTCAAGTATTAGGTCATACAATTGAGTTTGTTAAAGCATTTAAAATTATCTCCCAAAACAATAAATTAGTCATTTTTGTCATAAGAAAATAGCAGACCTTCCTAATAGGGTTGACTCACCTCAAGGTTGAAAGTCAATTCTATCCTTGGGAGATCTCTTTTTCTAATGAACTTAGGAAAAGTGGAAGTGTGTTAGATCATTCCATCACCCTTCTCCATTATATTTTGGATATTTCCTCCCACACAATATTTTCCGTCATTTTATCTATGTTGATTAATGGGGAACCTTCTTCTCTTTTTGGAGCTTCTAGGGGTCTCAAACAAGGGGACCCCTTGTCTCCTTATCTATTTATTATTATGGTTGAGGGCCTGGGGAGACTCCTACAAACCCATGTGAGGCATGGTCTTTTTCACGATTAGAATTGGGGAAAAGAGTCTCCCCCCTAATCCCACTTGCAGTTTGTGGATGATACAAATTTGATGGGCATTGCCACAATATGTGAAGCGACCAAATTCAAGAAGGCTCTGGATATTTATCTAGCAACTTCAGGTCAGAAAATTAATGAAGAAGAGTTTCCCATTTTCTTATTTAATACTCCACAACATATTTAAACTAGAATAATGTGTATCTTAAGATTTAAGATTGGTACTCTTCCTTTTGTGTGCTTGGATATTCCTCTCTCTATTGGTCCCTTTCCTAGAGAGACTTGGAAGAGTGTCTTGGATAAATTTTGGGAGCAGGTTAGTCATTGGATGTATAGATGGTTATCCTCTGCTGGGAGAGTCTTATTTTTAAAATCTATGGTCCAAGCTCTCCTAATTTATAGGTGTATGGTTTATATTGCTCCAGTTAGTTTTATTACGGAGCTGGATGCATTATCTAGACAATTTATTTGGGATGGTAATCTTGCTTTCTCAAAGTGGAGTTTAGTTAACTGGGAGAATTTGTGTAGTCCAATGCAATTTGGTGGTCTTGGGATATGACATGCAATCCTCTCTTGAAAGGATTTGGTGGTGAAGTTGTATTAGAGATGGTGCACTAGCCGGGACCAAGTCTGGGCTAGGATCCTTTCCTCAAAATACTTGCAGGGGATAGATTGGAAAGAGATTCCTAGAATCTCTTTGGAAGGTAAAGGTTCTATGATTTGGAACACTCTCAAGAGGTGATCTAGTCTTGTGCAACAAGGTTTATTTTGGATTTGAAATAGAGGATTTTAGGCTCTCTTTTGGTTTAACTCTTGGGATGGTCATCCCCCAATTATGAATTCTTATCCACACTTGTAGAATATTTTTCTTGCCTTTATTGAGGTTTGTTGGACTCATGTGGAAAAATTTAAAGTTGCTAAGAATATTTGCTAGGTGGAAGTTAGCAGATCGAAGGAGGTTCATGATTGGCCCCCTTGGGGATCGGAAAAGGATGAGGTTGAGTTAGCCCAAATTTTGGCTAGAAAATCTTGTAGCTCCTTTCATGCTGATGATATATTATCTTGGGGCCTGAATCCCAAGGGAGTTTTCTTGGTTGTTGTTGGGTATTAAGTTCTAGATAGGTGGAAGCATTTGGGGAGGAGGTCCCTTAGTGGAAGTATGTGTGGAACAAGTTTGCATGGCCTAAATGCAACTTTTTCCTTTAGCTAATGGATCGTAATAGGTGCCTCACTTGGGATAATATTCAAAAGAGGGTCTTTCAGGGGCCTTTTAAGTGTGTTATGTGTCGAATCTATGGTGCACTTGTTTCTTCAGTGTAAGTACTCTAGGATTATTTGGCACTGTTAGTGGGAGGTATGAAGATAGTCTTATATAAATGCTTCCTCTTTTGTTGATTTTTGGAGGACTTTGGATAGATCTCCTGCCAAGACATTTTATCTTTAGGTGGTGTGGGGTAGTGGCCCTTATTATATTCTATGGCAGATTTGGTTGGAGAGGAATCATAGAAACTTTAATGGGGTGAGTATGTTTGCTCTCCAAGTTTGGAAACGGGTTTGTAGCATGATTCAAGAAACTATTTAGGCTAGGTGTGAGGTGGATATCCCTCAGGAGACTGTTGAGGTGGGGGTGTTGCATGAGCTACGTTTGGTTGGTGGGGGCTCATGGAGATCATGCTTTGTTAGTAGGAAACATGTGCTACTACAAATATTCAACGTGATGTTAGATGGCATCCACCTCCTACAAGATTCTTGAAGATCAATACTGATGGCTCTTCTAGGGGAAAAAATAGCTATGCTGGTGTTGGTGGTGTTGGCAAGGATAGTGAGGGGTCTCCCATCTTTATTTTCTCTAGTTTTCAAGGGTATGAAAGTAATAACTTTATGGAGGCGGCTTTGGGTATCCTTTTTGCTTTGGAAAATAGTTATGCGTTGGGATGGTGTATGATTATTTGTGAGTTTGATTCAAAGATTGTGGTGGCTATGTTGAAAAAGGGTTCCTTGGATGGGGTGAATTGGATGTTGGATTTTGTAGCTCATCAGATTATCTGAATTAGATCCTCCTTGGATTCAATTTCCTTTATCCATATCCTGAGAGAGTGGAATGAGGCTGTTGATTGTTTGGCGAAATGGGCTTCAGATCATAGGGATAATTGAAAGATTGATGATTGGGAGCAACCTTCCTTGGACTGTTCCCAGAGGTTGAATTTGTTGCTTCAGGAGGATATTCAAGGTTTTTAGGTGGATTTGGCTCTGTGGTTTGGTTTTTATTGGGTCTGGTCTAGTCTCATGGGTTTTCCTGGTGATCCTTGTTGTGGGGACATGCATTGATTGTAATATCTTTCTTCTTGATTGAATAAACTTTTACCCCTCTTTTATTAAAAAAAATACAATTCCCTCATAAAATAGGGTTTCCTTCTAGGGAAAGATAATCCAAAAAATATCTACTGTCAAATTCGAGACCTAATTATGAATGGTCCATCTATTTTGTATCTACTTGCTATTTTTTAAAAATATTTATCTAATTTTGATACAAGTTCAAGCCTATGGACTTTTACTAAAAATATATATATTTACAAAATTATAACTATATTCAAATTGAAATGAATATTTATTTGCATACAAACCAATTAGTATAAATATAATAAATAAATGATTAAGTAATTTATTCATTTCATAATCATGCCACCTTCTATAATGGTAATAATAGTTTTTATTTAAAATATTTACCACTTTCTTATCACCAAGATTTTGTGAGGGTGAGATGAGAGTATACAATGAGTAAATATTAATCTTATTCACCACTTTCTAATCACCTAGATCCTAATAGGGTAGGGTGAGAGCATACAATAGATGAATAATGCATGTTATGTTTATTTTTAATAATAATGTTCAAAATCAAATAAAAATAGGTATACATAATTCAAAAATAAAAAAACTAGGAATTAATCATAATAAAATTACAAAAACCAAATACTCATTACTTGACATGGAGGTTGATTCCTTCAAACCTAGAGTATTGAAGAAAACATCCATGTGAAGCAACCAAGTAGAAATTCAATGAGTTCTTCCTTCTATCAACCTATACAAATTCCAAAAGACAACCTCCAACAATCCCTCCTAAAATACTATAATATATTAAATTGATTCTAACAAAGGAAATAACCTTCCTTGAGAATCAACTTCCTACATTAACATTAGGATGAATTGAACAATTTTCTCTATAGTTTGATAAATTCTTTTATGCTTATTACTATAAATTTGAATCAAATACTACAATTTAGATACAAAACATCTAATTATAATAAACTATCTAGATTATCTTTTTTTTTACTAGAAAATGAAATTTAATTAGTACAAAAATAAAAAGTATAGGTCTTAAAGATGATTTTGTAGCCTTTTAGAAGTCTTGACCATGAACACCAGTGCATAGTGTGGATGTTATCAAGGAATTTTTTTCCATGCATAGATGTGATGACTAAGTATATAATACCTTGGAATATGTGCCTACACACAATAAAAATATTGTGGGCCCACTGTGTATGAAATGCATCAAAATGAAAAACAACTAAAACATAACGTACAAAACCTCAATAACAAAAATTGTTAAGAAAAGGGTGTCACTGGAAATATTGTTTTCTTCTAATACAAACACCTACACACAAAAAGATAATATTTTTTTTGTGTGGTTGTTTATGGGATTGCCTTAGTCAAACCTCTATCTCGCTCTTTTGTCCTCCATGGATGGGCAAGATTGATTTGATGATTGATTTTTTACAGAAGAGATATATAGATAAAGATTGATAAAATACAATATGAATGATTCAAAAAATAGATTTAGACATAATATATTAACACCAAGAACATCTAGTTGCTAACATAAAGATAAAATATTCAAGGTAATGAGAAAGGAGACAACAAAAAATAGATATCTCTTACTAGGAAGCCACAAACAACCTCCAAGATAGATTTCAAAGTTACAGTATAGTTGTCTCGCTCAATCTCACAATCAAGAAGTAACATGTAAAGCATAGGATAAAAGTTGTTGCTTCAGAATGTGTAGAGATTCAAGAGAGTTGTAGAACAAAATCCAAAATAATAGCCTCATGCATGAGAGAGAGTCAATTTTTTTTGCAAAATAGAAATTTATGGCTTTTTTTGTCAAGCACAACTACCAAACATGAGCATTACATTTAGAAGATTCTCAAGAATGTAACATTCCAATGACCACCTAAATAATGATTTTTTATGGGACATTAGATAGTTCTCTTGTATGATAAAAATAGACAAAATCCTAATATCATCATAATTTTGCTAGAAAGAAGGTATTCTGATGTTAACATCGTATGCTTAAACTATTTCTAAATCATGAGCCAAAAGAGGAGATATTTCGTAGTGTGAAATTGCAGGGTATGCAATTTCTAAACTACAAATACATACAAGCATCCTAATTATATAGAATTCAGAGGGTAATCTTATCACAAAAAAAGGAAAGTATTATCATAGAGATTCCCTCTAAAAATAGTTCCACTTCTCCTTAATTGTCTTATTAAAAGAAATTTATCATAAAATCTCTTTTGTAATCCCTTATCTATTTGTCATAAATTAATCATACAATATGTTAATAATATTGAAATACGTAACTCCTCATTAACAATTATCATAGAATAATATGTCAAGTATCATAACCTGAACTAAAAAATCTCAAATAAATACTAAAACTAGAATAATAATTATTTCACTATGCACCATAAATTAAGACATAAAATAAAATTTTCTTAATTTATACTTTTCAAGTCTTATATAATTAATTAATATCAATCTAAAAATATATTCATCTATTTAATATCTTTATTTTATTACATTTAATAAATCAAATGCTCAAACTATTATCATATAATAAGATAAATTTCAATAGCGTAGATTAATGCATATGCAATTTGGATGATTACATTTATGATTTGATAGTAAAATTGGTTTCATTATCTTAATCCAATACTTACATGAAAAAATAATTTAACTAGACAAGAAATTAGTTTGATTAATTCATGGTTCTACATCTTGATTTAATCAATCTCAAGATAATAAATTTATTTCAATAATTATCTCTTTTCAAATTAAACTAACAAAAGAGCATTTTCAAATTAATGTTATTGTCTTCTAAATTATTCATTATCATTAATCGAGTAACAATGTTAAAAAAAGTGGGTTATGACACTCTTCTTTTGTGTTCTTTCATTATTGGTTCATTTATAAATGTTAATATATATGTTGCTAGTGCTTTTTTAGATTCAAGATATCTCACAACTCTCTCCTCGTAGGTTTGATGTAGGAAAAAATTGTGTCATGTTATCTTTTTATGGGAATAAGTTCATGTACACTTGTATCAAACATATTTTAGGTTGTAAATCTTATGGTAGTTGTAGTGCATGTGTGGCATTTTCTTTTTAGCTAAGGCATATACAATCTTGTATTTGTTGTCATATGAATATATCTATTGGCACATATTAAGATTGATGCTAGATATCATGTTATAATCATTTTTGTTCAATCCCATACCTTTAAGCCATGTATTCCCATATGAGTTTAAGGTTTTACCTCTAACAATAAAAAATGAAGCAACCCATGGGCTAGGATTGCCCATAATTGATGCAACACATCTATAATTGACATATTTTGAGGGTCACATGTCAAAGAGTAGGGGAAAAGATCTAGTAGTTGTACACCCTAACTTTGTGTCTATCAAAATTATACATGAAAACGTCAAATGGGCCCAATTTTTTATAGTAGTTCTTTAGCTAGTCGAATGCTGAAACCTAAGTTTTCAATTCCACATAATCAAATTTGACACCACTATTATACGTAGTCATAAAAAATGTTGAAAATGACACTTTTTGAACTCCTAACCCACAATAGTCAATTGTCACACCCCATCGCCGAGTTTTCTTGTACCAAATTGAACATTTTCCCTAAACTATATTAAAAAACATATCCAAATGCATAATATCATTTTTAATAGCAAACCTAATCTCCTAACTATATAAACACAATACTACAAAATAATACTATTTTTACCTATATAATTTCTAAACTAAATCTTTTAATTTAAACACACATCCTATTTTGAATACCATGAAACCCTAAATTAATATAATAGTAACCTACTTTTTGAATAAAATAAACCTAAACCTAATTTTATCACCATAGGCTATTGTTTAAACCTAACTACATTTTACTTTCCCTCATTTTGTGTCCAACGACTATGTCTTCTTCTTTTGACTACTTTGTAATGATAAACGTGGAAGCATAGGTCACATCTAAACCATTGTGGTTGCCTATCGATTTATTTTTCATTTAATTTTTTGTGGTCCCATTTTCCAACATGTAGCTCAAGAATAAAACTCCCAAAATGTGTCTTTTGAGAAGAATATTTGTGGGGATTTTTGCTCCTAGGACTTCAAGAAAAACTACTAGGTAAGGTCATTATCAACCTTACAGGGGGAGCTTATCAACTTTGTATTATTGAAATTTGTATGCTTCTTCCAATAAATTTAAAAATAATTTAAAAAAATATTAATGCAATTTTTCTTACAATATTTTTTGGATTTACATCTTTTTTCTTTTAATTTTTTTTTTAAGTTGTACTTATATTATCTATAATTTTCATTATATGGAAGTTTAAAAATAAATTTTAAGATTTGGCTTTCTTTTCAATTTAATTCTTAATTTTTTTATGTGTATGGGTATTTTTGTACAATTTTCAGATTATTTTGAAATCTTGTGATGCAAAACTAGACCAAAAACATTATTTTTGCACCAATTTTATGCAATTAAAGATAACTTTTACTAACCTTGGTCTCTCTTGATATGGAAACTTTAGTATTGTTGTCATAAGCTTCCAAATTTAGTTTAGTGTTTGTTTGCCAATATGATGGGTGGATGTGAAAGTTTGGAACCTATCATATTACTATTGTCAACAAACTTTCTCCTTGGACACTTGCACAACAAAATAAAAGAAAGTGAAGCTTGGCAATCTAATATTTTGACTAGAACAAGCAAGAAAAATTCCAACTTTTAGTGGAAATAGGGCTCATCATTATGCCAAACACCAAATAATGGAGCATGGTTAATGGGAAAATAATTAGTTACCAAAGAAGCTATAATGTTTCTCATGATAGTAAGCTGACTAAGAAGGCTTATGATAGAATACAAGGATATTTGTATAAAGAGATGATGGTAATACCACTAGAGTTCAACATAAACTCAATTAGAAATCAATTTATCCGTGGTTGTTAGGAATTGAAAGCTATTTCCTATTGCATGATTTTTCTAACCCTAAGAAGGCCAAGATAACACTATGTCATTTGGTCACCAAGGTATATATTCTGCTAAGATCACCACAAGATTGTGAAGGATCTAAAGGATAAATTAACATGGGGATAACTTGAGTACCACTTTTAAGAATTAATCTATGTTACCATTATGTAGATAAGCACATTCAAATGTTGGTACCTTAATTTAACATGGGGATAGTTTGAAGTCTGATTTTAATCTCTTTTACCATTATATGGACTTGAGCACATTGCAATTATAACACTTTTGAGGCAAGAAATTGTATCTCTTTTTAAAGTACAAATAAAGACTTTTGAAACTTTTATAATATGTATATTATATGATGGAAAATAAGATCAAAAGGAGGAGGTTTGTGAGTTGACTAATTGTAGAATTCACAAGATGCCTCAAAACCTTGAAGCCAAATACTTCACAAAAGTTGATTAAAAATATACCATCAAAATCAATGTTGAAGCAAACAAGAGTTGCAAAGAAGTGCAGGAAAAGTTTACTACAACTACACTAAGGAATCTTGATACAAGTTGTGTAGGGATGTTTCTTGAACCTTGATGCATTGAGAATTGTCTAGATTTGCATGCAATACATCTCTAACACTATAATATTATCCTTGATGTACAATGGTTGGGCTACATATGGCCAAGGTTTAGTGCCATTGTAAGAGTATATAATGTATGGAATTTGAATATCTAGTTTCTATTGAATGCATCAACCACCTGGTTTTACTTATTCAGATTTCAACAATGCAAGTGACTCATAGTTTGTGGAAAGGATCATGTGTATATTATGAATGTGCTAGAGGTTGATAATAAATTTGGCCTCAAATATAAAATATTATCCTTGACTTAAGGAATTTGAAGGTGTTATGTATGATGGAATTATCAAAGCTATTGACTGAGAAGATGTTGGAATTATCATACCCAAGTTGCCAATGGCAAAAAAATGAAGGCCAAGATCATCAACTTTGACTATCAAAGAACCTACCTTCATAATTAATAGTCTATTATAATATGACCATACTAAGATATTAAAAAACAAATATAACCATACAAGACCCCAAAAAAATCATGTTATAAATAATCAAAATGAATAAAATAAAACTTGATAATAACTATCATAGTATTGTACAATAAAACTTCACAATAACTAACACATTTACTAACATTTTAAAAAATAACTTATATATTTCTTTTTGATTTGAAATTCATAGATTTTTTTTTAATAAAACGGGGGTAAAACTTTATTGAAATCAAGAAAGAAACATTACATAGGGATCAGGGAACTCGTAGGCTCCCAAGAAAGAAACAACAAGAACAACCATCCAAGATGAAAACCACCATCCAAACAGCCCCAAACACCTTAACCCTCCATATCATCAGCAATGATCCTCTCTAATTCATGAAAATAATCAAGGGATAATTGTCCCCACCCCTCAACCTTCCAATAATCTGCATGCTCTAAAGCCCACTTAGCCAAACAATCAGCAACCCTATTCCATTCACATGGAATGTGGGAAAAAGACACCCCTTCCAACATAGAGAACATCTGTAAAATCTGTTGAATCACCAACACCAGCTACCAATTAACCTTAGCCACCTTTTTCTTAAGCAACATATTAACAATAATCTATGAGTCAGATTAATAAATAATCCTACGCCAACCCAAAGCTTAAGCACGCTCAATGGCCTAGAGAATTGCCAACCCCTCCATAAAGTTATCAGAATGCTTCCCTTTATGGATGGAGAAAAATAAAATAACCGAGCCAGAATAGTCTCTTCCAACTCCACCAATCCCAACAGGCTCAGGATTACCCCTAGAGGAACCATTCATATTAATCTTCAGAATATCCACTAGAGGGGGTAATCATCTTCCAACCCTTCCAACCTTCTTTTTATCCCACCTACCTCTTCTAACACAAGTAGAGAAAAAATTCAACCCCTGCAAGCCCAATCTATTCACAATCTCATCATCACTCATTTCCAAAGGATAAGTCACTTCACATTTGGCTTCCACCGTCTCTTGGATCATACCAACAATTTTATGCCAAACCTATTGAACCATCAGCCTATCCCCACAAAAAATCCTAAGATTCCTTTCCAACCAAATTTTCCAAAGGATGAACATAGGACCAATGTACCATACAATCTGGAGGAAAGAGGCCAGGGTAGGAGGTCTTCCCAGACTACTCCAGAAATCAAAAAGGGAAGAAGCATGAACACATGGATGTTTCCAAACACCCCACCATAAATTCTAGAGCAACATAGAATAAGAACAATAGAAAAATAAGTGGGAAGAATCCTCCTCACTATAGCCGCACATAACACAAATAGAGGGACTCTAGAATCTCCGCTTCCGAAGATTCTCCCAAGTCAAACATCTATTCCAAGCTAGGGTCCACACAAAACAATTAAAATTTGGCCATGAAAACTTGTTCCACACATGTTTCCACCAAGGGACCTCCACCCCTCCAAACTTACCTAACAATAACTCTTGATACCCACTAGCCATGGTGAAAGCACCCTTAGGATCCAAGCCCCAAGCCAGAATATCCTTATCCCTAAGGGAGCTAGAATGTCTAATGACCAAAATATTTTGAAGCTCAACATAGTCCTCCTCCAACCCAACAAAAGGCCAATCACAAGAATCCTTCCACCTAGCCACCTCCATCAACACACAAGGATAAGAAGTCTTAAAATTGATCACCCTTGACCAACCAACCTTTAAGAAGCATTGGAAAATATTCAACAAATTTGAATACTGGCTCAAAATAGGGGGACAACCATCCTAATAATCAGATCAAAAGAGAGCCTCAACCCCCTATTACATATCCAAAACAAGCCCTCCTTGATCAACACAACCCCTTTCTTAAGTGATCCCCATATCACAAAACCTTTCCCCACAAGAGGATACCTAGGAATCTCCTCCTTCAAAACCCCCAATAGGTACTTGTGAGATAAAATCCTGGCCTAGATATGATCCTGCTCCACACACCACCTCCAATAAATATTTGCAGCCAATGCCAACCCAGACCAAGTCGACTGCCGCAATCCAATACCCCCAAATTTCTTCAGGCTACACATAATATCCCACTTCACTAGGCTCCACTTAGAAGAGGACAAGCTTTTGGCCCATAAGAATTGTCTAGCCAAAGAATCCAAATCCTTCACAAACCCAATCGGAGCCACCTGGAGCATGCATCTATAAATTGGAAGAGCCTACACCACATATTTAAGCAACTGAACATGATCGACAAAGGACAACCATCAATGAGTCCAGTGATTAACCTTCACATGAAACTTGTGAAGAATATTCTACCATTACTCCCTAGGAAGACTACCAAAAGATATAGGAGTGCCAAGATGAGTTAAAGGGAGAGAACCAATCTGAAACCTCAAGATACGAGCAATCATTTGCTGAATAAGTCGCAAAGTATTGAAGAATAAAATGGAAGACTTATCTTCATTAATCCTTTGACCAAAAGCAACAAGATAGATATCCAAAGCCTTGTGAAAATTGACAGCTTCTCTGACCTTAGCCATACCCATCAAAGAAGTATCATCCACAAAATGTAGGTGATATTGAGGGGGCAAACCAATTCCCCATACCCATCCCTGAATCAAACCCAACTCCACATGACGTTTCACCACTCTCCCTAGACCTTCTACAAGAAGAATAAATAAGGAGAGATAGGATCCCCTTGCCGAAGGCCTCTAGAGGCACTAAAAAGAGAAGAAGGCTCACCATTAATCAACATCGAGAAAGAAGTGGAAGTAACACAACACATAACCCACTGGACCCACTCCTCAGCAAAACCAAAAGCAATAATAATTTTTTGCAAGAAAGACCACTTAACTCTATCATAGGCCTTCGCCATATCCAACTTGATGAACATAGACTTCTCTTTCGAGGATGCCATAGAATGGATAGTTTCAATGGAAATTACCACCCCATCTAGAAGTTTCTGATCCTCCACAAAACCATAATATTTCTTAGAGATAATCCCTCTAAGCCATCTCTTCAGCCTTCCAGCAATCAACTTGGAGATGATTTTATAAACCACATTACAAACGGAAATAGGCCGAAATTGACATAGTCGATCCACCCCTTCAAATTTGGAATGAGAGCAAGAAAGGTAGAGTTCAAAGCTCGCAACATTTGCTTATTCCTTTGAGACTCACATACCACCTCCAATAGGTCCAACTTAATGATATCCCAAAACTCTTGATAAAATTCAACCGAAAAGCCATCAGGGCTCGAAGCTTTTCCTTTCTTCATCTGGAAAATAGTAGCCTCCAGTTTATCTGATGAGATAAAGCCCAAAATATACTCATTCATCTCACCAATAACCAAGGAGGGGATACAAGAAAAAACATGTGTTTTTTCCACCAAACCATCCCGAGAGTCCTCTCTAAATAAAGAAGCAAAAAACTAGAAAGCTTCTCTAGACATATCCTACAAAGAAGATAAATGCTCACCCTTGTCATTCACAAGAACGGGCATAAAATTACTATGTTTCCTGGATTTCACCGAATTAAAGAAGAAATCGATGTTTCTGTCTCCCTCCTATAAGCATTCAACACGAGCCTTTTATTTCCAATAATTTTCTTCGGGCAGCTCACACTCTTCCAAAGCTTTCAAATCCCTTGCCTCCTCCCTAAGTAAATCATCCGAAAGACAAAAATCCCTTATCTCCCAAGTGATGGCATCCAAGTCAGCTTGAGCAACCACCTTAGCATGAAAATATTTCCAAAACACTATTTGTTTCACCTTTCGAGTTGATATTTCACATATTACAACAATTTGGAAAAAGAATACATAGCAGTTCATAAGCAGGTCTTCCCCTCCACCACCATTCAACCATATAATCCTGTAGAGAAGAATCTCTTAACTAGATAAGTTGGAACTTGAAAGAGGGGGGTTGAGAAACACACGCTGAAGTAGCAAATAATTTAATAGGCTAGTGATCTGAGCCCCTCCAGTCCAAATTCTCAGAGCAAGTAGACCATCATCCTCCAATACAGAAACAAGAAACCAAGAAATGGTCAAGTCTCTTAGCAATACAATTCTCTCCTATTCTCCTATTGTTCCAAGTAAAGTGACCATTGTGGGGCTTAATGTCAACCATATTCAAGGCATATATGTTATCACAAAGAAGGAAAGTAGAGGGCTCCAATCTCACAATACCCCCTTCTTCTCATCCAACTCAATAATGGCATTGAAATGACCCACAATAATACAAGGTAAAAAAGGAGTAAGGCTCCAAATGAAATTAATATGAGACCACAATAATTGCTTACCAGGAAAATCAGTAGGCACATAGATGTTTGAAAGTAGAATAGTTTCCACTGACTCCAGACTTGAAGCAACCATAGAGATGGAAGACTTGGAGGACATCCATCAAAGAGGATGAATCTTCAAAGGGTTCCATAGGCAAGCCACACCCCTTGCATTACTCTGAGCCCCAATACATTGGCATTCACCCTGCCCCCATAGATTTGGTAGCAAACCAATCATAATTTCAATGGATAACTTAGTCTCCTATAAAAAAAACATCAAGAGAATGATTTTTTACCAAATCATGAACTTTTTGTTGAGAGCCACTGTTTAGTCCCCTTACATTCCAAGAGAGGACGATCATTTCAGAGGGTTAGAAAAATGGGAATCCAGGGTCTTAATAGATCCAGACTCCACCAAAGTCTCCCCCATCATCTTTATTTTTTCCAAGTCCTACTTTCTCCCAGCTTTGGAAGACTTCTTAGCAACCCCTTTCTTTTGGTCTTTCTGAAGAATTCCAAATGAAGGAGAAGCCTTTTTTCCTTTCACCGAATCAAACCCCACTTTTACCAATGGAGTAGAGATCTCTCCCTCCCCCATCTTCGTATCCATAAGAGGCTTAGACCTCCCATGAACCACCAAACTCAGATCTATTTCCATTTGCAAAGCACCAGCCTCCTGGGAAGACTGGTTGCAAATTGGAATGATACCTTCTTGAACCCCTTTTGAAACACTCTGATCCATAGGTATCATACCCGGATTGACCTCCTGTTGACTGAGATCATCTAGAACCTCAAATCTATTAAAGGTATCTCCTTCTCGACGCTCCTTAAGAGTCCTCTTTTGACCTCGGTTATTTGACATTCATAGATTAATGATAGTTAAATTATTTATTTATTTACTCATTTCTACATATAACTATCAATTCTTACAAGTTTAAAGTGTTCTATGCCAAATATATTTTGAGGCTGTAGTCATATTCTTAATCTCTCAACTACCATATACAATAATTTATTCCCTATTGTAACTAATTATTGAACTATTGTATAGTTTTTCTTTGTAATGTTGAAAGAGTAAAATATGCTCATTTTAAAGTTATAAATGTTGGTGTGAATAAGGTCTTCTACCTAGGTAATTCCTAGTAGGGGGACTTATTGACATGCTAAGTCTACTTAGGTCCTAGGTGACCTTCTAGAAGTCTTAGCTGTCTAGATAAGATCTTATCATATCTTATCTCTTTGACTTTTTTGTCAAAATAGTTGTCTCATAACATAGGATTAAAACACATGTTAGAATATTGTGATGCAGTACAAGGATGGGGATCTTTTTAGACAACCCATCCAAGCAGCTATAACACTACATACACCCTCATTTCACAATTGTAAGCATATGCAAATAAAAACCCAATGTAAATTATTTTCCATTCTTCTTCAACAACACTTGAGAAAATCAAATCTTCATTAACATTAAAAAATCCATTACAAAATTCATTTGAGAAATATAAAATCAAAACATAGCTAACTCAAATCAGCCTTAAACACCTCTAAATTCACCTCTAAATTCTTTGCAACACTCAACTTGTTGCTGGTATCTTCCTCCACAACCATTCCCTGCAACTTCATTGTTGCACCCCTTCATCAAATTTTCTTCTTCTCAGCTCTCGGGCATTGAAATTCATCATTTCTATAGCTTCCAATTAATTATTGAAATTACTCCAATATAGCCTCCAAAATCTCTTTCAATCCACTACCTCTATTATGGAAAAAAAAAGATGCATGCAAGAATGTAACTCCCTGTTTCATGTAACCTCTCATGCAACATGTTTGGTGCCCAATTAATTTTCCAAAAGCACATGGGCATTTTATTTTGAGTCCAATATTAATTTACATCATTAAATATTTTAAATTCCAACTTTGGGGAGTTGGGTTTTTCCAATTTTCATTTTTTTGATTTTTAAGCACATTAAATGTGCAGCTAACAACACCACCAAACTATAGATTTTGAGCCAATAAATAAAATATTGGTTACAAAAATTTAGCTCCAATTCTTACCCAAAGATAATATTTAAGCATTAAACTACCCAACCAAATTAATAAATAATTTTTTTATGCCCAAAGTGTCCCCAAATTAGGTGTTGAAAGGTTGTCTGCAACAAGAATCCACACAAAAAAAAAAAATTAAATTAAAATGTTTTTGGGGATGTAGGATTGCCTGACACCTCTAGATGCTCCTACATCATATTTTATAATCCTATCTCTCACCTTTCCTTTATAAGAAAGTTCTCTCATGTAAATTTCATATTCAATCTTGTAATCTTGCATTCATAATCAAGCAAGCTTTTCTTTTCATTTCCTCCCTTGTGGAAGATATTTTGGTCTAGCAGTTGTTCTTAGGGTGTTGGTAGTTCACCATTAACTCCTACATGGAATCAAAGCCTAATGTTGAGCTTCATACTCATCCACCTTCTAATTCTTCAACTTTTAGTGCTTCTATTCAACAAGATGATCATAGTCTTTCAAATATTACTTTGTGGGATGAATATTTGACAGGGATTTCTAACTTGTTTGTGGAATCTCATATTTCAGATTTGGAGGATACACTTGAGTGATTTTCTCTCCTCTTTGATGATAGTTTTAACACAACTGTTATCCCATATTCTTTGTCTTTGGAGATTGAAATTCATTAGTTTTCTCATATCCTTGATTAGTCATGTTTCTTGGTTGATTTTGATCATGATTATGCTATGGCTTATTCGATATTGGAGACTCCTAATCAGTTTTTCAGAGACACACATTGTGAGTTTTCATCCTTCCTCCTTTCAGTTGGACATGGAGTGGCTTCTCCATCAACCTATGAACTTGTTTCTTCTTAAGGGAATATGTGTTTCTTGTAGGCATTGGATCATCTTTTGTTTTCGTGCATTCTTTATTAGCATTAGAGCTTCTTCATTATGTGGGTGGATATCTTGTCTCTCCTTTTCCCTCTTATGGGGGCATTTGGGGGTATTATTGAGTCCTCCATACATCATCCTTGTTTGTATCTTATCTCTTTTGGAAAGGATTTTTGTCCCACCGGGGTTTCTCCTTTTCTCCGTTTGTGAGAGATTTCATTGTTAATGGGTACCTAACATGTCCTAGTAGCTGGAACCCATAATAATATCTTTTTATGTTGCATCATTTGTTTAATAATCTGCTCCATAAGTTTCACTTAAGGGGGGTTTTGGTGTGAATAAGGTATTATACCTAGCTAATTCCTAGTAGGGAGACTTATTCACATGTTAATTTTACTTAGGTCCTAGGTGACCTTCTAGAAGTATTAGCTGTCTAGACAAGATCTTATCATATCTTATCTCTTTGACATTTTTGTCAAAGATAGTTGTCTCATAACATAATATTAAGACACATGTCGTAATCTGTCTAATCCTATCTTTGACCTTGCTTATAAAAGCAAGGTCTCTCATGTATATTTCATATTCAATATTGTAATCTTGCATCCATAATCAAGCAAGCTATTCTTGTCATTTTCTCTCTTCTGGAATATGTTTTGGTCTACTAGTTGTTCTTGGGGTGTTGGGAGTTCATTAAATCCTACAACAAATTACAAAAAAAAAATATCAAATGCTATTGGATAAAAATTTTGGGTTGTTATTGCTCCCTACACACAGGTTGATGAAATTATTATTATTATTGATAGAAAAACCTAGACCACATTCTAAAGATTTATACTATATTATATATTAAATCCCAATGTCATGCAATAAAAGGGAAAACTTAGATGTACAATAAGTACAAACTAAATTATAACAAATTATATACATACATACACCAATATACATAACATCATTTATTAATATACTTCAATAACTTATATATGTCTTATAATTCATTTCTCATTCTTTACTTTTACATTACCATCTCTCTCTCTCTCTCACACACACACACACATCATATGATGTATGCTCTTATCTCCCACTTTTCCCTACCTTATATATCTTCTTAATGCTTCTTCATAATGCCTTTTCATCATACCCTTTCATAATAACACTTAATTATCTTATTACATCATAAATTTACCTTTTCATTTATAATATTTTACACTTTTATATCTTCTTTTTATATTATAAATTTTATGGTAATTTAAGTTTTATATAATAGATATATGGGTCCAAAAATAACCCAAATTACATGTGTGGTACTATTAAACCTCTTGTATTTTTCCAAAATTCTCTCTAGGCCTAAAATATTATCTTGTCCTCAAGAAAATATAATGATATTACTTTTAACCCTTATTCTCATCTAAGGGTCGATCATGATGTCCTTTCTTGCTTTGGATCTTTATTTGTGTTGGTATAAATTTACATTAGGCTTCTTTGTTGTTGTGACATGTTTCCATTTTTTAATGTATTTTTCTTTATTATCTGCTCATAGGTTATGCTCTATGATACCCCTTTATTCTTCTACCTATCTTACATCCAAATTAGGGGGAGTATATTAATCTCTACCTTGATCTTTTCTATGAATCTGAATTGATGTGGCCTTGTCCATGTAGGCATATTCTCTTTTACCTTTATTTTTGATAAACCTTAATGGAAATGACCTTTTCCTTTTAGGTATTGTATCTCTAGTGATAAATATCCTATATTTTTCTTCCAAATATACCTCTATTCCTACTTTAATTTTTTCATCCCTTCTAGATCAATCGTTTGTATTTGTATAAGATCACTCAATTTGGATAGTACCACTATTATTCCTTTTGACATGAATTTGATGGGATGATAGTTATTTGTAACCTCTTTTTGCACCATTGCTATCTTATTTCTCTTAATTTGATTTTATTTTTGAAGACAAGGAAAATGAATAATGAAATAACACAAAGATAAATCATATAAACCAAATATTTTTCCTTAGTTCACCTTGCTCCTTAGATTGAGCCAAAGTGAAATGCACCCTTATCTACTTGCTTTACTCCATAAATGCTTGATTTTTTTGTTGAAATTAATATCATTTCTATTTTCAAACCATCACATAACAACACAAGGATGGATTTTGAAGATCAAATTGACAACATGAAATTTCTTGAAAGTGAATTATTAAAATGAGGAGAAAGGCCTCCAATTTATAGATTTTTGGTGGAATAAATGGAGGGCCAAGATGTGTTGAATAATGGAGGGATGAGAGTGAATGAAAGTGACTGTTAGGATTGAGTATTTAGACTTGTGACAAGGGAGACTAAGATAATGCCATGTGTCATGGGGAAGATGGCTAGGTGTGCTCAACATGTGTGAGAACACACATAAGGTGTTTGATGAATGTGATAAGTGGATGATTTGGCAATGGGAGGGGATGAGGAAATATAGGAAAGTGACAAGTGTGAGAAAAGGGAAAGGGTATGGTGGATACACATGTGTGAGCAAACAATAATTAGGCAAGTCAAAGGAAGAGGTGTAGGTGACCCTAGCATACTCATACATGTGTGGACAATGAGAAGAGGGGACAAATGTCACATGATGACAAGTTTGGAGATTTGAGGGAGTATAAAATCAGAGTAAATATTAGAGGAGATTTAATGAGGATTAATTAATTAATTAACTGAGATTAGAATACTTATTAAATGGTTGAATTAATTAAATTAATTAACCTTAGAAGAAAGGGGAAACATAATTAATTTAATTTAATTAATTATGAGGATGAATAATAATTAATTAATTAACTATAAGAATTCAAAAAGATAGTGAATTGTACAAAATAACTAATTAATATGTATTTGATTAAGTATATGGTGAATGACTGATTTTGGGGTGTCTACATTTTTTCCCTTTGATATGGCATTGTGACTAACAAAAGTGGTATTGGGTAAAGAAAATAAAATCATTTCCTAGTCAATTGAAATAAATAGTGGGAGATAGGTAGAGAAATTATGCCCCCTCAGGAAGTTTCCCACAAAAACGTGTTTAGATGATCTTGGAAAATGAAGAAACACATGTTAAAAATAGATAGAGGATGGAAAATGAGGAAGAATAGAAGAAAAATAGAGAAAAAGGGATGAAAATGAAGAAATTACAGAAGAAAAGATGAAAATGATGGAAAATTCAAGGCCTAAGCCTCTGAATTGGGGTTTGGGGGCTTTTAAATATGAATAAGGGAGTCTAAATAGATTCATTTACACTATGAGATTATAGAAGATCAAAGAACAATTAAAACAAAAAAATAAAGAGAAGATGGTTAATATTCCATGTCACACCCATCATGTGAAAAAAGTGCAACAATACTAGTAATTGGAGGGGTCAAGAGCATTGGTACGTATTGGAACTTGGGTCTTTCGGGTAGTCCACGGTGCAATAAATATGGGTAAATAATGGGAAATAACATGTGCTAATATATGGATCAATGACAATGATATGGGTTTATGATGTAAGAGAGTTCTTGCAACTCTCAGCACACTTCTAACACAAGAAACAATTTTAGGAAATGAATCATACAAAATAAGAATCAACAATAAGACAGATTGCTTATATTCCATAAGGTCTCCTAAAAATCTGTTGGAAGTTTGTCATGTATTGTCATTGATGTCACCATGTTGGTCCAGTATCGAGTACCGGTGTGCAGATCACACTCATCTCATCTGGTATTTGATTTGATATCTCTGGTATGTTGGTCTGGATATCTCCTCCAGTAATCAGTATGATTTGAGGTTTTGGAAAAAGGCTTATAACAGTTAGAAGCATGTATGCATGTATTCTTAAAATATTCATATGATCGAGTAATGCGTTGTCATCGGTTCTTGAGATTGCATTTCAGTATTAAGATAATCCTGGTCAACATGATGTTGCATGACACAGATGAATTACTTTTGATATGAATTCAACAAGTTATCATCTTGAAAATATGTTTTGCATCGATTAGGCCGACCTAATCAATGCATGCAGATACAATGGGTATATATACAAGATGGTTAGAAGATGAAGAATGCGATGAAGCAATGAAGGATAAGTAGTATGAATGCAAAAAGAATAATAAGTGTATGTATAAGAGAAGTGTTCGAACAGTGGTTGAAGATTAATGAATACACTGAGCATCAAAGGAACTGAACCTACACATGTGGTGTAACTCCTCAGTTCAACTCTGGTGGTTAGCCATTTTTGTTTACTTATTTTTGTAGGAAATGAGCCTCCATTTTTGGATAGTAAGTCCTTGTAAGTAGTGAGCTTTTGTATGTGGCTATGAGATTTTGTATGTGGTAGTGAGCCTCTTATTACTGATATTGATATAACTTTATATAATGTGAGTTAATCCTCACCGTGGTTTTTCCCTCATTGGGTTTTCCACGTAAAATATGGTGTTCATGTGTTGTGGATCTTGATGTTAGACTATTAATTTAATTTTCTCTGTGTTGTAATAAATTTTTAAGTATTTGTTCAATGAGTTTGTGTGGATACTGATTCACCCCCCCTCCTCAATATCTATTTTATTCAATAATTGGTATTAGAGCTTTGGTTCCTCTTGAGAAGTTAACAACTTGAGGGAGATCCTGCAGATTGAAAAAATGGATAAAGAAGAGCTCTAGATTGCCCTTGAAGATCTTGGCAAGGTTGAAATTGAAAATAGAGACCTGAAGGAAAATATTGATGAAGCAAATGATTGTATCTGGAAATTAAAAGAGCAGTTAAAGAAATTCAAGGAAAGATACAGAGAAGTGAGTGAGGAATCGAAGAAAGAAAATGATGAGAGTATCAGACTGAAATTGAAGATAGATGAAAAGAAGAAAGTTGAAGAATGTTTGAAAACAATGATACAAAGAAAATATTATGTTTGTCGTAGGCTTGAATAGGAAGTGATGAATCTAAAGACAAAACTTGAGAAAACAAAACTCTGTGAAGAGGATTTCAAGACAAGCTCCACCAAGCTTGATGAACTGATAGCAGGACAAAAACCTTCAAAAGACAAAAGTGGCTTAGGTAATGAAGTTGACGAAAAAATGCAGAATTCAAATACAGTAAATAATCAGAAGACTCGAGAAAAAGGAAAGCAAAGAAGAAACTTTGGAAGGAAACCACCTATCAGACAACCAAATGCACAAAGGTACTCATCATTAAAAGGTGTTTGTTTTTCATGTAATAAGTTTTGTCATAAGGTAACTGAGTGTAGGAATAGGTTGAATCAGTTTTCTGGTTCCTTCTTCAAACAATGTTATACATGCAAGAAGATAAGACATAAAGCTACTGAATGTAGATATTTGGTTATTCGAGTGATGATGAATCAATCATTCAATGGTTATCGTTATACCTGTAACATTTTTGGACATAAAGTGAATCAATGTAGAACATGGATGAATGAAAATTAGACAAGACATAGAAATATAGTCTGCTACTATTGTAAGAAACTAGGACATATCTCAAAGGTGTGCAAAAATAAAAAAGGTGAGCAGTCTGCTTCGATGGAAGATGATAAACCAGTTGAAAAGATTGATAAGGAAGAATTTAAGCAGGAAATGAGTAATATTTGGAAAAAGAAAGAAGATTAGAGTCTACTAATGCATCTGTACCCTCATTCGGTGTAGATGAATCCTTTGGGAATTAGACCTAGCTCAGTCTTAGGGGGAGCTTTATCAGAAAATCAATTAAAACCCCAAAAATATATTGTGTCAAGTGTTGGCGTGTGGATATGTTGTAAAGAATGACATAACAAAAGTGATGAAAAAGAAACCGAAAGAAAATATGCAAGCATGTTCTTTTGTAGAGTAAATTAGGGTTTCTCAGTATAAATGGAAGAGAAGTTTGTCAGCTTTTTGTAATTAATGTGAATTAGGGAAAAATGATTAAGTATAAAGGAAATCTCACAAATCATTTTGATCATCAAAATCATTTGAAGAATTCATAGAGCGCTTGGAACTTTTTTGAAGCATCTCTGAAGCGATTTGAAGACCCTCAAAGAAATCATTGTGGATATTCGATATTCGTGACGAAAATTTCCCCACCTCATGGAAACAAAAGAAGGTAACTGAATAATTTTCTTGTTAATGGAAATTTCTTAAAGAGGATCAAGTGGGAATACCCCTCTGAAGTTGAAAGGAGTTGAGATGGATGAGTTCAATCATCAGAAAATAAAGAGGTTGGAACCGAACGATTTACGAAACATACAAACTCTAGGTTTGGATATATGGGGGGAATTCTCTTGGTTTGCTGAAAAAGAGTTCATCTTGTTGCTTCTAAGAAAATTCAAGGATTGAAACATTATATTGGACAAACCTATCTTATTTCGAAAGAAGCAATCAAAGTGGTTATTAGACTGTGCGGTGTTGGAGAAGGAAATGACAGGAGTTGACAAAGATCTCTAGGCACTGTTAATCAATACTAATGGTGGTGCCTCGGTTAGGTATGTTGCATATGACATTTCTTATAAAATATTTTTTAGAAATTGTGAAGGCTCTACTTCGGCCATTGCAGTTTATCTGGCACATAAAATGGTAAAAGAGAACATACAATTTGATCTATGTAAGCTAATTCTTGAAAATATTACCGAGAATATACAAATGACACTAGGAGAAGGATACCCATTCTGTTTTGGGCCCTTTCTTACATGTTTGGTGCTTTATTTTTGAAATCACTACTTGGAAAGAAAGATGTTGAGTGGGAATCTGGGATTTCCGTTGCAGAAAAAATATTCAGGCACTTGGAAAGCTTGGAGGACAAAGAAAGTGCATGCAAAAACTTTTTTTTATCATTGTAGAATGTGATGAGCTCCGGTGAAGTCATGGTGAGTATATTTGAGGAAGGCTCTTCCTCTAGGATGAAGAAATTGGAAGTAGTCACTTGTGATTCCCCTCTGGAATCGAAGAAAATAAAAGTTGTCTCTGAGAATGTCATTGCTATCTTTGAAGAAAAGAAAAGTTGTCTCTGAGAATGTCATTGCTATCTTTGAAGAAAAGAAAGAAGAAGAAGAATCTTTGGCTGGATTAGAATCTTTCGATCCAGAAGGCATCTGGTCCATGTTAATAAAAGGAAAAATGAAGAAATTTGGTGATGTATGGAGTACGGCCTCACCCATTAACAAACTTAAAATTGATGATGCTTTAGTTGAATATCTTCTTCATAAAGGTATTGATGTATCTGATGTTTCTGATTTTTTACCTAAAAATTTAGTCGAAATAGTTGAAGAGAGAATGTTGCTTGAAGGTCCGGGAGGATGTAGGTTGGAAGCTTTAGTTAAGAAGAGGTGTTCAAAAGAAAAGTAGAGGTTATCTGAATTGATTGTAGAGACAAAGAAATTCATAAAAGAAATGTTAGACATATATAAGTATTGTCTCTGATGGCCTACTGCAGTTGATAACTTTCAAGGTAGAATTGAAGCAATAGAAGCTGAAGTGAACAACATTGGAAAGAAATTTGATATTTTTGGGGACAAATAAGGGAAGAAAAGGATAAGAATTGGTGAACTTCAAGATGAAATGATCATTGTGTAGAGGAAAATGGATGATGTAGTGAAGACCTTTTGGCTTCTTAAGGAAGTGGTTGAGGTCCAGTTAGACCATCTTTCCAGAATACTCTCTGATGTAGAAGATTGTAAGAAATAATGCTCATCCGTAGATTGGTCATCCTCCTTCACACTATTAGTTGTATTGGATAGTGTGTGTGTAAGAATGGAATCTACAGTCCTTGAATGGAAGAAATTATATCCTTTTATCAAAGAGAGGTACAAAAAAGTATTTCAGGTGACAAATGTCATTCTGGTTTGAAGGATTGGTTATTTAAAAGTTTTCAAAATTTTGAATGAATTAGGACTTTTTGAATAGTAGATGTCACCATTTTTACATCTTTTTGGAACCCTTTTCCATTGATGTCAAAGGGGGAGAGATTTGGAGAAGACTTGGAGAATTTTGGGAGTTTTTGAAAAAGGGAAATTTTTTGTTTTGGAGAAATTTTGAATCAAAATTTTTGCACATGTTGCCATTAATGACAAAGGGGGAGATTTTTGGAATTTTGTCATGTATTGTCATTGATGTCACCATGTTGGTCCAGTACTGAGTACTGGTGTGCAGATCACGCTCATCTCATCCAATATTTGATTCGGTATCTCTGGTATGTTGGTCCGGATATCTCCTCCGGTAATCAGTATGATCTGAGGTTTTGGAAAAAGGCTTATAATGGTTGGAAGCATGTATGCATGTATTCTTAGATATTCATATGATCGGGTAATGCATTGGAATCAGTTCTTGAGATTGCATTTCAGTATTAAGCTAATCCTGGCTGACATGATGTTGCATGACACAGATGAATTACTTTTGATATGAATTTGGCAAGTTATCATCTTGAATATGTTTTGCATCGATTAGGTCGACCTAATCAATGCATGCGGATAGAATAAGTATATATACAAGATGGTTAGAAGATGAAGAATGTGATGAAGCAATGAAGGATAAGTAGTGCGAATGCAAAAAGAAGAAGTGTATGTATGAGTGAAGTGTTCGAACAGTAGTTGAAGATTAGCGAATACACTGAGCATCAAATGAACTGAATCTACACATGTGGTGTAACTCCTCAGTTCAACTTTGGCGGTTGGCCATTTTTGTTTACTTATTTTTGTAGGCAGTGAGCCTCCATTTTTGGACAGTAATTCCTTGTAAGTAGTGAGCTTCTATATGTGGCAGTGAGCCTCTTATTATCGATATTGATATAAATTTATATACTGTGAGTTAATCCTCACCATGGTTTTTCCCTCATTGGGTTTTCCATGTAAAATATGGTGTTCATGTGTTGTGGAACTTGATGTTAGACTGTTACTTTAATTTTTTCTATGTTGTAATAAAGTTTTAAGTATTTGTTCAATGAGTTTGTGTGGATACTGATTCACCCCCCCCTCTCAGTATCTGGTTTATTCAACAAACTCATGGCTTTATGTCCAAAATGAGTTTACAATATGTGTAGCCTTCTAGATTTAAGGAATACATAAAAAATTAGATTCAAATATCTAATACAAACTGCAAAATTCGTTTACTAGAAGGACTTCTTCAATCCCATATCTTACTAGATTTCCATTCTTCTCTTGATTGCAACTCACCTGAAAAATCAATAACAAAATGTTTCAACAATATTTCAAACTTATTTTTTGTATAATTTCACAATCAACCAGCAACTACCATGTCTCCACACCTCTCATCAAGAAAAAATACACCCAAAATTCACCCCACCACCATCTAGAAATGAAAAATAAAATAAAAACAAGATAGTTTTGGCAACTCCTTCCAACAACCACTTTCTCCACAAATTTGTAACTCCTCCTCCACACCCCCAACTTGGAAAAATCAATTAAAATTCAAAGAATAAAATATTTAACTCACCAATTCATGATCAAACAATTCCAGGAAAATTGGTCTTCAATAGCCGACACATTGTTTCACCACTCCTCACAAATGGAGTCCAAATTCAAAAATTTCTCAACATGCACATCATGGGCATCCCATTCTTCCAACACTAATGAGGATTTATTAGATTCCTTACAAAAAATTGAAATCCTTAGGAAAATCCCACACATCAAGTTGCTTTTTTCCAATTCAAGCTTAAAATTATATTTTCCAAGACAAGCTCCAATTACACCAAGCAACAAAAATCAATCCAATTATTCAAATTCTAATTTTTAGACAAGAAAAAAAATGAAAAAAAATATTATTCCAATCCATGTCACATCAAAATTTAATTCTTTTTAGCTGATGCAAGATTTCCTAGAACCAAAAATTCTCTTGCATCAGACACCCATGATAGAAAGAAAATGTTTCATGAGTGAAACTCATAAACATTTATAAATTCCATGCTCATCCTGAATCCATCTGTCTACCTTATCTACATGAACATTCTTTCTCACATTTCCTTATAATTTGATGTCTCTTACATCCTTCATTCTTCCTCTCTTTCTCCCTCTTTTCACATAATCCAACTCCCACCAATTTGCACTGTGAAATTATTGAAAATCATAAGCATCCATTTCCTCTACCTTGGTAAAATCATAAAATTCATGCATTATCTCTTTCTCGATCACTACTGCAACAATTTGTTCTTCACTAATCTTGGTTTCAACGTTGTGTTCCTCTTTCTCCTTTACTTCTAAGGAATAAATTTCAGCTGCAATCTTTTCGTCCTCTACACTCACATCAGTGTTATTCAAACAAATAAGAGATTCATCCTTCCCATCCTACAATAAACTATCAATCACAAGATCTACATTTGCACCAATATCTTCATAAAAAAACTCAACTTCTAATTTCTCATCTGCTTCCACACATTCAACTGTAATACCTTCATCTACCAATGCATTCATTTCTACAATATCATCTTCTACGCTAATCATCATGCTCACATAAATAAGCAACAAAATTTTCACAAAAGATTAATTTTACCTCCTCTTTCTCCACTGAAACTTTCACTCTACCCATCTTGAATATAATCAACACTGCTACAAATTGCACTAGTAAATCATGATCTTCATCCTCATAATCCTTCACTAACTGTTTAACACCATTAATCAAATAATTTCTAGTGATATTACATACCTTTCCTTCTTCATTACTCAATGGCTTCAACTTGTACTTGATTCCATCCTTCATTAAGGAGTATGTATTGGCATACCCATCATGCACTACACACCTGTCAAATTACAAAGTTCTTCCTAAAAAATAATGGAAAACATCCATAGGCATAATATCACACATTATCTCATCATAATACTATCCTATCTTAAATTTCACCAAGCATTGTTCACTGACAAAAACTTTCTTATCATCTTATAACCAAAAAATCTGATATGAACGTGGGTGTTTTCTTCTTTCCAACTTTAGTTTATTTACCATTTCTTCAAAAACTAGATTATCTATACTTCCACCATAAATAATAACATTATATACTTTACCTTCACACTTACATCTTGTTCTGAATGATCTTTTACATTGATTTGATTCCTTTCCTTCATTCATCATGGCTCTTCTTATAACAAGTGCTTCTCCACTTTCTGTATCTTCTGAATGTGAAGACTTGACATCTTCCTCATTCACATTTTCTTCCCTTGCATTATTTCCAGTACTTCTATTGGTTCTTTCCTGATTATGATGGAAATCATAAGCTCTATGTCCCTCTTCTCCACACCTAAAATAAATTCCTTGAAAGCCCCCTCTTCTAAATCCTCTACCTGATCTTCCTCTTCCTTTGAAATTTTTCTCACGGGACTTGTTTGAACTCTCACCTTTTTCATCTTTGTTGTCCTTAGTGTCTTTAATCTATTGTTCATCCTCATTTTTCTACACATAATCTCTACAATTTCCTTTTTGTTTATTCTAAAATTTTCTATTCAACTTTTCCTCAACTTTCAAAGCAAATTGATAAGTTTCTTCCAAATTAAAAATTCTTAGCAAACTTAGTCCTTCTTGAATTCTTGGGTTTAGTCTATTTATGTATCGTGCTACCTTCTCCTTTTTGGCTTCTGAATGTCTCATTCTGATCATATTTTGTGAATTCTTCAGTACACTCTTTCACAGTCTTTGTTCCTTGTCTCATACTCTACATTTTCTTGAATAGCTCAAGTTCATAATCCATAGGAACAAATTATCTCTTCATATTTTCCACCATTCTATCCCACTTGGTGATCTTATCCTTTCCTCTCCTACCTCTTTCAATTTGTATTTTTTTCCACCAAACACTTGCATGTCCCTTTAATTTTGTCTTTGCAAAGTTCACTCTATTAAGGTCTTCAATCTCTTTGAATTCAAAGAATTTTTCCATGTCATTTATCTATTCTATGAGCTCTTCTGGATTCAAGATTCCATTAAATGTCGAGACCTCCATATTTTATCTCTTTCCTATCTTGGCAATGTCTCTAGAGAAATTTTATTTCTCCAGGATCTATTTCATCTTGTGCTTCTTCTTAGAATGGCTCCTCATTTTCAGCTTCATCTTCATCTTCACTCTCATCTCTTTCTCTATTTACAACTCTTCTGTGTAGCTCTTCCTACAACATCTCTACTTGAATTCTAAGGGATTTGAAATATTCCACACCAAGAGGGTTTCTACCTCCACCTCTACCACAATGGATACTCTCAGAGGCATTTCAACAACACCCACAACTCATAGGTCTTGCTATAAATTGTCTTTCTTCAGCATTTTGTCTGCAGAGTCAAGAACAACCTGCTCTAATACCACTGATGCAAGAGAGTTCCTATAACTCTCAGCACACTTCCATCACAAGAATAAGTTCCAAGAAATGAATCATATAAAATAAGAATCAACAACAAGAAAGATTGCTTATATTGCATAGGGTCTCCTACAACTCATGGATTTATGTACAAAATGAATTTACAATATGTGCAACCTTCTAGATTCAAGGAATACATAAAAAATTAGATTCAAATATTTGATACAAACTACAAAAATCATTTACTAGAAAGACTTCTTCAATACCATATCTTATTGCATTTCCATTCATCTCCTACTTGTAACTTTCACTTGAAAAATCAATAACCAAATGTTCCAATAATCTTTCAAACTTATTTTCTATAGAATTTCAAATTCAACCAGAAACTATCATTTCTCCACACCTCTCTCTAGGAAAAACTATGCCCGAACTTCACCCCACCACCATCTGGAAATGGAAAATAAAAATAAGATAGTTCTGGAAACTCATTCTAGCAACCACTCTCTCCACAAATCTGTAACTCCTCCATGCCCCCAACTTGGAAAAATAAATTAAAATTCATAGAATGAAATATTTAACGCACCAATGCATGAGAAAACAATTCCAAGAAAATTGGTCTTCAATAGTTAGCACATTGTTTCTCCACTCCTCACAAATGGAGTCCAAATTCAAAAATTGCTCAACATGCACATCATGGGTGTCCCATTTTTCTAGCACTGATGAGGAGTTATTAAATGCCTTAAAAAAAAATTTAAATCCCAAGGAAAATCCCATGCTCAAGTTATTTTTTCCCAATTCAAGCTTAAAATTACATTTTTCCAACACAAACTCCAATTTACATCAAGCAACAAAAATCAGTCCAATTATTCAAATTCTAATTTTTGGACAAGAAAAAAAGAATGACATAAAACATTATTCCAAGCCATGTTACATCAAAATTTAATTCTTTTTGGTTGATACAAGATTACCCACAATCACGAATTCTCCTGCATCAATTTAGCACTTGCATTAGTGGGATTGGCACTTGAGTAGAAGGTTAGCAGTTACACCCCAATTGTGTAATTATTATTTACTATTACTATGTAGGGTAAATATGAGTGTAATGTGAATTCAGGAGATGAATAAATTGTGCCCGCACTTTTTTTATCAATGCATTATGAATGATGTTATCTCATTTGAAGCTATGTGAAAAGTACTGCATATAATTGAATGGATGATTATTGAAGTAATATTTTGATTTTGGAGATGTGTTACATATACTGCATATTTTGTGAAAATTTGACTATTGTGGGCATGTGTTAGTGGTTGCAGCCTTGCAGGTATATGTTCAATTCCTCCAGGCGGAGGGGAATTATCACTTAGAAGAAGAACTTGGTCGGGTAACCGGTAATGTAAATTATCGAGCATACACACACCACAATAAAATAATTGAATTGAGTTGTTCAGTGGGAAGTTGGTAGGTCATCCTTAGTTGATGTGTCTGCATTAGTAGAGTCTTGTTTACTATTGAGTGCATTATTGGGTGATGTTTATCTATTTGATCTTTGGAGTTCTTTCTTGTTTTATTACAGTTATATTGATAAGGACATATGTGGAGTGCGAGTATATATATACACATGCATGTCAAAGAGATCTAATGACATGTATATGCTTATGTATAGATGTACCACACGTAAATTTTTATCAATACAATGATAATTGTGAATGGTTATATGTGAATTGAATTTGTACATATATATATAGTATATACGTATATCCATATGTATATATGTATCGATCCACATGTACAATGGAAAATGGACATGCCCATACGGATGTATCAATATATGTATACATACATATACATGTACATAGATGCATATACTTATATACATATATATGTATACAATTGATATATTGTGATTAGTATGTGAATACTATTATGATTATACTTGTTGTATATTGAATGTATACGTACATAGATGGATTATGATATATATATATATATAAATATATATTAACATATATATTGATTTTCGTATCAAAAACATATATATAGATATAAGCTAATATTTATATATATGTATGTATGCATGATATTATATATATCTATATATATTAATATATATTTAATACATTTTATGTTGCTTGAAATCAACTATCATTAGCAATGATAGAGGCCGATTATTAGAGGTCGATTATAAGTTACTTGTGACTGTATTTTGTATGACTGAGTTTTACTCTTGTTGCCACACATAGTGGAGCACATATACTATAATGTAGCTCACTACATTTAGTCGATATATGGTGAAGAATAAGTCAAAAAATTTATGGGGATCTTCTTTGACTTGGTAAATGTTGAATACCATGTCATTCTGCTTAAAACAACATTTGTAAAAGGAGAGCAAGGTGATGAGTGAATAAGTTGACAACTTTGTCAAACTGATTTAGTATCTGAATTGACTCATGCTAAGACTTGGTTGATGCAAACTTGGTGTTGCATATTTGATGTTGACTGGTTCAAATATGATAGAAATCGTGCCACTGTTGGATACTTAATATTTACTTGGTGCAGCCTTAAGAAACTTGTTTGTTGTAGATTTCCATTGTTTGAGTAATTCGAATAGCACCATATCAATCATGTGTTGATTTGAATAAGTCTCATATTGTTGTTAATCAACAGGGTCGATCTGTAGCTATGATTTGTTGAGTAAGAGCTTATATGTATGCCACCATTTTGCTAAGTTGAGTGAGTAGGCTATGCATGGAAATTGTTGTCAATATCCATGCCTAAATTGTAGGATGTGAGGCCTCACAGTTGCTGGATAAATATAAAGGAAAACTCATTGTTGAGGATGCATTCTTGCAAGTATTTTTACTCTATATTATTATCAGTTTAATTAGTTTTATTTGAGAGAGAGAGAGAGAGTTATATTTTATATGTGAGAGGATAGTATTTGAGATTAGTATGCTACCAACTTGAGTATTAGAGGTCTATTGTGACGTCTCTTGAGAAATTACAACCAAGCTAGTTGTTTTTTGGGGAAGCTATGTTGTCAATTAGTTGGATAAATGAAAATAAGCATGAGGATATCTCTTCTTTGCTATTTTATTTATGAAATTTTTTTCTCCATGAATGCTTTGAATTGTCTTTACGAGTACTTGCATTTAGGGAAACTAGAATGAATTTGAAAAGGAAAAAGAAGCTATTATGTTGTTTTTATGATGTTCTTGTATGTACTCCATAATAGGAGGTTGGTGTTTATTATAGGTATTATATACTAGATATGATTAAACATGAGTAGCACATGAGTTACTCTTAGCTAGGTTATTGATTTAACTAGAATAGCTTGTGTTTACTCCTAGGATTGTATAGCCAGTAAGGGAGGGATCTGTTAATGGTGTTTTCTGCACAGCAACAACTCAGACAGAATATGATATCCTATCTCTCTTGAAAGGTAAATCTCTATGGGAAAAGAGATAACCCCAAGGTCTCTAATGTCAGGTCTTGACAATGTAGTAAAACAACTCAGTGATAAATGTGAAAATGCTGGAAATCACAATGGGACCTTACTACGAGCAACACTGGACTTCAAATCTTATTAAATATAGACACTAAAGTGATACTTTCAAACTTGATTGGAACCTAGATAATAAAGAAAAAACAAAAGATAAAGGTTTTAGAGATAATCTAAAAACTACTTCTAACCCTAAGATTGAAAATGAAAAAGGATAAAATGCTTAAAATGGACCGATCTCTCATAAACTACTTTCTACTTGACCCAGATGAATCTGCAATTCCACAGAAATAGTGCAATCTTCTAAGGTATTGAAAGATTTTCAAATCATAAACATTCATTCAGTCAATCCTATAGAAATTGAGTTGAATAAACCTCCATAATTGAACTAAGCACAAATATAAGTCCAGGCTAACTTTTCAAAGCAGCTAACAATTAGCTAACTGCAAAAAAGTATGGACTAGAGATCACTGCAAACATTCCAAACATGAAACCCTAAGCATTATCAAATCATTTAACCATAAACATTAAGCAATTTGAAAGATAGAATAACAAGAACCATGACAGATGATATTCCAAAAGATAGATACCAAACACAATATCCCTCTTATATTAAATCATCCAAAAACAACAACAATTCCAGTTCTTCTGTTACAATATTTGCTTGGAAATAAACCATAACTTGCTCTAATATCACTTAGCTACTCCCCTGATCTACCTATCCTTCTATCTCTATTTTCTAATCTCTCTGTCTATCTTTCAAATGAGGCAACATGCCCGCTTTTATAGAGAATCCACAAGATAGGTCGGCCCAAATTATAATTTACAATAAAAACATGACCTACAAGAGGTCGGCCCAAAAGACATTCGAACATATGAAATGTGCCATAGCACCAATTTCATCCAAAACCGCCAAGCTATCAGAAGGTCGACCCAATACATGTGAATTAATGGGAAGCACAAATATCAATGTAACTCTATATAATCACTCCCCATCCTTGTCCTTAGTTTTATCTTCTTCAACATGTACGGCCAGTAGGAACCTATCCAGCTCAGCAATAGGTGGCACAGGCAAAACCCTAATCTTTCTCTCAAGAATCTTGATATCTTCTCTTGCTTGCCTAACTGTACCATCCCACTCAGTTTTGTTGGTCAAATATCTATCAATGACTGCAATGTATGTTGCTGCATCATCCAACTGATGTTTAGTAACTGACCCTTCGCTAACTGGAGAATACACATCTCTCCACCACTCTCTAAGCTGCTCCAAACTGAGATGCTTCGGAGCAAACTTCTTCCTTCCAGTCATGACCTCAAAGAATGAAATGCACCTCTCATGAACACCAGTTAAAGTATCCTCAATTTGCTTCGCCTGTTTGTGGATCTTTTTTAAGGCCTTCTGCCTCATTTACAAGATTTCATACCATTCCCAAGGTTCAGAAACTCTTGGAAAAGGAAGAATCTTGCACTGCACTAACTTGTCCTCGGTGAACCCCATGACTGTTGTAGTCTTTTGCAGCAAGAGGTTGGTATCCACATTATCCTGTGCCAATGCAGCTTTCAACCAATCAATTGACCTCAGTGCATCCCCTCCAGTGGATAATATGCCCTTAATGGCCTCATCTCCCTTAGCTTGGACACCTTGCAACCAGGTAACCGTAGCATGTGAAGTACCTTTCATCTTTTCCAACTCAGAAATTGTCTCCTAGGGTAGGAATCCTGTAGCAGAAGAGGAGCTAATAGCTTTCAAAAGTTTCATCAAATCCTGCAAGTATTTCCTTAGTTTTTCATTCTCCTTCTCTAACGCATGTCTGGTTTGCATTGCCTTCTTCAATCTCCCCACAATAACTACACTGGAACCCTCATACTCTTCAATGTCCTGCTCAACAGAAGCACGTCCCAAATCAACAGTCCGCACATTATATTCCTCAACAGTCACATCATCCCTATCTTTGTTTGAATTAGGGGTAGCAATATGGGCCACCCGATTACCTAACTTATCCCTCTCAATCCGGGATACAACCCTTGCCTTCTTCTTTGTTTTTTCCTTCTCCACATTAGCCATGAGGGCATCCCAATTGGGAGGAGCATCCTCCACTATTATCATTTTACTCTTCAGTTCCCTCTCAAGCCAATCAGGAATGGTAGACCCAGTCGGCATTGTATCTTGTTTATCCTGTTGTTCCTTCTGCTGATCAGTAGTTACATCCTTCTCAACACTTGGACTTTTAGGAACATCGACTGTTGGGCTCTCTTCCTACCGTACGTGTTCTTCTACAACAACCTCTACTGGTGAAGGAGCCCTAACTAGTATTTCCTCCTCCTTTTGAGGAGACTTGTCCATTTGTTCTCTTGTAGGAGAGTCTGCATGTGCCACCAAGGGAGATTGAACTACTTTATCAATTTTTGCCTCTGCATTAAAGAGGTCTCCTTCTTGAAATAATTCTTCCTACAAACCCTTAGGACTTTCATCTTTCCTTGGTTCTTCCTGTTGGTTACCAACATCCTGGGAAATAGAAACACTCACCTATTCAACAACAGGAATACTGACTGAGACCTTCTCCATTGCTACAGTGTCCTTCGGGGAAGGAGTCCTTGATCTCCTCATATAAACCTGGGTCCTCTCCCTTGAGCTCTCCACTTCTACCACTGGTGGCTCAATTTCCTTTTCAGCCTTGGGAACTTCCTCCACTTTTTGAGATGTCCTTGTAACCCTTCTCCTCTTTACTAGTGCATGGACACTTTCAACTTCTTCTTCTTCCTGGCCTTTCTCAACTTCCTTCTTAGAAGCATGTTTCCTCTTCTTAATAACAGGCTTCCTTTGTTTGACCACCTCTGCTGCCTTTTCAGCTTACACTTCCCTTACCTGAATTTTGAAGGGAGAGTCCATCTTTTCCTTGCCCTTTTGATCTGGTTCAATCAAAGCCTCAGAAGCAGAATGAGACTCTAAGTCTCCCATTAACTCATAGGTGCATGGAACACCCTCGCTCTCTAGCTCCAATATTTTGTGCTTCAACCACATTTTGGTGTACTTAATCACTGGGGCCATAATTTGATCTAAGTCGGTCTTTTCCTCCTCTAACCAGTCAACTTCTCCCACTAGTTTGTCTTTTATTGCCTCACACACATGACCTTGGATCACATTTCCATCTTCCTCAATCTGGTCCGAGATGGCCTTCACATTATACAGTCTTACCAAGTCCACTGGCAGTCTGGAAAACCTTTTCTTCCTTACCTCAAACTCGTCAGCAAGGTTAATCTAGTAATCCTCAATTTGAGGCTTATGGCTATAATATCTATTGGCCTTCTTCTGAGCCTCACCAGTAACATCAACACTTGCTCTCTTAGAATGAAAAGAGAGCCCAAGAGTACCCATCTCCTCCTTCGAAGCATGAGCAGACTGAATGGAGGCACAAACTTCACCCATTCCTATCTTCAAAGGGAAATCATTCCCAAAACCTGCCTTGTGCATTTCTCCCTTTACTACATTGTCAAAGTCACAAATCTGCCTAGTGACTTCCAACAACACAACATGATCAGTGGGATATCTAGGGAGTCTGTAAGGAGCCCTCTGAAAACCATCAACCCTAATATATGAAGGTTGGGAACTGAATAAACCAAGCTCCATACCTTCCTATCAATTCTTTTGCCTTGTCTGAGATTCTTACATGCTCTGCACCTTGGAGCAATCTGGTGATATACATTGTGAAGGCATCGTTTGATCTCCTATAGCTTCCACCAGTTAGGTACAACTGTGGATACACTTCGTAGATAGCATCCTACCCAAAGATACCTCTAGTGCTCAATCCCTTATACGGATGAAACCTCGCCAATGAGTACACTAGGTAGGAGGTCATAGTAAAAGTCTTGGTCTGCAAGACATTGCAAAACTAATGATGGATCACAACACTGATGGCACCTGCCCAGTGATAGTCAAATCCTTGCTCCATTCTAGCAATCACATGGAACATCGAGGTCTCAAAGATCCCCGCACTCCTCAATCCTACCAACCTGTTGAGAAGGGTGATCACATTATAGTACTCCCTTTTGAACTTAAGCCTGAACAGTTGCTTGGGCAACTTAGAGAAATGGGATTTAGGCTTCTCTAGCCAAGAGTTGATCACCTGTTGAGATTTGACAATGTTCTCCTCATAATATTTTTTAGCCCCATCCTTGTCAAAGGCTACCACATGGGATCTGTTAGGCATGTCAAATGTTGCAACAATGGACACCGGACTGAATCCTGCAAGAATCCTACCTTGAGGGCCAATAATCCTCTATGTACCCCTATCATAATTCCTGGCACACTCTAGCACCAGCTCATAACACTACACCGTAGAAGGAAAGCCTGCCACATGAGCCAGTTTGGAGTCCACCATTCTCCTTGACAACAGAGGAAGGTTAGGTGTTGACATCTCAGCCTTGAATTCCTCGTAATCCCACATGCCTACATTTGTGTCTATAATTCTTGACCAAATTGAGATTAGTTTACTCTCATGAATTCTGCTCTTCATATCCAACTTAACCTTCTCTGCATCCGAGATGGCAAAAGCCTTTGCACTAGGATCCATTACCTTTCCCTTTCCTCGTCCTACAACATTCTATCCTGATCCTGCCTACAAACACATGAAAGCAATATACAATTAGATCTATAAGAAGAAATAAGCACAAAAATTTAGTACCTCAAAGTTTGGGATTTTTCCCCCCTCGCGGATTCTGCACTAGGAAGGATTTTCGGGAAAATCCGAACTAGGCGGATTCCAGCGAACCAAACATACAAAATCCCAAAACATCATTTAAATCACCAACTTAATCAAGCAAAAGCATTAAGAATAATTAGCATAAGCTCCTTAAGTTAATCAAATATATCACCAAGAAACCCACAATCTATAACCATCAAATTCAACATTTCCCCAAAACACCCAGAAGAATCCGTCGAAGACGGATTCTGGCGAAATTAACAACAGTTACAACTAACTCGGGGAAAATGAAAGGACACAGACTGTTCGGGAAAATCCGGATGGAACGGATTTTGGTGAACTCCAGATTTAACAGTATCAAAGCTCAAAATCAATAAAATGACCCGACCGCAGACCTCGAGAAAATCCGGATGGAACGGATTTTGGCGAAGCCAAATGAAATTCGACAGAAAGTAAAAAAAGAAGAAGAGATAGAAAATTCGGGGAAATCCAGGGAAAGCGAAATTCCACGAAGACCTTGAAAACCCGAACCTGTCTACATCCTTGGTACTTTCATCAAATCAATTCATATCACTCTGGATCTATACCAGAACTCCGAAACCAACAAACCTAGGACCTTGAGAAATAAAATGTGAACTAAGGACACTCTTCATAGAAATTTGAAGAGGATTGGCCATGCCCTAGATTGAAAACCCAAATGTCCATGAAAGCATAGACGACTTGCTAATATACCTAAATGGAGAGTATGAAACCATAGCAAGCCCATGCTTAAAATAAAAAGCAACACCAGACAAAGATGCACATGCACGATAAATAGAAACGGACTGGTGCACCAAATGAAAAACCCAAAATGCACAATGATGACGCGCATCCAGAAAAAACCAGGAAACCTACGAAAGACTCCCCAAGCAACAAAGAAAAGCCCTTGAAATCAATAGAGAATAGGGCATATCTACATACCATGGAAATGCAAAGGTTGAAACTGGTGAAGTCGAGATATAACTGCTCAATGCAAACCGAATACAACCCACGCATAGGAAATGCAAATGCACAATCTAAATGGCCTCGAAAATCCAAATATCCAGCAAACACCAAGAACCTCAACACACAATCCCAAATGATAGCAAATGCACAAACTCAAATGATCAATTACTCCTCAAGGGATCAATATATCAAAGCCAAAAGACCTCCGCACAAACGCCATTAATGCATTCAACAAGACAACCGCGACCACAAAAGACTTTCGGGGATTTGAAATCACCATGGATTTTGGGGATTCGACACTGCCATGAATTTCGGGGAAATCTGGGATGTGCGGACTTTCCCTAAAGTAGTGCAAAATTAGCAATTTCGGACAATAGGAAGGAACCGAGAGAATCCGGCCCAGGCAGATTTTCCCGAAACAGTGAAAAAACCCGAGATAAAGCCAAAACTTCATATTTTCAATATAGCTCAAAAGAATGCCACTTCAATTGGAAAAATGGTCGTTAAAGCACAGAACCGAGCAAGCAAAAACCCCCAAAAATAAGGGTCAAAACACCAAAAGCGACAAAAGAAGAGGGTCCCCACATTCAGTGGGGTGTGTGTGCAAAACACTACACAACAGGATCTTGTGTATTTACTTTGTTAAATTAGATTTATTCCAAGTTTGTAGAAATGGTGATAGGTTATCTCTAGGGTGATAGATTATACATTGAAGGAAATACCTATGTGTAGTTTAAGATGGCCTTAAGTCAAATCAACCCTGAGTAGTGTATGTGATAGATGGCCTTCATTCAGATTACCGTTTAAGAACACTTTGGCCAAAGTAGTGTGACTGCATCTGGCTCCACTGTTAGTTCACCATGATCCAGTATTACATGCTAGTTCGAGATTGTGGGATTACAAAGTTCTATTTATGTAGGACAACACTATGATCAGTTGGTTTTTGTTATTCGAGTACTCTACCAATCTCTTCATTAAAGGGAAGGTCCATCTATCAAATGATAGATGTGCGAGGGACCACATATGAGTTTGTGGTTGGCGAAAAAGTGCTTGAGTGATGCTTCTCCTCCATAGAAGATGACAAAAGAACCAAGATTTAAAAAGGAAGGATCCTGTACCATCTTTAAGCTATTTTTTCTAAAGCTTATTGAGCTATGTATGTTAACGTATGAATTCTTGTATGATTGTAACTTGTGAATTCATTATAATGAAATGGAATCCTTATTGTATTTTGTATGGCATCTTTGTTCATATATTCTCAATAAAGAAAATAATTTTTTTATTGCAATGGCTTGTACATAGTTTATTTACTTGCAAAGTGAAAACTTGGGAACTTTTACTTCATTGAAGGGTTGGCGTGTTACATTAGCGATGCATGAGAAAATATCATCTACATAGGAAATAACATGTGCTAATATATGGATCAACACCTACAACATGGGTTTAGCACTTGAATTAGTGGGATTGTCACTTGAGTAGTAGGTTAGCGATGCATGAGAAAAGATCATTTGAATAGGAAAGAAACATGTGCTAATATATGGATCAATTCCTATGACATGGGTTTAGCACTTGCATTAGTGGGATTGGTGCTTGAGTAGTGGGTTAGTGATGCACGAGAAAATATCATCTACATGTGAAAAAGGCTCACTTAAGCTTTTAGCACTTGTGTGGGGAAAATATCATTTGCACTTGTAGTGATTTTATTGGGAAAATCTCACTTGCACTTATAAAACTTGTGTGGTTAGGGTAGTGCATGTGATGTTTAGCGCTTGCATAGGTGAATTAGCACTTATGTGGATTAGTAAATATGGGTCAAAGATAGCACTTGCATGGAGAAAAAGATGCTTGTGTGGATAAGTGAATATGATCCAAGGGTGGTTACAAGGCGTCTTCAAGCCTCATACTTTATTAAATTAATGTTTTATTAAAATGGGTGATGCCTAAGACTATATGCAAGAGGAAGTCAAACATCCTATTCTAATGAGTGATTTTAAGCTATGAAACAAAGTACATGCTTATGATAAAATGAAATATAACTTGGAAAGAGTTTTATCTACATAAATCATTTGAAATTTAATCTACATTTACAAAAAAATAAAAATATTGTTGCACGTAAATAAAATCTTTTACTTAGCTATTTGAAATGAAAACATTTAAAATTCTCAACTATTTCTCTTGAACTACCAATTATTTTCTTAAAAAATTAATTAATCAATTTTTTTGAGTTCACACTATGTACTAACCTTTATTTCTACATAATGCAATACTTTCCTTATATCAATAATAAAAAAAATAAATACACCAAACAACATAGACAACATACATAAACTTAACCTACAAGTACAAACTTTATAGACACAATTACTTAAACATAAATATTAGAAAAAATAAAACCACTTATCTCTATTATGCTGATCTTATTCCTTGGTTGAGTGTCCAACTCTTTGGAGGATGGAATTCTATGGCTTATAGAATCATTCACAAATTATAGCAATGCATTTAAAATGAAAATAATACTTAAAGCTTTAATAGAGTAATATTATAATATCTACATGCATAAAATTTCTTATCTAATGAATATAAAAAAGAGATATGTACTATGATCTAATACCTAAACTTCAACATCGTGGACATCATCCACAGATGTTGTTATGATTCTATTAAGATAATTTCATCAATAGTTGCATTTAATAAAATAATTTATCTATCATAATTTTGAGAATTTCAACATCAAGCAAGATTTTCCATCTTCATTGATTTCTAGAGAATCAGTTCCACATTGCAATTATTTTTGGCTCACTACAAGACATAAGATAAGTCCCTCCAAAATTATTCCCCTAGCAAATTTGGATTGTGACAATTCAAGATTTGTTGTAGTTATTTCAAATCTTTTGAAGGTGTGGCATAAATTTTCCTTTTTTATGGAATTTTTATGCTTAGTTAAGCATCACTTACTACTCTATTTTCATAGAAACAAATATTTCAACCATATTTGTTAGCATTAAAATACATGCTTAATATAGAGAAGACAATGAGCATGCATACATTATCATTAACTAGGATAGCAAAAAAATTATTACATGATCACATTAATTTTGTCATGGTAAGGGTTATGGGTGGTAAAGGAAGGGAATTTTTTTTTTAATTAAAGATCAACATTTATACCTCATCATTGTCCCCTAGGCCTAAGGTTAAGTAGGTCCTCCTACTTACTTTATGTAAATATCCTTGCCTCTTTCTATTTTATTGATTGTTTTTCTTGTTTTCTCCTCACCTATTACAATCCTATTCATATTTTTTATAGTTTTCATACATTATATGGGTAGAGGGATCCATTTACTAAGGATTAATTATTATGTATCCTATACCATTCTCCATCTTTTTTTCCATATTTAAAAATACCACTCAAATTATTCATTGTTAACACACAGTGGAGTGATTAGCTAAAGAAGAAGAGAGGCCTAAATCTCATTCCAATTCATCTCTCCCTAAATTCATATATTAGTTCTATAACTTCTTTATCCCTCTAGAAGGATCCCATGATGTTCCCTAGAGATATTACTTATCTTTTCCTTAGTTGCATAGATAGAGGGTTATATCACTCTTCACAAGCCACAAAGGCTACTTTTGGTAAATCAAGAATGGCATTAGAAATATTTTCATAGCATAACTTATGTTTGTTAGTGTATTTTTTGGACATGGCAGGTCTTAGAAGGTCAAGGGAAGAAACAAAACATATCACAAAGTACTGGAGGAAGACCGTGGTACTGAGAGAAGGCACTAGTCACTAGTAGGAGTCATGTCCCTTAAAGGGAACACATGTATATATTCCATATGTAATAGGTATGGAGATAGACATGTAATGGAATATAAGGATAAGATAGGATAAACATACTAATAGAGTAGAGACTAGACCTACCCTTTTGTATCTACTATAATATAATATATATAAAGGATTTATAAAGAAAATATGTGTGCTATGGATATATATGATCATTTTATTTTGTTAGTATGATATTGTATGACATGTATGCCTTATAGATTCCTACCGTATATGCTTATTTCTCTTACTATGTCCTCTGGGGTATAAATAGACTACTCAAGGAGTACCAGGGTACAACTCTCCAGACTATACTTTCCCCCATTTCTCTTGCCAACATTGGTTTTTTTGTCAAGACCTTGGAGAGAACAATAAATAAATTTGAAGCCCAAAAAGAGTAGGAAAGTTGGTAGAAAAACAAAATTTCTAGTCAGACCCTAAGGGTTGCCTTTGTGAGAGGGGGGTAGGCCATTAGGGGATGACGAATTGAAAGGAGGGAAGGATCCCAAAGATCTTTGAAAAGATGTGATTGTTCAAAAGATTCCTTCAAAACCTTGATATAGGAGGAAAATATAGAAGTCTGGACCAAGGATACATATGGGAATAGGGAAAAACAAAATGAAGAGAGAGGTACCTGAAATCATCTAATTAGGAATGGAAATGAATGTGTGAGAAAGAAAACTAAAACAAACCCATGAAAGAGAAGAAAGGTGCTATAAGAGGGAAATTGAAAGAAGAGAGAAAGAAAAAGTGGGAAAAATGGCAAAGGAAATCTTAAATAAATGAGTGTAGCATGGCGAGAAATAATCTAGAAATATAATGCATGGAGTATGCATAACCCATGACAATATATCTTTTTTATTTCCAGGAACAACCAAGCTACATCCAATCATAGAGGCATCATGATAAGAAGGTGATTTTCATCTAAAGAACCGATCAAACCCATGCCACCCTCTACACATAGTAATCTCCCCATTAGTAGTCATACTCCCTCCTCATGGTGATCAACATGATCAAACATACAATCAACATTTTCTCCACTCAATTGTTTCCCTCCAATATTCGTGCTACTATTTATTATTTTTAACAAATTTTTGTATTGTAACCATTTTGTTTTGTAACTATTAGTGGTGAGTCGAACCACCTGGTTGAAAATGTTAACTACAGTTTTTTTGAAACCATCAAATATAACCTAATGGTTTGGATAAACCATTAAGTGCTTGTAAAGGGGGACTTATTCTTTTTCTACATCTCACAAACAAGGAGTTGGATTTTCACGTGTAATTAGTCGATGGGAAGTTGGTTCCATTATCTACACTTTGGTGTCATGAAAATTTTAATTTTGTGTTGTTTATTAACATTTTTTGGCTTTTGAAGTCAATATTGTATGTAAATTTCAATTGGGCATAACTCTCACCCTCATAAAATTTTCATAATGTTTTTTATTCCTATCAAAATTTTGCAAGAAATTTGAATCTTCTTGTAATTTTAAGATTTATCTAGCCCATTTCTCTAAAATTGTAACCATTCGATCAAGGCTAGGGTGGCCACTATCCATGACAGGCCCAAGGACATTCCCAAGCAACAAAAGTTTATCTTGAACACCCACCTCCTACAAGAAAGTGATTGTAGGGATGGTATCACTTCCATTGGGGAAATCAATAAATGGTTGCTTAAAGGGAATAGTGCCATTGAGAGATGGGTGACTAATGTGGGGCCTAGACAAAGCTACTGCAAACCATTGGCAAAAAGAAGGCTATGGACTCCAGAAGAGAGGAAAATCTACTACAAGAAAACCTGGTGGAAGCAGAGACTTTGTTGCAGGTTGAGCCTAATAATTTTAGTCTTAGTGAGGAGCTAACCACGACTAAAGACAATCTTAGGAGGCTCCAAGCCCATAAAAAAAATGCCTCAAAATAAGGGCTAAGCTAAACTAGCTAAATTTTGGTGACAAAGGATCGAAGTTCTTCTTTAATTATATCAAAAAAAAATTTCATAGAGAACAAATTGGGAAAATCTACGAGGATGGTACTCTTTACTCATCTCAGGAAGATATTCTAAAGCAATTACATTGCTTATATAGGAAGCTCTTCACCTCTGAAAGTAATGGGGTAAGCAATAGGGAGACTAGGGAATGCATTAAGGGGATTATCCCCAAAAAAAATAGCCAGGAGGATGCCTCCAAACTTGCAGTCGACTTATCTAAAGGGGAAATAGAGAGAGCCATCCAATCTATGAGTAATGAAAAATCCCCTGGTTGTGATGGTTTATCTGTGGAATTTTACAAGACCTTCAATGAGTGGATAAGTGATGACCTACTCCAAGTGTACCAAGAGACCCTAGAGAAGGGATCCTTGGGAAAAAACATAAATAAAGGCCCAATCAAATTCCTTCCCAAAGGGGGAGACAAGACACTTATTAAAAACTGGAGACCCATTACACTTTTGAACGTCTCCTATAAAATACTAGCAAAGGTCATGGCTTTGAGGTTGGTGGAAATCCTCCCCAAATTAATTAATAGCACACATACTAGCTTCATCAAAGGGTGATATATTTTAGAGAACCTAATCATAAGTTGGGAGGCAATGGAATGGTTGAAATAGTCTGGCCAAAATCCTGCTATGCTTCTGCTAGACTTTGAGAAAGCTTACGATAGGGTGGAATGGAATTTCTTGAGAACAACCTTGGAAGCCTTTGGATTCCCTACAAAGTTTTTCAATGCAATTAATACTTTACTAAAGGATTCTAATGCATAGGTGGAGGTCAATGACTCACTTTCAGATGAAATTCCCCTAGAGCATTCCATCAGATAGGGTTACCCACTTCCCCTTGCCCTTTTTGTAATTGCCTCAGATGCACTTCACTACTTGTTAAGAGACCAGTCGATATCCCCCAAGGTCAAAGGAATTACTCTCCCAAATCAAGAGGAACTAATCAATATCTAATTTGTGGACGACACAACCATCTTCATAGAGCTTGAAGAGAGTAACCATGGGATTCTTATGGAGAAATTAAACTTGTTCTGTCAGGAATCAGGGGACAAGATATCCAAAGCTAAATCAAACTTTCTAGGATTGGATGATTCCACCAAATTGGCTGCAAGAATATGAATTTTAGTGGGGTGGTCCCAGTAAACAAGGTACTCGGGAATCCCATATTTTATCAGCCCTAACCTCAAGGATATGTGGCTATGGATAAGTTCAAAAATTGAGAAGAAGCTGGAAAGATGGAATAGACAATACCTTTCCCTTGCAGGTAGTATACAAGTTTTCCATAAACTTTTGTCATCCTACAGTATCTATTTTTCTTTTGTTTGGTTCTTTAGAAGTTACCAAGTAAATGAAATACAAAAAATAATTAGATTTTTTTTGTGGTTGGAAGGAAAAGGAAGGAAGAAGAAGCACTATGTGAAGTGGGAATGGTGCTATTTGGAAAAATTGAAGGGGGTATATGGCTCAAGGACCCGAGGGTTCAAGGCATCGCTCTTGCTATCAAGTGGATTGCGAGGGCAATGTACAGTGAGGAGCCTTGGAAAGTTTTGGTAAGAAATAATATATGGCTTGCTTCCCCTAAGCAAGCAAAATCATGGAAGATGCTGCCTCATTATGATATTCTCATAAGTACTCAATGTCCCTCACTGGCTCACTAGTTTTCAAAAGCCTATGGAAGGCTTGGGAGCTGGTGAAGCATAAAGTTAAACTTAAAAGATGTAATGTGCAAGGAAACAATAATTTAAACTATCAATCTTATTGTTCCCTTTGGTGGGACTTGGAGCATAAGGGTAAGCCCCCGCCTTGCTTCAAGGGTGCTCTAAAAAAAATTGGAATCTCTATGGCATCTAAAACTTTCATAATATTATGGAAAATGGGAAAATCAAAACCTGGGACAAGCTAGTTGTTGAATTCAATTTAAATACTAGTATTAGCAGAAAATACAATGTTATCTGTGAAGTTTGTAAAGATGCTAATTTTCCTTGTAATTCTGATGTTAATTTTAATGTTGTGAATGACATAATTTGGGATGATAGCACTCCATTGGTGGAAATTAAATCAAAAGCTATTTACAAAATGCTAACTAGTGATATTTCTATTTGGAACCATGTTAATAATTGTTAGGGTTTGAATTTCCATGATAGTAGATGGCAACAAATCTTTTCTTCTATTTGGTATAATGTAAAAGAGCCCAGCAAGGCTTGCTTCAGATGGAAACTCTTGTTGCATAGACTCCCTTTTAAAGTGAACCATTATGGAGTGGATTTGTGCAGCATATGCAGGACTCCATAAACAATTATCCATATCATTTTTGAGTGTCTTTATTCTAAAGAGGTTTGGAATATATTTTGTAATTAAATTACAGTCTGCAATAATGATGGAAAGCTGAATTGGTATGAGATTGTGTTCAATAATAGGAAAATAAGTAAAGATCTGCATATCATTTGGGACTATCTCTCTACTGAAATTTTATGGCATATTTGGAAGGCAAGGAATGAGGAAAATTTTCAAGGGAGAATAAGGTGGCTTCTTGAGTTTAATAAGAGACTCACATTTCTTTCCATTGTCTTGTAGGTGACAGTGACTATGGAGATCTCAATGGGTAAGTTTATGAGGCTAATTGTCAATGGGGTCATGATTGTAAACAAGTCAAAAGTCAAATATGGGCATACTTGGCATCACAAACAAGGGGATTCAAAGAATTTCCTCAAAGCACTAAGGAAATTTTAGAGGGTTTTCAATGACACTATTGTGGGGAATCCCCCTGCTAGAAATATTAAAAGCCTGTAAATGATCTACAATGTTGTTGATCCTCCTATCTCTAAAGATGCTTCTATGGTGAAACCTAATGATAGTGAGGCCAATTTTGGTGACTCTAAAGAATACAAAAAGGGTTGTGAGAGTTAGTAGGGGTGTTGTTACTAGTTAGTGTCTTATATAGTAGGATTTAACAGTATATATGTAGTACTTCATTGTTCATGTTAGTAGTGTTGGGTTGCATCATCCACTCATGCGCTTCAAGAAGATTGAAGAATATTAAATAGTAGCCTTATGGCTATTTAATATTGTGGCTGACTTTCCTTAAGATCATATTGTATTTAATATTGTAGCCGACTTTATTTTTATTGTTTTGTTTCTCAAGATGGGCTGACCTACTTCAAGGTTGATCATAATATGTATTTATAGAAGGTCGAATGTGCTCATCTAATTCATCCCATTCAAGCAAGTTCGCTATTAAAGAGCAGAGCAGAATTCGCATCTTCCTAGCAATAGATCCGATTTCGAGGAAGAACATATTCATTTGTATCTTGTGCATCTAGGAGAGGTGCAACTTCATTGTATTCATTATTGGCCATTACTGGGCCTGAGTTGTAAGCAGATTTCTACTCTTGTGCTACATTATATAAGAGATTCATTTGTTGGGTTTTTCTCCCTTAGGAGGAGGGTTTTCCCAGGGTATCTAATTGTGTTCATTGTCTCATGTGTTGCATTTTCTGATTGCTTTCATTTTTGTATATCTGTTCATTAAAACAACAACATGGTATCAGAGCGGGTTCGTAAAAGTTCTGATCAGATATGTCAAGAAACGAAGCAAGTTAAATATCAGGAGGAGTCGTAAATTGCTAAGGGAGTCGGTATGTTAAAGTGATGAATTTCTCAGGAGATTCTTGACTGCTAGCCACTGCCGATGAAGTGTCGCTGAATAATCTTTACAGTGATGAAGTCGGTATTCTGAAAAATTATATTACCATCACTATTTGATAATCGTGGGAGTATTATCAGGTCTATATGAGTCACTAAAGATCAAGGGATGACAATAAGTTGAGTTGTCATTTCCAGCAATAGCATAAATTGCTTTATGAAGAAATTAAGAATAATCAGGCCCATGAAATCTTTTAGTGATTAGTTCTATCGAGCATACTAAGAGAAACACGACCAATACAATGAAAGGATTTCAGGAAGAAAATCAATCAAAGTTTCAATACAAATGATGCCGCTAGTACTCAGTTAAAGACAGAGGAATATAAGACATGGAAATACAAGGTAAAGTCGTCTAATGAATTAAACTTGATTCAAGCCGATAATTATCTAGAGCTTTCACCAGGTTGGGAGACTTTCAAGATTATCCCATGTGGATTGGTCGATGTCACATTAAGTTGTCACTTCTTAATAATTAGGGATATATTTGAATAAATCAACATATTATTCCTTCGAGGCTACTGAAGCAATATTGAGTTCGGGGAATTCAATAATGTATTCCTCTAAATTATAAGGCACTGCTTAAGTTAGCAGGCAGACAACTTACAAGGCTATAAAGGAAGTCCAAGGATTCATAATGTGTTAAATTCCACCGCTCATGGCACACAATTGTGGTTTCTACCAGGATCGACACCATCAGGGCACAAGGTCAGGTTTGCCTTGGACAAGTTCACTTCAGCTGTGTGGAAATCATCATCATGACATTATTTTCCTCGAATTGCTTGCTGGAGGTGCCAACACGTTTCTGAAGGTACAGGTCGTGATCATATTTTCTTAGTGTAGTCTCCAAGGACAAAAGTCAAAATAAGATTTGAATGGTCTTTTTTGACCACATTCAAATATTAAGGATATCACTTCTTCCTACTGTCAGAAGGATAAGTCAGCAAATATTAGTGTATGTTCAGTGGGGAAAAGGCTAGGAGAAATCTCTACTGAAGGAAAGGTTGTTTTCACATTCCTCCTGCATCATTTTCGGTAATCCAGAGAAGGGGGATTTGCCTCTAATTACAATGATGATCATCAGACCAGATAAAGAGAGAATGTCTATTCAGTATTGATTTCACCATATAAATCTAGGAAGCTTTGGTGCCTTGATTATTTGGAGATATTTGTCACCTATGTTTGGAGATGATTTGTGGATCACTACAAACTCTGAGAAGTGGTTTCTTGTTAGGTGTAAATCATGGCATCACTGAAGGTGGCCAAGATGGAACAATGCCACCGATCCAGCTTTATGGTGTACCATCAATTTAAGAGATAAGTATTCCTTGTTTTTTATTGTATTCACCATTCTAGGCTAAAATTCAATTTGTTGAGTTGTTAAAATCTGACATTATTTACTTAGGATTATGTGTGACCAGTAAATAGTTATCATTGTGTTAAGATTCTTTATATTTGTTCATTGCAAGTAGTATCATGCTAAATTGTGAAGATTGTCTTTTGAGATTAGCTCTTCCGAGAAATTGAAAGAAAGACATGTCATGATTGATGAATTAATTATCTATTACTCAGGAGATTTTTGAAGTATTGCATGGTTGAATAATGTTCATGAATTGTTTTGTGGCTACTAATTCATGCTATTGAGATAGTCAATCATGTATGCTCCTAGTTATGGTATGTCTATTTGAGATAGTTGAGTTCCATGAACTATGAGTAATCTCTTGTTAATGATTTCAGGATAAATCAGAAGTGTAAGAGATTGCTTTCAAGAAGAGCGTGATGCATCCTATAGGTTGAAGGATGGAGACTCTACCTATAGCCTTGAGACTAAATAATTAGCTGAAGTCATCTTTTGGAAAAAGAAGAATTAACCTTAAGAGGGAGTTCTATGACAACCCTGAATCTCTACAGAGGTGTGCATTGGAAACCATTTCTCTAAAGGCAAGTGTTGCTGGCAATGAGGTCAAGTGGTTGATGCAAGAGAATGAAGATTCAGAGGGAGCCTAGTGAACCTAAATAAGATGGTTGTGTTGCTCTAGATGTTGTTTCAGTTGAGGCCTGCGATGATATCCTGGTTCAACATGAAGTATACCACTATATCAAAGATATGGTATTGAGAAAAGATATTCAGCTGAGGTATATCGACACTGATGAGTAGATGGTAGTCATTCCCATCAAGCATCTCTTCAGGATAATGTTTGTGTACCTTCGAGACAAGTTTGATATGGTGGAGAATGAAGTTCTAGCTGAGAGGGAGTCTCAATATCAGTAATCTTCAAATTTGATAATGCATTTCTCTATTGAGAGAGATTTGAGGTGTAAGCCCTTGATAATGCATTTCTCTATTGAGAGAGATTTGAGTTGCAAGTCCTTGTTAATGCATTTCTCCATTGAGAGAGATTTGAGGTGCAAGCCCTTGGTAGTGCATTTCTCTTTGAGAGAGATTTGAGGTGAAAGCCCTTGTTTCCATCCTCTGAAGGAGTCATGGTGGATGTCATGTGTGTGACTCCATGACAACATCACGTGAGGGAGCCCATGATGATTTTCTTGTTCTAACCATCCATGGAGGTAGCCATGATGGTTGATATCACGATGAGGTGATATCCGATATCATAGTGAGGTGATATTTTATTGTGCTTTCACGATGAGGTGATGAGCTCTTTTATCATATTGAGATGATGTGTGTTGCTTGTGTAGGTGGAAGTTCATCCCTAGCTGAGAGGGAGTGTTTATGTTAGCAGCGTCGGGCTGCATCTTCCACTCATGCAGTTCAAGAAGATTGAAGAATATTAAATAGTAGCCTTATGGCTATTTAATATTGTGGCCGACTTTCCTTAATATCATATTGCATTTAATATTGTAGCCGACTTTATTTTTATTGTTTTTTTTCTCAAGATGGGCTGGCCTACTTCAAGGTTGATCACAGTATGTATTTATAGAAGGTCCAATGTGCTCATCTAATTCATCCCATTCAAGCAAGTTCGCTATTAAAGAGCAGAGCAGAATTCACATCTTCATAGCAGTAGATCTGATTTCAAGGAAGAACATATTCATTTGTATCTTGTGCATCTAGGAGAGGTGTGACTTCAGTATATTCATTATTGGCCATTACTGGGCCTGAGTTGTAAGCATATTTTTGCTCTTGTGCTACATTATATAAGAGATTCATTTGCTGGGTTTTTCTCCCTCAGGAGGAGGTTTTTCCCAGGGTATCTGATTGTGTTCATTGTCTCATGTGTTGCATTTTCTGATTGCTTTCATTTCTGTATATCTGTTCATTAAAACAACAACATTCATGAACTAAACCTGATATTCATGGCTTTTTTGGTATGATCTGATATGTATATCCTGGAATGTAAATCTTGTAAAGCTCTAAAAATTCTCTAAATAGCATACTACCAGTGCTTACCATGATGTATCTATGACTCATTTTACAATTATTAATACACTTTTTTTTGTAAAAATCATCATGCATTCTAAATGGTCAATTTGGAATTCAATCTTAATACAAGTTGTAATTTATCTTACACATTTTTTTGGGTAGCCTATGTTTCAATACTCTTCATATATTGATAGACATACTATTTTACTTAATTTTGTTCACTTTTGGAAGGCTATCAATTCATTCTTTTAGATTCCTAGTTAATACCAAAATGCATTTCACATAATAATTATACCATGTCTAGAAATTTCAAAATGAAATTCAAATATTGTGGGAGAAATCAACATGGTGATAAATTATGTCCTCATGTCTCACATAAACCCATCTAATTCCTATTGGATATCATAAAACCTCCATCACATGATGCTACATTTGAATCCAGTGTTGATATCTCCATGGCTTCTAATGATTCTTTACACCAGGACATTGATATTATGTTTTCAAATCCACCACTTTGGGACACGTTTCTACCATAAATAACATCTATGTTTTTAGAGTCTTGTATTGCAAATTTGGATGACACTATTAAGGAAATTCATCTTATTTTTATGTCATATTTGACAAAGTTGCATCACCATTGCCATCTTTGGATATTTCTCTTACCTTTCCTAAACCAACTACTATAGTGTCATATTCTACAGATATTCATTATGAGAGGGTAAGATTGTATTTCACATTGATACTTGCCAATAATTAGACCATGTATAGAAATTGTAGAATTAAATGCACATATTATGGGAGAAATCAATATGGGGATGAATTATGTCTTCATGTCTCACATCAACTAATCCTTGATTCCTATTGAAGATAAAAAAAACCTCCATCACTTCTTGCTATGTATGAATCCATCAATACCCAATTTTCATGAGATGAAATATCTAACTCAGTCATCATCTACTTTGACATCCTCTATAGCAATGTCATACTCTCATTAGTCCAGTTATCTCCATATATACATGGCTCTTATTCCTGAATCTTAAATGATACCTGATCCATTTGAATAAAATTTGTCACATGTTAGCATTGGCTTGGATATCTTTGAGCATCATTCAAAGAAATCATAGGTAGTGTCTTAGTATTTTATCATGTGCACAATTCAGATACATTCATCTTACTTCCTAAATATTCCTATCAAGAATGGGAAGTCATCTTGTACACATTTTTGGGTTGTTTATTCCCAAGGGTAGAAATGTTGTTCAATGATCATGATCATTTTCAACATCTAGTTTTGAGCATCTACAAACACTACAATCATCATTTTGAGGGGAGGTTGCATGGTTTCTCTTCTCATTGTTAGTGTAAACAGTGTCATTATTTGCCTAGATAGCTAATCACCTTTCTAGGATTGACCTATTCACACCTAGCTTAAGTTTACCTAGTTTTATTTTTCTTTTATCTCACTTCATAGCATTGAGACATGCACCCTTATGACTTGAGACACCTATTGAAACTTGCTTAGCCACTTTACAAGTGAGATCACAAGTGTCCCACCTATAGAGGGGTAGTCAGTCATTCAGTCCTACCTTCTCACCTTATCATCCTTTCCTATATATGCAAGGCTTGATCATTGTATTATACACTCTTCATTTCATATTTTATAGACATACTATTATTCATATTTTATTCACTTGTGGAAGTTGTTTCATGCTCTCTTTGATCTTTTCATTCTCCAACATGGTATTAGAGCCATGAGAGCATTTCCTTCATGAATTGAGGTGATTCTTACACATAGCCCTACCAATGGAGTGCCATGGAGCCAAACGGTCGACACCATCACATTCAAAAGGCTTGGGAAATGAAAAATACCTTTCATTTTGTCAATTTTGGTAATTTTCATTTTTTGCACTTTTTTGGCCTATGTTCCCATTTTACAAAAAGTAAAAATTTGAAAAAAAAAATAGCAGAGGGCCAATATGCCCGCCATTTTTTCGTCTTTATTATCTCACAAGAAATCTTAGCCAATTTCATACATCTTGGTCATTTCTACTTATTTGAAGACTTTTCTCTCTATTTGCATAGTTTCAAACACTCTAGTATGTAGCATCTCAACCACCAAAACCCCCAAATCCCCATTACCAACTACTTTGGGTATGGTGTAGAGTTTCTTGTGAAGGTATTCATGTCTTGTTATTTTCAACAAAGATTGTGTGGGAATTAAAGTTTACAAACTCAAATTTTCCAAAAATAAATTATCCCAGCCTTTTTATCCTCAAAGACTACATCAACAAACATTGAACTTCAAATAAGAAAGTATCAATTAATGCATCTAAGTAAGAATTCGTGGGTTGCACTTGCATTGCACACAGGCAAGAAGGAATAGACAATTTTCAGCTCCTCCTATGCTTTCCACAACCCTATCACACATGTAACCACCAAGTGCAACATCATCCTTCCACATGGACAAAACTTCACAAAGTAGCAATATCATGTCTATTCTCCTCCTGCACAGGCCCATTTGACTCACTACCTCTCTCATCCTAGGCGGCGTAGCAAGATCTATCATAGATATAGGATTGGGTAGAGAGTTGTTCCTCTTAGACAAAGTGTCATATAGGATCATAATATAGTGAAAAGGAATTTGTATGCTTCCACACAACCCCACACAAACACATGATATTCCATATTTGGTGCACAAGAAGCCATTTCACCATTCCCATCCCTTTGACCAAGTTCTTTTCCAATGGTTAATTTTTTTTTAAAGTTAGAATCAACTAAGTCAGAGCATTATTTTTTTCTATTTTAATTTTTTTTAAACATGACATTTAATGCTAACTAAAAAATGACTTAGTTAAATTAAAAAATTGATTGTGAGTTAACCATAAAGTTCTTGTAAGGGGGTTTCATTTTCATTTTATGATATCTTGCAAACAAGGGGTCGGTTTTTCGATTGTGAATAGTCATTGGAAAGTTTGTTTTGATACCAATGTTTTAGCATCAAGATTTTTTCAATTTGTCAATGTTTAATTGCATATTTTAACTTACAAAGTCAACATTGTAAGCAAATTTTGATGAGGTATAAATTTCACCCCGGTTATCAAAATTTTACAAACTTTTTTTATTTCTATCAGAATTTTGTAATGAGCCTAATTTTGCATGTAAAAATAAAATATAGGTTTCCATTTTTTCACAAAATTGTAAAAAAATTGTGTTATAAATGGAAGATTTTGGCATCTAATATTCATAACTTGTAAAAATTTCTTGCACATTATTTTGGGGGCTATAATCAACACTAATCATTCTTTGGGGGCTCTTTGAATAAAGGGGAAATCTAGGTGTTTCTATTTTTTAGTTTTTTGGTTCATGTGAACATGTCTCTCACACTAAATCCTTGCCATTTGAATATTCTTTTTAATCCTCGTAATAAATGGAAAATCAAATGAAAATATTGTGGAAAGAAAAGGCGATGAAAGTTGGTTTCATCGAACTGAGGAATTGGAACAAATTATTCTGAGTCATGGTATTTCCTTACCTAATTCTCTAGTTCCAACACATGTAAAAACATCATTTAGTCTCACCTAGACATCTTATGAGACATCATCATTTGGGGATGAACAATGTAGTCTAATGACTTGCATTGATATCTAATCACCCATATCAATTATTTCTACATCTAAATTAGGTGTTGACTCATTAGTGAGTTCTTATAATTCTTTGCATCAGTACATTGCTATATTTTCATTCTAGATCCACCACATTCAGATGCATATCTACTAGACATAACATGCTTGTTTGTAGAATCTTGGATTTTAGATTTGGATGACACTATTGAGGATATTCATCTTCTATTTGATTCAACATCTTTGATGAAGTTGTATCACCATTTTCATATTTGTATATTTCTCTTGCCTCACCTACATTGAATTCTATCATGATAGATTATAAAGGCATTCATGATTTATCATCATTTGTAGTATCAGGTTCACATCGGTCTAGGCATAACCATACATCCATGGTCCTTATTCCAGAATCACCTATGGTACTTGATCCATATTATTATCATTTTTCACACATCAAAATTGTTTTGAAGATATTTGAGCATCATTTGAAGGAATCATTTGCATCATTTCAGTCTTTGGATCATGTGCATGATTCAAAGACTTTGATCATACTTGTGTATTCCTATCTAGAATGGGAAGTAATATTGCACACATTTGTGGTGTTGTTTCTTCCCAAGGGGATAAATGTTGTTCAATGTTCATGGATCATCTTCAACATCAAATTTCAGGCATCTACCAACACTACATACATCATTATAAGGGGAGTCTACATGGTTTCTCTTCTAATATCATTTTTGGGAGGAAGCATTTCCTCACATGGAGTTCATTACTTCACAATTTTGGGGGGAGTCACATGACCTCTCTTTTATCTCCTATGGGGAGAAAATTCATTGTACTTTGTGCTAGAAGTATTCCATGGGGGATGATAATGAGTCCTCCATATATCACTTATCTTCTTCACTTGTACATTTCATTTAATTGCATTCACATCGTTCTCTTTTGGAGAGGGGTTTTATTTTGCACTAGGTTTTCTCCTTTACTCCACTTGATGAGATATTTGTACATGAGTAACTAACATGGCCTATTAGCTGTGACTCATCATTAGTGCATACATTAATCCTTGAGTTGCACTTAAGGGGGGTGTTAGAGTAAATAGTGTCATTGTCACCTTTCTAGGATTGACCTATTCATACCTAGCTTAAGCTTACTTAGGTTTCTTTTTCTTTTGTCTCACTTCATAACATTGAGACGTGTTTCCTCATGACATGAGACACCTATTGACACTTTATCACCCACTTGTCAAGTGATCTCACAAGTGTCCCACCTATAGAGGGGTAGTTAGTCATTCAGTCCTACCTTCCCACCTTCTCATCCTTGCCTATATATGCAAGGCTTGATAATGATATTATAAACTCTTCATTTCATATTTAATAGAAATTATATTGTGCATATTTTATTCACTTGTGGAAGTTGTTTCATGCTCTCTTTGATCTTGGCATTCTCCAACATTCATCTTAGTTTTGGGAGGAAGCATTTTGTCACATGGATTTATTTCCTTCTTCATCTTTTGGGGGGTTTTATAAACCTTCTCTCTTTTCTCTCCTATAGTGGGAACATTTTTTGTACTTTGTGTTAGAAATATTTCTTGGGGGTCATGATAAGTCCTCATTATATCACTTATCTTCTTCACTTGTAGATTTAATTGCATTTACATCATCTCTTTTGGAGAGCAGTTTTATTTCCCATTGGGTTTTCTCCTTTACTTTGTTTTGAGATTTTTTTTGTACATGAGTGCCTAACATGGCCTAATATCTAGGACTCATCATCTTTTCATTACTCTCTATTTTTCTCTTAAGTTGGAGTGTTAGTCTAAATAGTGTCCTTACATATTTAGTTAGGATATCGCCTTTCTAGGCTTGACCTATTCACACTTAGCTTAAGTTTACTTAGAATTTTTATGATTTTGTCTCACTTCATATAGTTAATACATGTTTCCTTATCATTTTGGACACCTATTATATTATACTTTCTTCTTGCTCACACACTTATCAAGTGAGCTTACAAGTGTTACACCTTTAGAGGGGTAGTTACAGTTTCACTCCTACCTTCTCACCTCATCTACCTTGTCTAGATATGTAAGGTCTATATGTACATTTTTCCCACTCTTTACTTTATACTATAGGAATTACTATTATGCTCAATTTTGTTCATTAGTTGAAGGTTACCAATTTATGCTTTCAAATCTTGGCTAATCCCAACAAAAAGGATACAAGTCTTTAATTTGGAATTATTTTATGATAAGAAAAAATGTGGATAAGGTGCCTATAGTTATCTTTGATTATAATTAAGAATTGGATGAATAGGAAAAATCCTTGATGCAACATTATTTAATAGATAAATTTAGTGTCTTTTGGGAAATTTTGGGTATTTTACATGAATGGATTTTAAAGCTATGGAAACCCTTTCTAAAAGAAGAAATTAAGATTTATCTTATGCACGAGGCTTCTTTGTTATGGGATGTATGGTTTATAATGGAATGATAAATATTATCACTTAAATTTAATGGGTCTAGAAAGGTTATATTTAAAATCTTAAACCCTATTATTCATCTTGCACACTTGTTCAAGACTCCTCTATATTTTCTATGTGCATGTGCATTTTTTATTCACCATTATATTATTGGTGCAACTCTAGGTTTTAGGACATAATGAATTCCTTGAGTGAGTATTTTTTATATGGATCATAAATTTAGAGAATACTCACACCACTTTTCCTCAAATCTAAATAAAAATAAGCATATATGAGGGTTTCTAGAAGAGACCTTGTTGAATAAAGGTGGGGAATCCTATGCAATAGCTTGGTTGAGTGAATGTTCCTTTCCAAATAAATTATTGTTTTGTTTATGTGAATATTTGGATTCTCACTTCCCTAAGATAATCTCTTCACTTAATATGGAGAGTAAGAATAAACTCACTTCATAAGAAACTTGGTGGAAAGAGATAAAGCCTCACAATATGATAGTCTTTCCAAGAAAGGAGAATTAAGCCTTTGAAGGTTCTAAGTTTGTGTCTAATTAATAGTAGGATTTGATTTATTATTTAGATAAGGGAAATGGAGGTTTGGGTGGTATATCTAATTCTCCAGGGAAGTGTGATCTCCATGTTGATAATAAAAAGAGACTTTTTAAAATCTCCCTCTCAAAACTTGGTAGTAGCCTCTTACTTAGTCTCACTTAGAAATGATATCATCATTAGATTTTGAGATTGAGAGGGAAGATTTTTAGAGTTTAGTAGATTCATTTTTTATTTTGGAATGCATGTTTCACTTTCCTTTTTATTAGGAATGACTAAGGTTAAAAGAATAAAGATCTCCCATAAAAAAATCATAGTAGATGACACTTAGATTATCCAAAAGCATTAGAAAGAGAATTCTTATACTTTAAAGGCATCCAAGTAGTGGATTGAAGGAGTGAAAGTGTTAGAAATTAGGATCTTAGGTTACTAATCATTATAGAGAAAGATAAGATAAATAAAATAAGAATTACAAGATACATAGATTAAGTATGTTACACAATATATACATGGGTAAAACCATTCCAAGTAAAAAAAAACCATAAAGAAACATTCAATTATAAAAAACTTAAAAAATGGTCTATTAAAATATATAATGAACCTAAGGATACTCTTCTCTTTACTTCCACATGGTCAATACTACCACTTGTACATAGTGATGGAATTCACTATTAATCCAAATTCCCTTACCTCTAAATTATAGAGAAGCTCCTTAAACAAAGGAGAAAGAGTGGTAATATACCTAAAAATATATTAGACACATCTTTCAAAACTACCATTTATAAATAATTAATAATATAATATTTTATCAAATTATTAATATTTAAATAGTGTTTGATTTATAAAACATATAATATGTATAAGAGTTTATAATCTTACATAAGAAAAATATATAAATATAATATTTAAGGGTGTGACACATGATGAAATATTATAAAACCCCCCTAATGTTAATAGGGAACATAACTTGTCAATTTCTTTTTCTTTTTTTTGGTGAAAGTGGCAAGCCACTATAATATATTATATAATCAAATAAGTGTAATATCGCAAAATTGCACCTAGGGGAAATTTCACATTTTTGCATCTTGCCTAGCATTTATGACACCTGAGGAGCATTAATGACAAAATCCCATGAGACAAAATTTCATGATTCTGACTCCATCTAGACACATGGCGAAACGACAGAAGCCTGACAAGGCATTTCCTAAAAATCTAGGCCTTGGACACCTGCGTGGCACGCAAGCGTCCGCACAACATGATAGCATCCTGACGGTTTTCTGAGTTTGAAACGACGAATCTAGATCCCTGACCCTTGTGACACGTGTCCTAGCGGTTAGGTCTCGAATGAAACGGCTCTGTGCCGCCCTTGCATGCATGAAAAAATCCTTTTGGCCCTCATTTTGGGGTTGGAAGCTATCAATTCAAGCATTGTCACCACTTGCTCTAGTCTTGGGTAAGCCCTATCCTTGAATAGCAAAAATTTCATTGGCGAAGCCATGCCAGACTGAGGTCCCTCCAATAGCTACCAACTCTCAAGAAAGCACATTGCAATGCGCTCGTGTGCTCTGAAAGAGGGTCTTGACCCATGGGTAATGCTCTCTCTCCTTATCACTCCTTCCCACTGGTTCATTTACTACTTTGTGATGTGGGCTCTACTCCGAAGCGAGTTTTTTTTTCACCATATACTTTGTTATTTCCTTTACACTCTCTACCAAACTTGGTTGTCCATGGAGGTGGAAACACCAATATGGGGGTCTGACTGAGGCAGGACCCTCTACAACCCCAACCTTTTCCCCTTGATCTTTTGTGTGCAGGTTACAAAGGGAAGCTTAGAATAAAGATTCAGACGCATGAAGGTGATCTTGTCTTAAGTTCTCTTGCTTTTTCCTTTAATTCCTAGTTTTCTATCGATTGTTTGGCCCTACACGCCTTTAGGCCTGAGTTGAGAAATAAGATTCAACTTCATTCATCTAAGCTCTTGAGTTCTTTGTAACTTAGGATGCCAACGTGACAACAACGTGCTGCCCTGACATCTTTTGGCCGAGAGCTCCTCAATTGGGGATAGAAGTCTTGAAGTCTTATTCTTTCGGTACCTGAAGATACTTTCTCGCTTTCCTTCACAATCCATTCAGTTTGAGGTGTATAAGGGCAGTTCCTTCCCTGGTGATCTCTTGAGAAGAAAGAGACCCATGTGCAACAAATCCCTCTTATATCACATTTTGGTGAACCTGATGTGAACCGTCAGATCCGCTTTCATAATTTTTCTAGCTATGATGAGTCTTTTTTTCTGAACGATATTTCGATATGTTGGAAGATTCTCTAGATGATTTCCTAGAAGCACTCTCCCCTATCTTTAAATATTCAAAACAAACTATTTCCTTGCTAGCTGAAGAGTCAGTAAATGTGGTGGTAGTTTATGTGGCTCCTCCAAGCCCTAAGAAACCCATCATTTATGTGACCCCAGCTGAACCATTCCCTAGAAAGGAATACTCTGTCTATGGAATTTTAGGCCGTAGCAATCCATCAAACTTATATTCGAGATTTGCAAAGGCTACCAACTCTACTTCTTATAACGTTGTCGAACATACGTACCCTACAAGGGGAAACATACAAAACCTAGAACAACAAGTTGTTGTTCCTACACTGCAACCAAGTCAAACTTCTACTCCTTTACCACCGTCACAACCTGAAATTCCTCTAGCTCCCAAGCTCGTGATCAAAGCACTGAGCGATTACGATCTTGTCGAGAAACTCTGTGTTACTCTGGCTAAGATCTCGCTTTGGGATTTGCTTCAAACTGGTCCGGTTTATCAAGAGATGTTGCAAGAAGCCTTACAAAATATCCTCTTGCTTGCCTTGGCTAGGCCTATGGACATTGATGTGTTGATGGCACATATTCGAGTGGATTCACTGAATATTACGTTCCACCCACAAGAACTCCTGCCTCCGGACATGCAGAAACAAGTGGAACCTTTGATGATCATAGTAAATATTAACATCGGTATTAGAAATACCCTCATTGACACTGGTTCATCTCTCAATGTTTACAGTATAGATCTACTACCTATGATCAAGGTTGATTCATCTTCTTTATATATATGTGGGTTTGATAACGCTGGCAGCCAAGCTCTAGGTACAATAATGTTACCTTTGTAGTTGGGCCCTGTTACTTTGCCTATGTTGGTCTATGTAATGTCCGACCCATTACCATTCAATCTTCTTTTAGGAAGACCTTGGATTCACGACATGGGTGCAGTAAATTTTGTACCCTACATCGTTCCTTGAAGTTCGTTGCTAACAATCGGGTGGTTACGGTTAAAGTAGATCCAGAGGCTGTGAACCTTTGTTTACTAAAGTTGTAAAGTTGTTCCTCGAGCGAGTATCAATCGAGATGAGCTGCCTAAGATGGAAGAATGTGAATCCCCTTCATCTTCTCCTTCATCTCCTAAAATGAATGCTCTCTTAGGTGATGATTGGGGTTCCATGAAATTCCTCGAATTCTTCATAGCGGAGTACAAGTTGGACCCCTCCAATATAGAATTCCTAGATTTTGCTAACATGAGGATGAATGACCCTCCCATTGAAAAAGCGAGGTGTGATCTTATCTAGGAGACCACTCCTACCTAGGAGAGTGACTCAATCTCTGAAAAGGAGGTGGATGCCTGCGAACCGAGTAAGGGAAGTGGGAACGCTCCCATAGAAACTTTTGATGTCCATTGGTGGAATGAGACACTCTATGTAGAGCCACCCCCTCCTGAAACTCTACAAGCTTGCTACGGTTTTGGTTACAAAATTTCTTCTTGGTATGGCTATGGGTAGAAGGGCCTAGGATGTATTGAACAAGGAATACAAGTCCCTATTCAGTTTAAGCAGCGACAACGCTATCTAAGTTTGGGATGCCCTATTAAACATTCTAGACAAAAACCTGGGTGGAGTGTTAATATGATTTCGGTCGAACCGTTGAGTTTAATCCATCTTGAGTTGATAGAAGAAAGAAGATAGGCTGAGAAGGTTCTTGTAGATGTCTTCTCTTCGGATGAAGCATTGGGGTAATTTCTACGTGCTTATTCTTTGTTACCTCCTTATCATCACAAGAAATGATTTTCGTATCGCTTACATAAACAAGCATACTTTGGAGAATCCGTTCTCAGCATTGATGAGGAAGACCCTCTATCTAACGTTAGTGATGATGTTCTGATATCTCATCCCAAGGACCGCAGTTCCCTCCTTAAAGGGGATACTGTTGAAGTCCCCGTGGATGAAAAATCTTTAGAAAAACTAATCAAGATTGGGAAGTGCCTCTCTTCCGAGGAAGCAGATGAACACTCCGCTCTCTTGCGTGCTTACCCCGATATCTTCACTTGGACATATGAAGATATTCCTAGTATTGATGAAACCATAGTGGTCCATAATATCATTCTATGTCCCGACACTAAGCCCGTTAAGAAAAAAAATTGAAAGATCAATCCTAGGGTAGCTTTAATGGTCAAGACTGAGATAGAGAAGCTATTGAAGGTAGGCTTTATCCATCCCATTGAGTATTCTCCCTAGATTTTGAATATAGTTACCATTCTCAAACTTGACATCCGTATTCGTATATGCATTGACTTTTAGGACCTTAACGAGGCTTCTCTTAAGGATGATTTCCCATTACCTAATATAGATATGATTGTGGACTCAACCGTAGGCCATGCACCGTTATCTTTTATGGATGATTTCTCGGGTTATAATCAGATCCGTATTAATCTGGACGATCAATACAAGACAACCTTTACTACCCCTTGGGGGAATTTCTACTATTTGGTCATGCCCTTTGGGTTAAAGAATGCAAAAGTGACTTATCAATGAGCGATGACCTTGATATTTCATGATTTCATTCAGAAGATCTTGGAAGACTATGTCGATGAAATCTTGGAAAAATCTATAAACCGTCAAGATCATGTGAAGAATCTTCATCTTATCTTTGAAAGGATTTGACTTTACAAGATGAGACTCAATCCCCAAAAGTGTGTCTTTAGTGTTGATGCTGGAAAGCTCCTCGGGTTTATAGTCTCTCATAATGGAATCAAGGTTGACACGAATAATATTGATACTATTGTTAACATGTCTCCACTAAGGAACATCACCAAATTGCAAAGTTTACAGGGGAAGATTCAAACAATTCGTAGATTCATATCTCAGTTGGCTGACCGTACCCTTCCTTTCACTCGGTTACTAAAAAAGGATATCCGCTTCATATGGGATGAAGGATGCTAGAGAGATTTTGAATCCATCAAATCCTACTTGACCAATCTTCCTATATTAATGTCAGCTATGCAAGATATAACTTTCTTGCTTTACCTCATTGCTTCACCATACACTTTGGCAGCCTTGCTAGCCTAGTATGATGATGTAGGAAGAGAAAGAGCGGTCTACTACATTAGTCATGTCCTTGTCGATTATGAAACTTGTTATTCATCCATGGAGAAGTAGTGCCTTGCTCTAGTATTTGCTACGTAGAAGCTAAGGCACTATCTCCTCCATGTTGAAACTCATGTCATAGTAAAAATACATCTTTTGAAACATTTGTTCTCTAGCGTCGACCTTGTTGGGAGATCAACGAAGTGGGTTATGTTGCTTTTTGAGTTTGATATAAAAAAATTCACTCAGAAATTGGTAAAAGGACAAGCGGTTTCTGACCAATTGGCAGACACCCCCTCATCTTGCTCCTTCCCCGGGTTGGACCTATTCCTTGATGAGAATATCTTCACAATCAACTATGACCTCGAATGGAAAATTTACTTCGATGGATTGAGGTGTCAAACCGATTCTGGAGCGGGTGTGGTCCTGATATCCCCCAAAGGTAAACTCGTCCCCTTATCCTTTCAATTAGATTTTCCTTGCACTAATAATGTCGCTAAGTACGAAGCTCTCATTGGCGGTTTGTTTGTCGCGATTGCATTGAAAATTAAACATCTCCATTTACTAGGTGACTCTGAACTTATTGTGAATTAGACCATGGGAACTTATCAAGCCAAACAAAGTAAGTTGTCTTGATATCGAGACCTTGCTCTATCCTTTCTTAATCAGTTTTCCTCTTTCATCATAAACAACATTCCTAGGTGAGAAAATAGACATGTGGATGCCATGGAAAACGTTGCTTCCCTGGTACCTTCAAAAGAGGATACAAAGGAATATCACTTCATGGTTTAGGTCGCACGAACCCCGGTAGTTCCCGATCACTTGCACCCAAGTCTTTGGTTTGCCTTAATTCAGACTCGGGAGAGTGGTTCTCTAGTATCTACAATTACTTAAAGACTGGAAACTTTCCTGATGTTGTAAAGAAAAACAATCACACTCGTATACGAAATATTTCAGCCCGTTATGTCATCTTAGCCAATGTTCTTTATCGAAAAGCATATAATGGCTTGCTGCTAAGATGCCTCACTAAAGCGGAAATACCCCTTGCACTTAAAGAAGCCCATGCGGGCTCTGGGGGTGGACATTTTGGTGGTAGATCCCTGGTGAGGAAACTGATACACATGGGATAGTATTGGCAGATGATGGAACAAGACTCCTTCGGTTTCGTCAAGAAGTGCCTTCAATGTCAACAACATAGTCGTCTTATCCATGCTCTTGCTTAGGAGTTGTAAAATCAAACTTCTCCTTAGTTGTTCATAAAATGGGGGTTGGACATTATTGGGAAAATATCACCTCCTTCTTCCAAAGGACATACCTTTATTATCATCACTGCAGATTATTACACAAAATGGGTTGAGGCTATTTTGCTCTGATCCATGAGTGCTGAAACTATCTATAGATTCCTATTGAACAATATCATTTCTCATTTTGGACTTCCTGCTACACTTGTTTCTGAAAAATGGTACACCATTTAAAAACAAAGAAGTAAAGCAGTTCTTGGAAAAATTTCACAGTCAACATAGGTTTTCTACACTGTATTATCTGCAATTCAATGGCCAAGCAAAAGCTTCTAATAAAACACTTGAGCTCATCCTTCACAAAACAGTTAATAAACATGGAAAAGATTGACACATCCAACTGACATATGCTTTATGGGCTTAACGCACAAGTGTTCACACGATGACGGGAATGACGCCTTTTAACCTCTTGTATGCCGTCGAAGTTATCATGCCGTTAGAATTGGAAATTGCATCTTTACGGGTTTCCCTTAGGGGGGTGGTTAACGATGAAACCTATTGGGTTAACTATTTGCATCAGCTTGAAATGCTCGACGAGCACCACTTACAGGCCCTCAATCATCTTAAAGCTTATCAACGGTCGCTATCCAGACAATCTATTTAGGGTGTGCTTCCTAGGACCTTCAAACTAGGAGACTTGCTTTTGTATGAAAAATCAGCGGAATGTAAATGCGCCACTTGATCAGAAAGGGAAATTTAGTCCTAATTGGCTAGGTCCTTACATTGTGGTTTCCGTATATGGTTCAGGTGCTTATGGATCGTCATCTATGGATGAAATACCTTTGAAAGAACCTGTCAATGCGATGCATCTTCATCGATATTATGCATAGTGTTCTAATGTACCGGGTATGTGGTGTTCTCCCTAAAAGGTAGTAATGCTGCATATTAACATTTACTCATTTTCATATCTTGAAAATCTTTGTGCCAATAGCATGACCATGTGTGTGTGCGTGCAATAAAAACATGCATACATGTGTCTGACTATGCTAAATATCCATACATTGCATCATTTAAAGTAATTAGATCATCATAGAATTCAATTAACATGTAAACAAGCATGTTTAATTAAATCATGATTAGCATCTAATGAAAACATACATCCATATAAACAAATACCATCCATAGCATGAGCATACATGAAAACAAAAAACATACACATAAGAAAAGACATGATGCTGAAACTAATGTATATATATATATATATATCCAATGTATGAATCAAATGTCATGTACATGTATCATTCCACTGCTATAAAAAATGAGTGGTTGATGAATACATGTCTATACAAAAGATCTAAAAGTATGTATGTATATGTACATTTGACTACAAAAATGATATACAAAATAGGGGTCCTATCCTGGTGGCATGTGGCTCCCCGAGCCCTCTGGCTCTGGTGCTTTGGGAGGAGGCTGCACGGTGGTTTGTGATTGGGATTGATGTGAACGTGATGCGAATAGACCCTCTTGTATGCCTCTGAGCTCCCCCTGCAGCAAACAGATGTCCATCTTTGCCCGGATGAGCTCCTGCTACAGTTGTTGAACATTTGTCGGGATCACAGTTGTCGACTATGTGTCGAGCTCATCGATTTGGCACTGGAGAGTGTCATGCACCGCCTCAGCGACGTCAACTCTCCTCACTACCACATTTCACACGGCGAGTGCCATTCACAACTCCCTCGACAATTGGTCTCATTGTCCCCTGGTGGTTGTAATCTCCGCAATTAGCTGCACCACCTCTACACCCCGCTCCTCATATGCGATCCGTAGACTTGCTACCAGGTCAAAAGTGGGGGCGTGCCTCCCCATTGAAACAAGCTGATAAGCCTCTAGGACCATCTCCTAGATTAGTACAGCAGGGGCCACCTCTGAAATGCACTGAGATATAAGCCCAGTCCATCCTTGTGCATCCTTTGCAATCACAAAAAGAGAGACAGGGATCAGTATCACATGGCATGTGTATATATATAAAAAGCATAAGCGGAAATACGAAAAGTGTGAAAGTAACAATAATGCACTATGTATACTTGGATCCCCTAGATTCCATATGGGATCAGGGTGTGGATCAACACTAGGGCCTACGCTACTGGTACCGGTGGCTGCCCCAAGAGATGCTAGTGTTGTTGCTACTAGGATGGTGAAGGCTAGCAGCGTTGATGAAATAGGGGTAGCTGGGGGGAGCTGATCTCCTTCTTCATCGCAGCCTCACGGGTGTCGCCTCCTCCTCCTCCTCCTGTACTAGCTCATCCTCCTCCTTGACACTGCTCTGTTGGCGGCCTCTCCTCCTGCCGTGTGGAGGCTGGTGGGGCTTGTCCTCCTGTGGTCCAGGGTACCCTCCCGGAGCACCCTCATTGAGATATGGAGCATGACGATGCCTCTCCCAGCACCACGTGTAATCTGTTGCTACCCTGACATTATCTACCATTTCCATGGCCGAAAGATCATGATTGGGCTCATCATCATCTAAAAAGATGATGTCTGTAATAGAGGGGCAAGGGTGATCACCTACCCTCGCTACAATGCAGTGTGCCCTGGTGTATGTGGGCATGTTAGGCAGTATAGCCTGTACACGGCCACGCTACCGCATGACCTGACTCCAGTAATAAGGTACAATAATATAGTCATGATGATCCACTAGAAAACGATCCCGCTATAGGTTCCTAAGGAACCTGCTGTCATCGACCCACCTAAAATAGCGGTGAGGTCTCCAATGAACTTCTCCTATGACGACAGTATCAAACTACAGCCTCCAAAACTGTATATCCTCGAAACGCTACTATCTTATCATGTCATACCAGTGGGCCATCGAGACATCATACAGTTGTCGCTGGGTAAAATCGACTGGTCGAGTGATGTGGGTGAATGCCCACACCTGCAAAAGTGTGCACACAATAAGACTATGGTACTCATAGTGAATGTATTGTCCAAGCTCTTGGTAGAGGTGCGCTAGTATATTACGCCCCTAGGCAAAAACAATCCTCCGCTCAACCATATCTCTGATGATCAGGATGAGGCCCCCGTGCAGATGCGAGTCTCGCCCGTCTATAGTAATCCGAAAATAAACTATCACTACCATCACCCGACATAGCAACGGTGTTGTCGTCCTCGCTTGGTCATACCAGTGCATGTATATGTGACCAGTGTTGTCGCCGCCATCAGTCTACCCTGTGCAGTACTGGACCCCCTCATTGCGCTCCTGCACCGATCGAGTGTCATCCAGGGCCACCCACTGTCCGCGGATGGGGAGCTCGAGGATCCTATAGACATCCTTGAGGGTGATGGTCATCTCTTCGTAGGGTAGATGGAAATATGATGTGGTAGCATCCCACCGCTCCATTAGAGCAGTGAGCATCCCATCATGGTATCACATCTCTGGCATAGTGAATGCATGCCAAAGACCGACCCACTCCAAATGTGTGACCTCATCTAGTGATAAACAATCTCTCTGCTCATGGACAAGGTAAAATGCTCGCCCTTCGGGATGCTTCCGGATCTCTGGATAATCCTTCAAGAAAGTAAAAAAGTTTTAATTCAGAAACTTGATCATGATAAGCAAACATGCGAAAGGACATATGCACGTTGCACAGACGTCTGCGCGACGCACCTGCCTCCCGGACCGCCATGGTCACCTGGGGGACGCCAGCGCAGATCCGAGACCCTAGTGTGAGCCTTAGATGATATCATGGAAAGAGGATGTAGGCACATATTTTGAACACCCGCGCACCTCGAAGCATGAAAAAATCCAAAAAAATGAGCAAAAACGCACAAAGCACGAGACTAAGAAGCCTACCTGGTCGACCTCGCGGCTTGCGGCGATGTCGTCACCTAGCTACTCTAGCCTCAGTGCCTCGTACTCCCTCCTGCTTGGAATTTTTCTGACTTTTGTCTCACAAAAGTCAACAATCTGCTCACAGTAAATAGTGAAAATGACCCTTTCTAAGGGCCCGCCTAGGTATATATAGGCCCCTCGGGGCCTGTTTTTCCTAGAGCTCGTGGCCCCTCAGTTTCTCCTGAATTCACCCCACCATGCTAGGGGAAAACTCAAGAGGGGGAATATAGTCACCTCTTGATCATATTTTTCCTCTGAATCAATGACTTTTTCTGGATCATTCTTCTATCCATGGTAGTTTCTTCCGATTTTTTGAAACTGACTCAAAATTTTAGTTTGCAGGATACAGTTTTGAACAATTTTTCACGATCGTTGTGTTTTTGATCATCGATCTTGGGAGTTGGGGGAATCCTTGGTATCGGTTAGCTCGACCTCAATGACCTCTATGATCTTGCTTCATGGCACACATTTCCGTAAAATCTAGAATTCAGGTGAAATTCTTCTTCTCTACTTTAGTGAGGCTGGTTTTTTCCAAAATCAAGCCCACTAAAGTGGGGGAAAAATTTAATGTCACAGAATTGTACCTAGGGGTAATTCCACATTTTTGTATCTTGCCTAGCATTTATGACACCTTAGGAGAATTAATGACAAAATCCCATGAGACAAAATTTCATGATTTTGACTCCATGTGGACACATGGAAAAATGAAAGAAGCTTGATAAGGCATTTCCCAAAAATCTAGGCCTTGGATGCCTACGCAACATGCGGACGTCCATGCGGTGCGATAGCGTCCTGGCGATTTTTCGAGTTTGAAACAACGAATCTAGATCCATGATCCTTGCGACACATGTCCTGGCAGTTAGGTCTCGAATGAAATGGCTTCGTTCTGCCCTTACATGCATTAAAAACTCCTTTTGGCCCTCATTTTGGGGTTGGAAGCTATCAATTCAAGCATTGTCACCACTTGCTCTAGTCTTAGATAAGCCCTATCCTTGAATAACATCACTTTCACTAGTGAAGCCATGCTAGATTGAGGTCCCTCTAGTAGCTACCAGCTCTCCAGCAACTACCAACTCTCAAGCAAGCACATTGTGGTGCGCCCGTGTACTCTAGAAGAGGGTCTTGACCCGTGGGTAACACTCTCTCTCCTTATCACTCCTTCCCACTAGTTCATTTACTACTTTGTGATGCGAGCTCTACTCCGAAGCGGGTTTTGTTTTCACCACATACTTTGTTATTTCCTTTACACTCTCTACCAAACTTGGTTTTTCGTGGAGGTGGGAACACCAATACGGGGGTTTGACTGTGGCAGGCCCTATACAGCCCCAAACTTTTCCCCTTGATCTTTTGTGTGCAGGTTACGAAGGGAAGCTTGGAATAAAGATTCAGACACACGAAGATGATCTTGTCTTAAGTTCTCTTGTTGTTTCCTTTAATTCCTAGTTTTTTGTCGATTGTTTGGCCCTACATGCCTTTAGGCCTGAGTGGAGAAATAAGATTCAACTTCATCCCTCTGAGTTCCCAATTTATTTGCAGCTCAGGATGTCAGCGCATCTTGCAGATGACAACACGTCATGCTGGTGTCCTAAAACTGTGCTGATGTCTTTTGGCCGAGAGCTCCTTGGTCGAGGATAGAAGTCTTCAAGTCTTATTCTTTCGATACCTGAAGATACTTTATCGCTTTCCTTCACGATCCATTCAGTTTGAGGTGTATAAGGGTAGTTCATTCCCTAGTGATCTCTTGAGAAGAAAGAGACCTATGTGCAATGAATCCCTCTTATATCACAATAAGATATTACAAAATATGGTTTTGGGGAACATACCGGCAGGAAAGAACTAGTAAGATTATAAAATGAAGTACACCAATAATATAGGCATTTTATGACAAAGTTAAAGAGGGACACAAATATATCCCAAAATGAAGATCATGCATTCAAGATAGATAAAATTCATCTCATAATTTATAATTCTAGTGTTTTAGAAAATGACGATTTTAACAAGGTCCTATAAAAAATATATTGGAGTTTGGGACTCCTCAAACCAGCCTCCCAAGGTTCATTACATAGTGATTGAAGGTCTTATTAAATACAATGCTTTTACAAGTAGATGATTTATAAAGAATAATTTACAATGTGTGTAAAAGATATACATATAATTATTAGAGATCTTATGTTATGTGTGTTAGATATTGCATCTAGAATTTGACCATTAGGAGGTTCCATTAACACGCACACTTCCCCTTAATGTAAACTCCTAAGGTCAATAATTGATCTAAATTTGGAGAATTTGGTAATGCATGGAGATTTGATATGTGATAAATGAGATTTCATCCTAGTCCTTCCTAATCATAGTATATCTTCCACTTGATAATCATATGGACATGACTAGAGATAAATTTTATGATGAAAATATTTCCCTCAAGTGAATTGTGCATGATCTTCAATGTGATTTTCTTTATTTTTTCTATAAATAAGATTTTTTGGTAAGATTAAAGAAACTTTGGTGATCATAATATAGAATGAGACTTTTACTAGTACCCATGTGAACCTCTTCCACTAATTTCTTCTAAGCCATGTTGATTCTTTAAGAGCTACTTTTGTATTAAACCTATTGACTAAGGAGATATAGAAGGTAGCTTGTTTAAGTATTAGTCCATCCATGGGATAACACTTGCAACATATATTTTGAAGATATAGTCTAAGGTAGATTTCTTATAAATAGGATCAACAACATAGTTAGTAACACAACAATTAAACAAATTATATTCTTGAAGTAGGGATAATGAAGACCAAAACTAATGATACTTTTAATGTACATTTATAATTTTGGAAGATGATTGATTATATAACATTTTGTAGAAATCTAGATGTAATAGCTATTGTCTAGGTAACATCTAATCTCAATATGATAAGTTAAATCAAACTTACTTCAAAGTAAGATTGATATTTTTTATATGATAGATTTAGGGTCTAAATAAATACCAATTATATAATAATTAGTATGATCACATAATATTTTTTAAATTAATATTAATACTTTTTTTTGAAATACTTGTAATGGATCCTAGTTTATAGATACATTGGATGAAAGATAGATGATTTTTTTAATCTCTAATATTTAATTTATAGTAAGTCAAGTACATATAACATGACTTAAAATATGAAGATGATCTAATGATCTTTATCAAGGAGATCATATAAGACCTTTTTGAATAAAAGAATGTATGATTTTTTATAACTCTTTAAGAGAAAAGAAATGACCATCTTAATAAACAAATAGTAATGGGAAAGCTATACTTTATAGGTTTTCTCCTCAAACAGTTTCTTAAGGCTACAACCACTCATTGCAAGTAGGTGTTTTACACCCAATTTTTTTTTTAAGATTATGTTAATACATGGTTAATGCTATGAGATTTCCACAATTCATAATGCTTACAATTTTTGTTGTTTTTGGATTTTGATTGTGTTTGAAATTTTTGCATCAATGTTTCGGATCACACTCTATGATCCATCATTAGGATGTAAAGAGAGCATAAGGAGATGAATGGTATTCGTAAAAACACTATAAAAATTATAAATAACTATTTTTGTGAGGATAACTAATAAGTTTATGCATTTTTTTACACTATCCAAATGTTGCAACTTAGTCTTCATAATTTGCATAGGATATTTAACAAATCTAGCAATTAAGTTCAATGCTTGCATGCAAAACTTAAAATCAAGATTATGAAATTATGGAAAATAGAGATGTAACAATATATCATCCCCCTAAATATCTAATGTTCCTATCATATTTTTTAAATATACATAAATTCTTGAATAATTCTCACATAATAAACATCTACTACCTGTGTACCTAGTTATATAATAAGTTTAAACAGATCTCAAGAGCTCCTTTGTAAGGAATTTCTTAAAGGGAAATAGTTGTTGATGGATTTATAAGATCCTAAAGACATTATTTTCCATAAGTGCACAGGGAGAATTGTAAATTTTATATAGGTAGTATTGGTATGCAAGGCTTCAATTCCATTAAAAAACATGAATGGTAGATTCAATATTTTACGCTAGTTTTTTTATAAATGTATCTTATAATAAGTTTTTAATTATTATCTAAAGAGATAATTTTTTATTAAACTTATTTTTCCTCTCAAAAAATGAATATTTGTTATAACTAAATCGTGAATCCATAATCTAGACCATTATGTTGAGACATCATAATTCTCCATATTCATCTTTTCATGACAAGCAACAAGGATGTTTAGCCCAATTATCCTAACTATGAAGTATATTTAGAGTTTTGTTATCAATTGAACCCTTATCATTACTCTTCTAGTGGCTCCTTTTGATTTGTTTCCTTTTATCATTTGTATATTTTGACTTGTCTAAGATTTTGTTATTTCATTGTAGGCCTTAATGTTTGTTTCTTTTATTATCAAAGAGTGAAGGTTTAAAGAAAATTACAAATAATTTAACACCCTACCTCTCAAGTAAATATATTTTCTTTACTTATTGCACTCATGTATGGGTGAATTAAAAAATGAATATTTATAATATTTTTTTATATTTTTCAAGAATGCATGTGGAATACAAAATTATTTTATGACCATCTATGTTGATATAACGGTTGGATATGACAATAAATTTATTATCATAAAGAATGATAGATACATTCAATTTATTGATAATGTTGTCACATAGTTTGAAAATGTAATAAAAAATGTGATCCATATTTGAATATGAATCAAATGAGATAAATACATTTGTGCGACTAAAAAATAAAGTCAGAAAATGATTTTCAAGCACCTAACTTTGTGCAGTCCACACTCACTCAAAGTAGTGATCAATATAAAAATTAAACACCAATAAAAATTACATGTATTTAATTAATGTAATAATATAAAAATTAACCACCACCATTAATTGAAGAAACCAAAGGATTTCCATGTTATAATTGTTGTCAAGAGAGAAGATTTGCATCTAAAATTTATATTGGAAATACCTTGGTTTGTATTATTACATTTAACTAATATATTGAAGTTATAGGAGTAAATGAGCATATAGTTTTATTGCAAACACAACTATTATAGGGAGGCATATTTACGATTTAAATAATCAATAGTATATAAATATAAATGTAAATTAAAATATGTACATTATTTAATTGTAGTAACAATTTTATCATTTGTAAATTAATGATTAAAGTTATATATTTTTTTTATTGTTCAAGATAAAGTTTACGTTGTAATACTTTATTAAATTTGAATTCATTTTAAATGGTTTTTAATATTTTCTCTCAATTGTACAACCTTTTATAGCTAAAGATCCTTTAAAGAGAAACATGTCTTTATTTTATTTTGAATTGTTCCTATATAACATATCTTTTCTTATCTAGGAATTCACATTTCGTCTATCAGTATGCATTATAGTAATCTATAAAGATATTTGTTCCCACTAAAATTAGAATTTATGCTTGACCTCTCTATGTAATTCTATTCTAATTTGTATACAAAACAATGGAGATTATATAATTTATTGTTAGAGAGCTATATTGTATTGTTTGTTGGTCCATTGTGTTATTGAAAAGATGCCCATTAAATTTTTCCAAATGCCTACTTATAAGTTGATAATGTTTTTTGTGTTCATATTCTAATGGAGTTTTGTACTATTATATATAGAGTTTTTAAAAATTTATTATATTTAAAAAAGGCAAGGACCCCTTGTTTGTCTTTAATATATATTAAATATTATAAGAAAAATAAATATAATGCTATGACATTTTAATTATATCAAATAACCATTAAATATGGAAATGTTTATCAATATAAATTATATAATAGTGCGAATCAAGGATAGCCAAAAAAGCTATGTACATGTAACATTAAACATGTTGATATTTGATTTGAAATAATCTTATCGTGGCTTTATGTTGTGTTGTTGTTTATTAATTTGTTCTTTTCTTTATGTTTTTAGCTCTGTGTTTGTTTCCTTGGTCAAGTGATTTTTTCAAGAATGACATAGTAAGATCTAATATGTTCATGAGAAGGAGTTCTAGCATCAAAACCATCTTGCCACTGCGATCAATGTATGCCTAAGATCTATTTGCTATAGTTTCCTTAGTCAAGTTCTTGGATTGTGTTCATAGTGGACTATGTCATTGAAATATAAATATAGATAAATACTTTTCCTTTTTTTTCGCCTTTATGTTATATTCGATCATTGAATTGTTATAGGTGATTATATTGTTTCTTAAGGAATTCACTCTTTTTTACATATTGACTGGGTATCAATTTTGTATAGCTTAGTGGATTAGCTTGGTAGGTTGAATACCCATCTATCAATATAACAAAGTGGTCTATGTCATCAACATGGGCTTATCTAGCATGATACATTTTTTAAAGGGACATTGATGTGGATGATCTTGATTGGGCTACTGGTGCAACAATTTTGTGTTGATCATATGGTACCATTGGTAGAGTTGAATGGGTCCTTTTGGTAGTAAATTCTATGGATACATGGAAAATTATGATTGATTGAAGCTATTAGTAGATCAAGTTACCTAGAACCTCAACCATTTGTTGAAGCAATCAATAATGTGAGAAAATAATATTGAAGGAAAATATCTAGCTAAGGCCAATGAAGTGTACATGTGATATGATTTGGTGGAATTTGGTAGATGTTTACACTTTTATGGATTGAACCACCTAACACTTTGGATATCCACTAATTAACTACAACCATTAATTTCATGGGCAAGTTGATCAAGATTGTTGATGTTGATAGATGCTTAAGTTAAGGTCAAATACATCAATATATTTTATTAAATGATTGCAATATCCATGTGACATGGTATTATGAATATTTGTAGATATATGGATTGATGGGTTGCACATCTTGGCTATATATAGATATATTGTAACAATAGATCTTGAGTCCAAATGAATATCTTCCATCAACCTTGGTCAAGATTTAATTAATCAAATTTTATATAGTCAAGGAGAAAATAATTTGAGGTATGTGGCTTGTTTTGATTGGCTATTAGCATCATAGATTTTTTCAAAGACTTTCAAGTAATTCTTATTGGTGGAGATAATCTCTTTTTTATCATTGATTTTAATAAAAAATGATACAAACCATTGATTGAGTAGGGTCTAAGAACATTAATAAAGGTGATCAATAAATTTTTGTGTAGACAAATGAAATCATCTTATAGAATTTGGTGGAAGTAGGCACTTCAATATATTGTTTCAATTAGCACTCTGGAAATCTATTGATTGACCAATACCATTAATCTTCAAGGAAAATGTATATTGGTAGTTGATCATGTCAATGATTAACAAGCTAAAGTAGAAGAAAAATGGATCATTTGAAGAAAATGTGTGTTATTATGGCTTCTTATTGGTTGAATATTGGTTGAATTATGAACTTCATAGGATCTTTTTATGTGGGAATGAATGAAATGAGGCCATGTGATCTTTGCTAGAAAATATATGGGTGGGCATAGTCTGTCTACTCAATAAAGTTCCTTAGCATGTGTGACATCATTTCAAAATTGATGAGGACCATAGATATCTTAGCTATGCCATAGTATAATTACACTTGAGGCATTTAGGTGGATTGAAAATTTTGTTTCGGAACACTTTAGGTGATCGATCAATCTACTTATACCATTGATCTTGAGGAGAAATTTGGTAAATTGTTGATTATTGTGGGTAGTTAAAGGATAAGTTAAAGTTTTCAAAGACTTATGTGGCATACACATGGCCTATTTTAATTGGTTGTGATGGATTGGTTGATCAAGTGGTGTTCACTTTTAATGATTTCCCATAATCACTAATCTAAAGAGCTATGCCTTTGGGTTGTTAATTAAGCATGAAATTTAAAATATTTAGGAGATAAGGTCCCCAATATTTAAATAGAGAGTAACAGAGTATAAAATTTGTTAAAAGTAATAGTTTAGTTATAAATTTATTGAGATGGCATAAATATTAATTGCCTTGTTGATAGAAAAATTGGTGATGATGACTTAGGCATGAAGTTGATTTGATAGATATCTATAGAGGTGGTAATGATTTGGATCCCATGTTGCTAATCAAAAAGTGGTAAATGGGGAAATTGATGGAAAACAATCAATAATTCTATCGCTTCTACAAAGGATCTATTTTAAGAGAATGTATCCTTGTGGTATTGAGTATTAATGAAAATTGAGCCCTTGAGGTATTAAAATTCTCATGTCAAGTATAAGTGAGTGTGCTACAACATTTACAATGGATTTAATGCCTAGATGCAATAATGTAGAATGAAATTGGTTTTGGGAGAAAGTTTGTTGTGAAAAATTTGATGAAATTATTGTATACTTGAAGTATGGTGTGAGCATAGGATGCCTTGTGTAGTAAAATAAGAGCACATTGTTTGAGGCTCAAGTGAATATTTTTCTAGCTAAATTGAATAAAATATGAGCAAACAAATGTATTATTTCCCCTTATCATGATAGATGTGCAAAAATCCATATTAAAATATAATTTAACTATGTTGATGATCTAGGAAGAACAATTAGTTATAAATATAAGTTGTCTCTATAGAGATAAGGGCTTTTGGCCAAATTAGGGTTTTTTCCAAATTGGATCTCTTGGTCAATTTTGGGTGTAGGGCAGCTTACACCATATTCTAGGGTGATCAAATGAGGTATGTCAAAACTAAGAAAGTTTGTGGGAGAGATTTGTGTAAAGTCTAATAAAGGAATTGTAAGAAAATATCACTCATGAGATTTAGATTTTCCATAGTTAGTGCACTATTTTTGGGGCAAGTTTTCTTTATCATGCTTCTCAATTCATGTTTGTTGACTTCTTGTAGGTTTGTGATTAGTCTTTAGCATCAAGTTTTGTAAATGTGCTTTTTAAAACCCACATAAGGAATCTTATGGATCATTTATGGTCTTAAAAATCCTACTTTGGTTTATGTATTTTGAGTTTATTGAGTTTCATTTTGGATGAATTTGTAGCTAATTTGATTGAATTTCATAATGAAATTCAATTTACTTAATAGGATTTGATTAAACAATTTCCCCCCTTTTTAGGTGTTGATTCTATTTCTCGTTGGAGTAGGCCCTAACCACAAATGGTTAATTAATCATGCTTAATATTGAATATCATACTTTGTTCCTTGTAAACTATTGTAACATATTACTTACTACATAAGTTCATTAACAACTACTATCAAATATCTTGAGAGCTTGCAATTATTTGTCCATATTTAGAGAGGTATGCATAGCCTTGGTCTCTATAGGTTATACATGAAGTAAGGAACTATAAATGATATTATGTTTGGAGATATAAATTTAGTTTGCATCTTTAGTTGCATTATAACCTCATAGTAATTTGTTGTAAAGAGGTCTTTGGTCTAAAAGATAAATTAGTCTATGCAAGGGGAACTTAACGAGAGTACCTTATGCACAAGGTGTGGCTAATTTTGTGCGACCTTTTGTTTTCATTTCTTTTTAATTGTCCTATAAGATCTCTAGGAAAACCTTCCTTGGCCCAACAAAGCTAGAAGCGTAAAAAAGTTGCTCACTCTTTGTCACTTGGCCCAAATCACTTTTGTTTGATCACAAGCCTCACCTAGTTTGTCTAAACCCAATTTTATTCCTTAGTTTTGAATTTTGACATGTGTTCTCAACAATTATAGAATACAATTTGAAGCACTAGAAAACATACTGCCATAAATACATATTCATTATTTTTCCTATTATTTAAAAAAAATCTTACAAAAATATCAAATATATTGTATATAACTTTTATTTGAAACATGATATTTTAGTACTCAAAATTTATATTTTAATCAAACAACCAATACCCGTATCAAATATCAAAATGATCTTATAGATTATATAACCCGTATCAAAAATCAAAACAATTGCATAGATTATATAATCCGTATCAAATGTCAAAACGATCTTACATATAATATAAAATTCTATATAAAACAATTGACATATAACTTAATAACCTTTACACAACTCTATTATAATAATTTATAGGTTCTCTTAAGAACTATTTTAAGGTACCCATAAAGAGAAAAATGCATATGGACCCCATCATTTAGTTTTGAAGATGGAATATTAGGTGTAATGGTCATCCAAAAACAAACAAGTGCCCACGTCTACTTTATTTGATTGAGAATGTAGTGGAAACATATCTTTATCACATTCATACTTATACTTCCGTGTTATCTCACGTGACCTTGTGAACAAAAGATACTTACGGGTTTCCACCTTATCTGAATTCATTATTATTATTATTTTATTACAAAATCTTCTTTATTATTTTACTACTTCCACATTCTTCTTTAAATTGCATACTCTCCTCTTTAAAGAGGAATAAATGAACCCCACATAAATATCTAAGCTTCAAGTTTCATAAATGTGTGAGATATTAATATAGAATAAAATTTATGAGTTTTCTTGTTTTCATTTATTAACATATATATCTCAAGTTTGATACTGTGTAAAGTTATTCAATAAATTGAATACTCTATAATTTTGAAATATTATGAGAAATAATTGTAATATCTTATAAAAAATAAAAAATAAATGATTTTTAATGTGTGTAGAATCCAAAAGTTTTATTGATTTAGGAGTAATAGGCTAGAATGAATATACAAATTTTTTGATGTCAATTGTCTGGGAAATGATTTAGCTTAGGGTTTGTGGTGTCAAAGTGGTGAAAAACAAAGGAAGTGGAAATGTTGAGAGTGAAGAGTTGTCATGGTCCAATCACCACTCTATTCTTAATGATCAATGACTTGGTGATGGAAGGCATCCAAGAGCCTAGAACCATCATTAGGAGAATATTGTTTGAACCCCCAAGCAAGTAACTCTTGACTAGAGTAGTTTTCATCTTTCTAATCATTTATTTCTCTTCTCATAGACCAAGTAAAACAACCCTGAACATTGATGCAATATTTGAATTTATCTAGTAGCGATGGTCAACAAACATGAATTCCTCTCCAAGAACCCATTGAGATGCAAACTAAGAGTCCCACCTCTAGTCTTCAAAACATCTTTTAGGTACAACATAGTAATCCCACAAAGAAATGTCATTTCTATTTTATCTCTTTGGGTGATCCATAATACTGGTTTACAATTCCCTTCACGAAGAAAAATTGCAAAAGTGCTTCGATGAAAAAAAATTCAGGTTTTTAGGGGTTCGCTCGAAGGGGGGGTCACATGAACCCAAAAAGGGGTTTGTTCAAACCCCCCCTTCGAGCGAACCCCTTTGTGATGTCATCCCTTTTGGCACATTTTTTAATGAAAAACAAAGAAAAATTGCAAAAAAATGGGGGATTCTAGTGAACCCCCTTCGCTCGAAGGGGTTCAGGGGGGTTCGCTCGAACCCCCGTTTTTGGCCCTTCTCCCCCTCTTTTCTCATTTTATTGTAGAATTTTTGGTTTCCAGGCTCAAGTTGAGGATGAAAATGGAGGAAACTTCATAGACCCAACTAGATGATGGTAGTCCTCAGAGTGAGCTATCCATCAATATAATTTTAATATATTTTGGTTTTTTTTTTTTTAGTTTAATTAAACATAGGTTTTCACCGAAAATCAAGCTCTTTGTTTTGCACATGTGAAAAAATAGCAGATTATCAAAAAAAAAATTGAAAAATATCTATGCACTAGATATTGATGTCTTTGATCCAACAAGAAAAATTGAATTTCGATACATACAAAAAAATTAATATGTTAGCAAGTAAACCTATGTCTAAATTGTAACTGGTTTGACTTCAAAACTTAATTAAGAAAAAAATATTCAATAAAACACTATCAAACCAATTGCATGCACTAGATATTGTAGTTACAAATCTAATTAGAAAAAAATAGAATTTCATCCTTCATAAAAAAATTTGTGTTAGCAAGTACACACCACTGTTTAAAAATGGTGTTTACTATTAAAAACTAGTTTTTGAAGGAGATAGAAAAAGAAATGCAATTTGATTCCAATTTTTTTTTTAAAATATACATTTAGAATCTACAGACAAAATGACACAAATCACTAGTTTGCATCATTTTCAAATTCCTCATGGTTTAGTAGCTATATGTGCTCGAAAGTGAAGATTTAGTTAAAAAAAAATAGTTTAATGTCCAATTTGGCCAAAAAGTGTAAACCATTGTTGTGGGTTCACCCATTTCCAATCAAATATAGGTATTCATGATCTTCATGGACAATGGAGAGGAACAAAAGGAACTATGTTGAGGGTTCTAAAATAACCCCCAACTTACCAATAAATGATGTTGAATGTTAGGATATGTCCTCCATGAGTGTCTTAAAAAATAAATTGTCAATTGAGACATAGTTGAGAGCCCCATGCACATTGTGTGAATTAAATTCAAGTACCCACCATGTTGAGAAGGGATATAGAGCATTCTTCATGACAATTATTGTCCAAACAAAGGCTATTGGGAGTTAAGGTGTCTCAACCTTTGTAAGCTCCTAATTTTATTAACTTATTATTCAACATTTTCTCATAATTAGTTGGCATTTTTATAATTATTTTAATTAATATTTATGCTCCAACTAAAATGAGATTAACATTTGTGTAAGGAATTTGGTTCCTTGTGTTGGTACTTTGTTGCATTGATTATATATTTTCATAAGGTGGATATATTTAGTAGATTTGGAGCACCCCTCTTTTGTGGGATGATAATTTATGATAGAATCTTATGTTGTGTAAGATCCAAGAATAGGGGAAGTTACTTTAGAATTTTGACCAGCTATGACATGATTTATTATTTGTCACATAGTGCATATTTTGAGATGGTTTGTTATGACAATTTGGGAGCACATGTTGAGTGGGTGAAACTCGAGGTTCTTGAAGATTTATTAACATACTATTTTTAGTAGTTTGTGAGAATCTTAGAAAGTGGCATTGGACTTTTGAAGCCCAAGTTGGATGCCATAATACTAGAGGTTTTGCACATGATTTTATAAACCAAAATTTGTTTCTAGTTGGTTCATTTGTTTGTATCTATGAAAATTTCTAGGTACATAAGTGATGTCAAAGTTATTCCAAGTTTAATTTTTGGTGAAATGCTCTTGTAAATACTTGCATTGTAAGTGTGTTTCTCTTTTAGATGATAATACATTGTGTAGGTTTTGGAGTGTGGATTTCTTTCTCCCAAAAGGGTTTTCCCCACATAAATCACTATGTTATTGTATTTTTTTATGAATGTGTCTCTACTTTTTATAATAATTTTGGTTCAAATTTAAAGTTAGTTGTACACCAATCCTTGTTAGAAATCTGAAATAGATTGAATAACCCAAGAACTTTATAAGAGAAAATCAAAGCTACATAGACTGGAAAAGCATAAAGAATGTACACCAGAACTCCGAGACATTATGCAATGTCAATATGACAAAATTGCATTAAGAGCCTCCAAACTGAAAAGATACAATGCAAATATGCATGAATGAATGCAAGAGTATTGCAAGAATGAATGCAAATACAAGCTAGGTAGTGAGTTTATATAGAACTTAGGAGAGGTGGTAGGTGGAAAATCCAACCAATAGGAATCAACCACAAAAAGTGGAGATGGACCACCAAAAGTGGAAAGTAGTTCCACCCTTTAAGGAAGGGAACAACTCATCACTTATCTCCTAGTTATTAAATAATAAACTCACTTTATTATCCTAAGCAAGCTTAATTAAGTGTAGGAAAAACCTAAGACTAAGGGAAAATAAATTTAGGACTAAGGGAAAATAAATTAATCCACTAGGAAAATAAAAACCTACACCAACAGTCCCTTCAAGATTAGCATAAGAAGCTATGGGGTGATCCCACAATACCGGTTTACAATTTTTGGCCAAACTGAACATTGAACTGAATTATTTTATCTAAATCTTCACTTTCAGGCACCTATAGTGGCTAAAACGTGGGGAATTTGAAGATGATGCAAACTAGTGATTTGTGACATTTTGTCTGTAGATTCTAAATATTTTTTTTCAAATTTTTTGGAATCAGATTGCACTTCTTTTTCCATCTCCTTCGAAAACTAGTTTTTAATAGTAAACACCATTTTTAAAGAGTGACGTTATTGGCTAACACATAACTTTTTTTCTTTGAAGGATAAAATTATAATTTTTCAAATTTAGATTCGTAACTATGATATCTAGTGCATGGAATTGGTTTCATAGAATTTCATTAAATATTTTTTTCTTAATTAACTTTCAAAGTCAAACTAGTTACAATCTAGACATGATTTACTGACTAAAACATAATTTTTTTTGTATGTATCAAAATTCAAATTCGTTTTGTTGGATCAGGGACATCAATATCTAGTGCACTGGTATTTTTCAATATTTTTGATAATCTATTATTTTTCCACATGTGCAGAACAAAGAGCTTGATTTTTGGTGAAAAACCTATGTTTAATCAAACTAAAAAAAAACATAATAAAACCAAAACATATTAAAATTATATTTGATGGATAGCTCGTTTTGAGGAATACCATCATCTAATTGGGTATGTGAAGTCTCATCCATTTTCATCCTCAAACCGAGCTTCGAAGGGAAAATTTTTGCAGATCTGGTAGAAGAGGGGGAGAAGGGGGGAAAAGAGGGGTTCTAGCGAACCAAGGTTTGCTAGAACTAGGGGGTTTGCTAGAATCCCCCTTCCAGTGAACCCCCTTTAAATGAAATTAAAAAATAAAACCCTGGGGTTCGCTAGAGGGGTTCTACGAACCCCTAAAGTGTTTTCCATCCGAAAATGCATTTTTCCTTCCTCAATAGAATTGTAAACCAGTTTTGTGGGTTTACCCTATGTCCACAAACCTTGGTTTCGAATGAAGGACGAGATAGATATTATAATATGCAATCTCCTATTTATTCCATACAAATCCAATGTATTATATAACATGTTGTAAGGGGTATTAGGTGATATGGGAAAAAGTTTTGAATTTAAATTTAAGTGTAGCCCAAGTACCCACATGGTTAAAAATTTCACATTTTATCTATGACATAGTTAGCTAGGGTATCAACCTCCCCATTAATCTCTTTGTAAATGTGTCTAAAAAAGAATACCTCTAGTGAATCCAAGAGACGCCATACACTTTATAAGATATTATTGATTTTCCAATTGGTCATTCTTCTATTTTTTAGGGCATTGGCAATCATCATTGAAACTTCGTTGATCTCACTTTGCAAGTACCATATAGTTCAAAAATTTAGAAACCAAGAACCAAGGCTTGGACTTTCACTTCATTTTTTATGCCATCTTTAATATTTTTTATAGTAGAATTAATCAAATTATCATGCTAATCTTAGATGAAATAATATGCATCAAATAAGCTAGGATTACCTTTTGTAGCATCATCAAAATTTTATTTTTCTCCCTCAAGAGGAGAAGAAGACCATTTTATTTCTAGTCTAGGATTAGGATAGGGGAGATTTAATCCCTTAATATATTCTTACCATCTCATTATCCCATGATGAAAATATTTTCCATTTTAATGGTTGAACTAGGGCTCTATTCTTTACCCCTTTAATAATAGTCATGGTGTAGGAGCACCCAGTGATTTTGGTTTGTCATTATTTTGGTTTTGTGTCTCTGTTATTTAATAAGGTCCTTTTGGATCATCTTCATGTTTTTAAGGGTCTATATGAGGTCTTAGGAGGATATGTGTGGTCAAGTTGTCAAAAATGTAAAAGTTGCTATATGTGGTAAAAGTTGTCAATATTGTCAAAAAGTTGTAAATTATGGAATATGAAGAGTCAAAAGTTGTAAAAGATGGATTTGAATGGTTATAACTTAAAGAAATGTAGTTGAGAACAATTGGGAAGTGGTGGAGAATGCTTTTTTTGGTCGAGGCAAGGGTTGGAAGTCACAATTTTGAAGTTTAAGCAATAAAATTCCTTTGTTTTATGAAAATATGGATGTTGCATCAATATTATTTGATGTAGTACGATATTGTATAGAATTTTCATGATTTGCACATGATTGGGTGTCATATATTATTTAGTTATATTTCATTTGAAATCGGTTTGGTTGATTTATGTTAAGTTTTATGTAAGTTATGATCAAATTAGTGAGTGCCACTTCCAAATTTTTTCTGTAACTGGCTTGTTGCAGCATGTGGTATGGATTTGATATTCCATATCTTGATCTCAGAATAATTGGGATTGAAATAAATGTGAATCTACTTCCTAATTAACTTTGCCTCATCGATTTTTGTTGATTTTGGAGAGAGATATTGTAATTTCAGAAAAAATAGTTCAAAACTGTCATAAACCTTAGGCAAGGTAACTAATGACTTTCAAAATATGATTTATCATGTTTTCCATGGTGGAGAATTCTAATTTTTTGTGTGGGAGTCTAAAATTTTGTATATTACCATGATCCAAAGTTGTAGGGTTCCATATTGAGGTTTGCACATGTTTTGATGATGCTCTAGGTCTAATTTTTCATGTTTTAGGCTTAATTGGTAGAAGGAGAGTCCATTTTTGAAGGGTTCCATACAAAGTAACATACCTTGATTTTGATATATGTTGTAGGAATCCCAAATGGGTATCTATAAAATTTTTTTACATTTTTAATATCATGTCTTCACTAAAATTTATGGCCAAAGGACCTAATTTGTTGCCCCTATATTTTATGTTTTAAAGATTGAAGGCTTGTGATGAAAAACCCACCAAATTAGGGTTCTATAGTTGCATATAAGTTTGTTTGATTGAGTTATTGTTGAATTAGTCCACCATTTTTTTCATAAAATTGATATTAGAGCCTAAAAGGTTTGGGAAAAGAAGTTAAGAGGTCGAAGAACTGGGCAAGGAAGTTTTTTTTTGGAGTTTGTGTGTTGTCTTTTTGTAGGTTGAAGCAAGAACTTGGATGCCAAAAGAATAGGTAGTGAATAAATTAGGAAACCTAGGTGAGTTATAATGAAGAAAAGAAGAAGCAAGGTGAAAGAGACTTGCTCGAAAAAGGAGAATGGAAATGCTGAGCAGATTTGTCTATGGAGACTTGCAGAGTCGAGAGGTACCAAGCAAGAAACAAGAAAAGAGAAAAGAGAAAAGTGAGATGAAGAAGAAGGATGAAAAGGTAAAAAAATTTAATATTGAACAAGATATAATAGACTTGAGGCAAGCCTTGGAAAAAATGGAAAAAGAATGAGAAAAAATGCAAGAAAGAATGGAACTTGAGATGCATCAATTTCTTAAGAGAGAAAACCAAGAACAAGTTGGAATTTACCAATAAAGAAGAAGGTTACGTGGCATATCAAGAAGATAATTTAGAGGAGAAGGAAAAAGGGGATAGTAGAACCAAACATTAAAGAATCTTTGTTGATGAAGGAAGAGAAAAAGCCATTTGGGATAGAGGAAGAGGTAAGTAATGTAATGGTAAGAAAACCTAGGACTGTTTTGACATTAACAAGCATTGAAGAGTTTCCTTGGGAAGTTCAAAATGTAGTTGAGAGGTTTGAATATAAACAAAAGGATCTATTTTTTTATTTTGCAAACTGAAATAAACATAGCAAAGGAAAATTCTATTAATTGTATAGACTTCAAGGAGAAAGCAACATGGGATATGGTAGGTTTGGGTGATAGGAGTTGCAGTGTTGATTTTCAATCCATACTTTCTTTGCAAGTATTTCACAAGGGAGTATTGAAAGTTAGATATGATTTGTTTCTTGTAATAGAGGGTAGTGAAACTTATTTTCTTGTTGAGATTGCAAACTCAATGGGTGAGAAACCTAAAGTTATATTGAAACAAGCCATGGAGGGAGAGCAGGGTGCTATTGAAACACATGCAATCTATCATGAAGAAAGGAAAAAATTTCAGGTTGGAGATGATAAATGCAAGAAAGGGGAAGATGTTACTATTTTGAAAAGGTCACCAAAAGAGTGTGATAATTAGGGTAATCGAGGTTGTTATTTGTTTTGTTCCAAGTTCCAGCAGTTATTTATTTTTCCAAGTTCACCTACTTATGCCGCATGTTCAAGAAACCTCATGTGAAGATGAAGACGCTATGGAACTATTTCAAAGAAGTTCATATGTAGATCAATAAAAGTATTTCAGACTTGATTCTCAAGTTGCTTACTTCTATTGAAGTAGAGCTTGAATCTTTTCTTTGCCCAGGAGTATGGTGTAGAAGCACCCATGTGATTTTGGTTTGTCATTGTTTTGGTTTTGTGTCTCTCTTATTTAATAAGGTCATTTTGAATCATCTTCATGTTTGTAAGGGTATAGATGAGGTCTTAGGAGGATAGGTGTGGTCAAGTTGTCAAAAATGTAAAAGTTGCTATATGTGGTAGAAGTTGTCAATATTGTCAAAAAGTTGCAAATTATAGAATATGAAGAGTCAAAAGTTGTAGAAGATGGATTTGAATGGTTTTAAATTAAAAAATTTAGTTAAGAACAGTTGGGAAGTTGTGGAGAATGTTTTTTGTGGTCGAGGCAAGGGTTGGAAGTCACAATTTTGAAGTTTAAGCAATAAAATTCCTTTGTTTTGTGAAAATATGGATGTTGCATCACTGTTCTTTGATGTAGTATGGTATTGTATGAAATTCATGATCTACACATGATTGGGTTTCATAGAGGATTGATTTAGCTTTCATTTTAAATTATTTTGGTTGATTTTCTTTAAGTTTTATGTAAGTTATGATCAAATTGGTGACTACCACTTCCATATTTTTCTGTAACCGGCCTATTGCAGCACATGGTACAGATTTGATATTCCATATCTTGATCTCAGAAAAAGTGGGATTGAGATACATGTGAATATACTTCCTAATTCACTTGGTCTCATCGTTTTTTGTTGATATAGAAGAGAGATATTGCAATTTTGGCAAAAATAGTTCAAAATTGTCATAAATCCTAGGTAGGGTAACTAGTGACTTTCAAAATATGATTTCTCATGTTTTCCACAATGGATAATTCCAATTTTTTGTGTGGGAGTCTGAAATATTATATATTACCATGCTCCAAATTTGCAGGGTTCCATATTGAAGTTTGCACGTGTTTTGATGATGCCCTAGGTCTGATTTTTCATGTTTTAGGCTTAATTAGCAGAAGGACAATCCATTTTTGAAGGGTTCCATACAAAGTAACCTACCCTTATTTTGTGATATGTTGTATAAAGACAAAAAAATTATCTATAACTGTGTTTACATTTTGAAGATCATGTTTGCAGTGAAATTTATGGCCAAAAAACCTAATTTGTTGCCCCCGTGTTTTAGGTTTTAAAGATTGAAGGCTTGTGATGAAAACCCACCAAATTAGGGTTCTAGAGTTGCATAGTTTGTTTGATTGAATTAATGTTGAAGTCGTCTACCCTGATTTTCATCAATTCATTTCTATTCTAATGAAGAATGATGCCTCAGACATTACTTTATCTTAAAATATCTCTAGCTTCTCTCTTTCTAGATTTCCCATATGATGATAAAAAATCAACCAAAAACTTGAAAAGATAGATTTACTTCACAAAATGGGAAAAGATTGAAGAGATTGCTGATGCATTTTAGAAGGGAATTTATCCAACCAAATCAAACACACAACCTTTTCTAATCTTTTTTGGAGAATGGGAAATTGATCAACAAATAATTTATTATCTCTTTGTTCTGCTCACACAGTACACACCTAGAGGAGCCATTGAATCCAATTTTATGAAACCCATCAATCATTAGTATCTTATTATTCAATATGTCCAAGCTAAGGCACCAACTTAAGGTAGGCATTATTTATTCTAGAAAAGGTGAATGGGTAATTTATGCTCACCATTGTCTACATCTTTTGATATATACCTTAATTTTATAGAATATTCCCCTATTTTTTAATAATTCCACTTAATTGAGTCTTTCCCATCAATTAAAAATAATTTCCTTTCATTTAGTACATGCAACAATACCTTTAATTACTCCTCCAAGAATCCCATTCGACTCATGTCCTTAACCCATTATATTATTTCATTTCGATGGGTAGGGATCAAATAATCTACACATTTCAACCCCCAAGCTAACATAAGATGTTTCTTAATAATAGATAAACCATGAACCTTTTCCATGGTTTGAAATCTATTATAGGAATCCTCTAAAAAAATCTATTTGTTGCTTTTTATTTCCTATGAGGTGTGATTCATGATGATATGCCTACAATTGAGTAGTAAATTTTAAATGTTTGAATTTATTTCAGAGAATTAGAAACTTTCAAGATTCTTGAGGGGTGCAAAGATCCAAATATTTATTTTATAAAAGTAATTCCCCTTTTAGATGTAGCTTCGAGAAAACGTTTTGTATTAACTTAGCACCCAAGGCTTTGCTTTGAGAATTTTGATTTCTCAAACCCATCCCATTGACAAATTTAGGTTTGTAGATGTTGTCCCAACCTATAAAAGGAATTTTATTTTATTCTAAATTCCATTTCTAGAAGAAGGAATGCATGCTTTTACCCAATTTTTACCTTTTTTGGATGGTAATCATAGATATGGAAATAGATAAATTAGAATGGTGCAAAACAAATTTCAACATTCATATGTTTCTAGCCCATGATATCCACCTCCTATTCTGATAAACCATTCTTTTAGAGAATGTTGTCATAAGAGGATCCTACAAACCTACTAAATAACAACCCTTGAAGAGAGGGATACCCAAATATTTTCTTAAGAGGCACCATACATTAAAACCCAAGATATCCACAATCCTCTATTTTATTTGAGTTTCAATAAAGAAAAAAATGGATTTAGAGAGGTTAATACATTTACCTAAATCCAACAAGTAGTTATTTGGGATTTACTTGATTTTCCTTTCTTAATTTTTAGATTCCATACCAAAAATTAGAGTGCCATCTACAAACTATTGATAGTTATGGGAATTACATTCTTGGTGACTGATTCCTTCCCAATCATCTTTGTAACAAATTTCTTAAATGAATCTCCCTAAAGCATCCACCATAATTATAAATAGGAAAAGGGGGAAATAGTTTCTCCTATCTCAAACCTCTCAAGGATCCAAAGAATACTTGTAGGCTTTAATTTATCAAAATGAAATAATGAGGATTGATATAAAATGAGAACCTAACCTAGCCATTACTTACAAAAAAACCAATTTTCTCCATTACCTTGATCAAGAATCTCCAATCCATCCTATCATATTTTTTTATTATGATAGTTTTAGTGACATGATGCTTCTTTTTGTACAATTAATTGAATGAATCACTTCTTATAAAATAATCACCCCATCAAGAATACATTTTCTAGGAACAAATCAACTTTGTTCCTCAACAATGAGTTTAGGTAGAACAATTTTAATATGTTATCCATTTCTATTGAGAGGGTTTTTTAAACAAAGTTATAAAGGGAAATCAATTGGTGATCCTCCAAGGTTTCAATCATATCCTTCTTTGGGATGAAAACAATGACGGTATTTTTAAATCTTTCATCAAAGTACCTTTTCTTCTAGACTCTTCAACAACTAACCATACCTCTTTACCTACAATATACCAATATTTATATAAAAAAAAGTTGGGAAAGCATTAGGCCTAGGAGCTTTGTTGGGATGTAATTGGGAAGAAAAAAATTATTTCCTCTTTAGAAAAAGTATCCATGATAAATTTATTTTTCTATTTAGCAACCACCTTGGGGACATGTTTTAGGACCTTATTTTGATAAACTAGATATGAATCTTCCTAATTATTCAAGAGAATTTGGAAATAGAGTATTGCTTTCTTGTTAATTTCCTCATTATTTCTTATGGAATTCAACTTTGGAAATTCTATTAAGATTCTTCATGTTCTTAGTTGAATTATGAAAAAACTACGTGTTTCTATCCCTATATTTTAGCCACACTTCTCTTGATTTTTGTCTCTAAAATATTCCATCTCTAGCCAATGTATTTTCATATTTCCCCATCAATGCTTTCTATCTCTTGTAGCCCTCATGGTCCATGCCCTTTTGGATTACCTCCTCACTTAAGGATTTTGAGTTTTCTTCTAATCTTTTTTTGTATTTGAAGATTTTCTTGAAGTGTTGTTTGTTTCATTTCTTTAGGTAGGCCTTAATGAATTTTATCTTTTTGAATATTGTGAAAAAAAATTAATCCCTTTTAAATTGGAGCCTTTTCCACTATTTTTCTATGTTTAGGGGGAATTATGAATCCTTAAGCCACATATTTTTGAATTTGAAAGGATATCTCTCAAGCTTTTGATCTTCATTTAGGAACAATTCTATTAGATATTAATATAATCTAGAAACATGAAAGAAGCTAAACACACATGACATTGGGAAGCTTTCCCAATTACCATTGTACAAAAATAAGTCTAACCTCTTGACAATGTATGTGACACCTATCTAATAGTTTGTCTAGGTGTAAGCATCATTCTTTGGGATGGAATTTTAAAGATGAAATTTTAAATATGTGATTTTCTTACAAATCCTAAAATGTTTGTTTGTGATTAATTTCCCTTCCTTATACCCTTGTGTTTATTAAAGCCTATGATCTAATATTGTATTAATATCTACCCAATAATAAGAAATCCCTAAGAATTTGTGTCTAAGAAGAAATATATTTGTACCCAAACTCTTTTTTCGAATGTGCATCCAATAGGTCCATGTACATTAATCTAAAAAAAAATAGTAGAGAAGCAAGTAATTTTACTCACCATCCATTTTTTCTCTTGACTAATGATTTGAACGTTGATGGAAACAAGATGCTAGAGAATATACAAACATCTTGATGCACCCACAGACTCAAAAAAATTTCCTCTCCATTATTTCTATTTATATAGTGTTATGTCAATTTCAACTTTTCTTAGTTTAGTTTCTTGTAATAGTAATATCTCTCTATCTAATATGCCCATTTGATGCTTTACCAAGCATCTCTCTGAAATTATAAGATGTGATGTTCATTGGTCACTAGGAAGGGGTAATACCTTCCTAGATCTTAGCATCATGTTAGTTTTCATCTATCCTTCCTCCTCTCCTTCCTTCACTAGAAGATCCTTGATTATTTTCTTCCCTTCCTCTTCTAATATCCACAAGTGACCTATCAATTTTGGGAAATTTATTGGTTTATCATTCTTTCCTTCAACGAATTCACCTCTTGCTCTTCTTGAGAACCCTCCTCTAATATTGTGTCCCCTTATTCTCTAATAAGGACAAAGATGTGTTAAAAAGAAAAATCTACATTTCCATTTAGTATAGTAAGGGGAGAGATGGGATCAAAAGGTTCTTCTTTTCCTTATCGATGAGGCTAATTCCTCTAATCCTTATTTAATTTAAAAATATATAAAGTGACATCAAATATTGATTTGTTTGTGTACTTATCCAAGTAGTGTGTGCTCTAAGAACTATTTTCTTCACTTGCCTCAATAACTACCTAGTTTTTATCTAATGCTTGGGCCAACTTATGGTTAACGATATTGGGAGTCACTTCTTTTGTTCTAGGGTTATCAATCCACTTATATGTTTTTAATCATTTGTTATTGTAATTCCTATATTTCAAGAAATCAGGGCATAAAAATGAAGGTCCCTCAACTTTAACTTGTCAAGTCCATTCCCCTTCATTAGTCTAGATTACAATGGATGAGTGAGTCTAAAATTGTGAGATCTAAAAATACATATATATGTGCATAGATTCCAAATTATTAGTCAGTTATAATTTTTCTATCATTATGAAGGTTCCCAAATTGTTTTTCATCTTTGAAATCACTACCTCAATCTAATATTCAAGGGGGAAATTATATATCCATTTCCATGTGGGAGTATTTGAGATGTTGTGATTGAGAGGGTCAAATTTTGGTTCCCAACTTGATGTAAAACCCAACTTCATCCATCAACTACAACCCCCCTTTAATTATTTACTCCTAGTTCTTGAATTCATATTTTATTAGAAAAAATAATTTTGTTAGATCTATAGCCTTAACTTTATCACCCCAAATTTTTAACACTATAGTTGCACTCAATTCAATTTTAAATAAAGAAAAAAAAGTCCTTAAGGTAGCACCTTACCACCTCCACTTCTTTATTTTCCCAAAAAACCACATTTTTTGTGATTTTTCTCTTTCCCTAAACTTTCCCAATAGGTATTCATTGGCTCTAGTAGTGACTGAGGGGGGGCAAGATTTAGCTCACCTTCTGAATCTAATTGATCACCATAAGTTGTCCTCCCTACTACTAGGGTTATGTTCTTATTTTTAGGAGGATCAATTTTGAGGAAAATGGAGGGTGTCATGATAGCCTAGCCAATCCTCAAACTAGAAATTCCTTGATCCATTTTGATGATCTTGAATATGGTATTTTTTATTTTGAAATTTATTTTCCTTCAATTGTAGCTTTTTATATCCATGATCCCTTGTGTTTCTCTCTTTGCACCATCTATCTTCTGTTATGCTCTACTCTTCTTATTTTCTTTCATTTTCTCACCAATGCTCCATTATTCCTTTGCACTCCTCTTTGTTTTTCCCTCCTTTTCCCTCTTCACTCAATTTGTTATTAAAATGTTTTTAATTTAATATTATATTATTTAAATATTTATATGTATGCAATATAATTGCATGACATGCATAATGGTTAAGATATTTTATAAATGTTATGTCGGTTATAACTTTAATTTTATAGTTATGGTTTTTTTAATATTTTTCGGGTGTGTTTTGGTTTTAATGTACATGGTCACAATATGAGACTACTTTATACCAATATAGAATGCCTCTTATTGTAAATAATATAATATATTATAAATTCTTTTTATTTATATGATTTTAAATCATATTGAGTAATTATAATTAAGTTAATATATGAATATTACATTTAGATATATAAAATTATTAAAATATTTAAATTTTATTGAATGTATACAATTGTAAATTAGAATATGGATTTGAGGTTTTCATGGTCTTTCAAAGTATCTAGGGTTTGTGTCTTTCTGAATTTTTTTACCACCCTTTTGTCACTCATGCCTTTGGCATAGAAAATATTTTACCCTTTTATATTTATTACAAGTTTTTTAGTAGTCCTTTATATGGCCAAAAATTATGTCAACCTAGCAATTTATGCTAGTATTGAAGGTTTGGTAGCTTTTAACAATGACACCTTTGAACAAGAATCCTTGAAATTTTGTTTCCAAATTATTCTATGAGGTAAGCTTTACGATGATCTAAAGGATGTAGTGTTATCCACCCCTAAATTTAACAATACATGCAAATAGTTAGAGTATTTTTTATAGGATATTTTGTTGGAATAAGTCCTCTCAAAATAATTCTTATTGAATGGGTTATAAAGCATTGGGCCCTAGATGGGGTTAGGCTTGGTGTTGTTTAAAATCTTACCAAAGGTTTTTTCTTTTTTCTTCATTGGGGATAGTCATGTTAAGACTATCCTCAAGCATGGCATGTGATATGTTCATGTGTCTCTATTAGTATTTCAAACATGGACATGTAATTTTATTTTCTTGGATGAAAGGACTCTTTGTGTGCTTGTGTGGCTTAAATTTTTAGGTTTTCCTTTGCCCTATTGGAACTTTTTTAATACTATTGTTATCTCTCTGAGAAAATTTATTTGTGCTAAACTCGATAGATTTTACCAAGATTGCCCTAATAAATGTGTGTATTGATATAGATATTTCTAAATACTTGAAAGAGTCTATGGATGTCCAAATTAGACATCTACAACACACCCAACATGTTATTTATCTTAATTTTTCCAATACTTATTATTGGTTTCATTATTTAGAGCATAAGATTAAAGACTATCCTCTTTTCATTCCTTACAACAAGCCTTCCTCGCTACCTATTGAGGATCTTCCTTAAAAATTTGGTGAAGGGTGGACTATGGTTGGGAGCTATAAATAGAGGCACGAACACTAGTGGTTATTATGCCAAAACCACTTCCAATATTGAACACCCAAATACTCAAGTGCAGCCAAGGGTGTTTTCAAAATATTATAAGAATTGGAAAGAGTCCACTCCCTCTAATTGAGAGAATTTCACAAAACCACAATTCTCTAGAATGTCATACCCAATGTCTACTTTATCCTTGTAGTTATAGAGACCTATTCATTCCCCTATTTACCTTGGGAGTTTATGTTTCTCTTGCAATCCACTTGGGTGCTTGAAGGAGGGAGAGTATACAATAGAAAAAGAGGGCTATCAATCCTAACATTCAATTGGGTACTTTTTCTAGAGATGAGACTATGCAAAATCCCCATTCCTTAGTTAAAGAGTTGGATAGTGATGACATGCCTCTTGATTCTTGTCAATAAATTTTCCCTTGAAATATTTGAGGTCATATTGACCTACCTAGGAAATATGTAGTGAGAGATGTTCATCATAATTTTTTAGTTTTATTTTTTATTTGCTTATAAGAGGCCAAGATTATTGGGTTTTTAATTTCCACTAATTGTCGCATCATGTGACCAACTAGTTCCTTTTTATTAGCACTCACGATGTTGTCCATGGATGTGTTGTCACCTTTATCTCTCGTAGGTGGATTCATCATGTGGTAGATTAGGGTTTCAACCCTATTAATAGGGTGATTTGGATCCTCTTAAATATTGAAAACCATTCCTTTGGAATAATCAATATTTATGCTATTAATTATATTGTGGAGAGATCTTTATTGTGGCAGTGGATGTAGGAGTTAATAGTGAACTCCTCAAAACCCTAGGATCACCTGCAAGACAACAAGAACTTCCACAAGAGAGAAATGGCATAAATATCATGTTATGATTATGGATGCAAGATTGTCAAATTGAATATCAATGTACATATGATGTCTTTCTTATAAAGGTAAAGTGTGAGATAGGATTAGACAAGATCTTGACATGTGTCTCAATCTTGTATAATTAGAAAACTACCTCAACAAATATTAAATGACTTAGGACACAAGCATTAAATTCCAAAAGATAAGATAAGATCTAATGACAACTAATACTATCTAGGAAGCTTCCCTCCTAGGACCTAAGAGGACTTAACTTGTAAATAGGACCTAGATATGTAAAACACCTATTTACACCAACACCCCCTTTAAGTACAACTTAGGGAGTAGATTATTATGCAAATGACATAAATATGGGTCCTGGATATGACGCCATGTTAGGCACCCATGTACAAATGCAATATCTCACAAATGGAGAAAATGAGAAAACCCAGTGGGATAAAAATCCACCCCAAAAGAGAGATGAAAACAAAATTCTCCAATGAACAATGAGTAGAAAAAAACCTCATATGAGGAAAAAAAACCCCATAATAGAGAATAAGAGATATCATTCAACCCCCTTATTGTAGTGTCTCTTGCAATGATGGAGGATGTTTGACAATGAATGTTGAAGATGACCCGAGACTGTGGAAAAACATTCCTTGCCTTAGGAAGAAACAAGACCAATATGATATGCAAGATGTCTTTATGTTCTTGAAAGGAAGATATGAGAAGAAAGATGGTGTGATGTCTTTTAACTACACTCAAGTGTCTCCATGTCGATGTTGAAAGGTGTCACACTCCAAACAAGTGTTCTAGGCCACATTGTCAAAGAAGACAATCTAGAATCTCCTAGAGACAATTGTAGAACATAATCTAAAGACAAAGATACATCATCTAAAGATAAAGAATCCTCCTCCAAATCCAAAATAATCCACACTCATGTCAAACAACGAAGGATGATCATGTAGAGAATAAATAAGAGGTCAGATTGTTCCTCAAAACAACTGAAGAAGGATCATCTCCATCAAAGATAAGATGAATTCAAGATTAATGATGTCTCCCAAATCTGAAATGTGGGACTCACAAATCAAACCGGCAATGTCTGTCAAGTACTCATCCCAAGTAACCATCTTTGGAAGATGATGAATATCTTGTTGTACTGAATCACAAGGAGCCAAAACTATGGAATCAAAAGCATCCTTAGGTACAATAGTAGATGAAGGAGATGGAACATCAACATATGTCACTTGATCCTCAAAAATAATAACAAGATTCAAATGACCATAATTAATCTCCTCAAAAGTGTCCACACAAGATGTCATAATGTGAATATCTTATGAATCATTAGGAGAAAAATGTGAGAAGGTGTAGACTTGAGATTGGTGATCAACCTCCCCAACTACAACTATATCTTTACTATTCAAATCCCATATTAGGAAAAAATATTGTGTGAACTCAACACTCCTTGCTCCACCATGTGTGATATAATAGATAGAAAGGATATTGGTTGAAAATAAGGGCACACAAAGAACATAATTAAAGTCTTTTTCATCCATGTCAATGGATCCTTTCCTATAAATATATATATGTGTGTTTGTGTGTGTGTGTTGTTAGCCATCAAAATGTGTGGTGATGAACAAGTCTCAAATGAAGCAAACATACTCTAATGAATCCATGTGATGTAAGGCTCTTGAATCGAGTATCCAACTCTTTGAATCATAAATTGCAACTACAACAAGTGCTTGCAACTTAATTTTATTAGACTTTGAAGAAGAATAAGATGATGAGCCCTTTGATGATGATGAAGAATTGATTGGAGTCTTCTTAAGAAGATGCTTCAACTCATCAATCTATTTTGAATAACACTTATGTTCATCAAGCCCTTCTTGCAATATGTACATGTAGGCCTCTACTTCATAGATGATTCTCCTTTAGAGGGATAGGATCCAAATTCATTATTTGGGTTGTTCTTTTCCTTCTTTTTCTTATTTTTAGGATTCCCCGATACTTTTTGTACCTTAGACTCACTAGCCAACAATGCTTGTGACTTGAAAGAATTGATTAGACCCATTTGCATTAAATTCGCTTCCTCTTGGATTGGGAGATTTGTAAAGTCATCAAACTTAGGATCAACATATGATGCTCCCATAGAAAGTAAATGGGTATTAAAGCCATAAACAAACACTAAAAACTCAGGACCAAGTTGGATAACACATTCAAAATCAATTATAAATCCTTTGTATCAATGTTGCAATATTTTATCTATGTTCTTAGTTGTTTTTTCTTGGATATGTAGTCTTGGATGTGGTAAAAACATTGAGGATCAAGATTCTAATCAATTTGACATCCCCTAATCTTATCAATTTTACCATACAATTTCTCAAAAGTCTCCCAAGCATCTTTAGGTGTTTTGCATGATTCAACATGAAATTATAAATCAAATGAGACTAATGCATCCAAGTGTTTTCTCACGATGAATGTCTCATTTTTCCAATTCTTTAGCATTATTAGGTTGAGTAATAGTTTCTTTTAGATACCTATAAAAACTCTTCCCCAAGAGATAATTCCATACTAATTTTCTCCATGAAGCATAATTATATGGAGTTTGGAATTCAATTTGTTATTTCCCCATTTGTAAGAACACACAATAAGAAAAAGAAAGCAATCAACCATTGCAAGATTATTCCCCCAAATTACTCAATCAAGAAACCCCCAACAATATATGATTGTGGCACTTTATACTTAGTGTGATTATAAGTGTCACTTGACAAAAAAAATGAATTGGACTTAATCTCATTGCTTATAAATGCCAAATTTGGCCACAAGCTCAAAGTAAATATTTTACACAAGATGAGATCAATCTGATCACATCATTGGAAATAATAAAAAATTATGCATTTTAAAAAATCACCCAAAAATGTTACCATAGGAGCAAGAATGAAGCCCCGAAAGTTCCCAAAATGAGAACGACTTGACAACACCCTGTGAGAATCTACAAATTTTGTAAAACTAAGCACCAAAATAAAACAATCAATTGCACCACTATGAAGAGCATGAAATTCTACCCCTAATAAAAAACTTTCTTGAGAAAAGGAGTTTGTATGACCAAGTTATGAACCTCCAAAATTAGATTGTCAAAATGAAAATTTCAACCATGAGGGGGGCTAAAAAGCCTTTGGGATGTTGATATCAGCAATCTGCGGGAAAAAAATCATTGAAAAAAATTGACGGTTTGGTGCCATCACATCGAAATATTCTTCAACTACTAGTATATTCTATTGACTAGAATATTCCTTTTGAATATTCTCTAACGAGGAATCTACGGTGATATTTTAGAATATGTCAATTGGTCAATGGTTCAAGGTACGATGGGGCCGCAAAACTAGTGGCATGAATCCATGTGGTGGCAGTTGTACAGCACGGTTACCTTGTACCCTCTACTATGCTTGTAACAAAGTTTCTTTTAAAAAAATTGCAGAATATATATTTTTAAAAACTAATAAATATTTTTGAAACCCAAAAACTTTTCCCTCAAACCTAAGAGATTTTCTACTAACCTGCCTATTTTTTGGGTCAATTTTTCTGTTGTACGACCATACAACTTTACAATTGCTCAAACAACTGAACTAGGAAATTTTTTCCTTTGAAGTCCGAGGTCAAGTTCTCATATTTTTGTGATTTGATAGTCAATCCTTAAGTTTTTGGGCCTTTCACATGTGATGAAAATGTATGTTTTAACCCAAAGTGCTCCAAAAATTCAGCTACCTCCTAGATCTGGTAACCTTTTCTCAACTTAAAACCTTTGTACACATGACAATATATAACAATATTTCACAAAATGAAAGGCAAATCTGACTTTTTCTGACACCCATGATTCAATGGTGAGGTCCTCAAAACCTCCAATAATACCCAAAAAAATATTCAAGAGTGAAAACTAACACTATCTAGGAAGATTCCCTCCTAGGACCTAAGCGGACTTAACATGTAAATAGGACCTATATAGGGAAAACAACTATTTACACAAATAGTGGATTGTTGGTCATTGCCTATTACAACTTGGGTCATGTGTAGAGACTTTAATATGGTGGAGATGACATATGATAAAGATGGGGCTTTGAATTTCATTGTATAGTTGGTGAGATAGAGGCATGGTACTTTATGTGTAATGAATTGGGTCTTTTCGATCCCAATATAGGTCATTTACGCAATCATTACCATTGGTATATATGAAATAATTTTTAGGTTGTTCCTAAAAGAGTCTTTAAATTCCTTGAGCATGTTATGATATTTTCTCAATCTTTATTTTCTTTTTCAACTATTTATCTCTTCTAGTTGAGGCCTTGCTTGATGTCACCCTTTTTGACCATTGTCCCATCAAATTTAATATTCAGTGGCAAGTTGATACTCCTAGAGTTGTCAAATATTAGTTTTTTCTTAATTTTTGACTCATCATCCCACATTGGTCCACATTTTAAGGGTGTGGAATTGGGAGGCTAAGCCTTCTCAAATGATAAGATGGATTTCTTGGTGGAGTAGGGTCATAAGTTATACTTCTCACTTTCTTCACATCTATGGTTGTTAGTTGGCCTTTTTTGGTAGTGTCCATATAGCATTTCCACCTTGGATCTTTATTAGGCCACTACTGCACTCAAATATAACCTTTTATTTCCTACTTTGAAATTCAAGGTGGTTGAGATCCATCATCAAAGAAAATTGTTGACAACCACTTTACTAGAGGTGCTAAAATCAAAGCTAGATTACATTGGATAAAACTAAGTGATAGAGCCTCTAAAGATATTTTGAAATATCTTCGATCTTTCCATAATTCTTAAGGAATTATATAGGATCTTCCAAATATCCTTCATGTATTTTTCAAGCATTGTGACTAGGTTTTTTAGGCTTAGGATAATTCTCCTGAATATGATCACACTTTGTAGGAACTCCTTAAAATTGTTCCTTGTTACCTTCCCTTCTCCTATCTATCCATTTGTGATCAATTACTATCTATTGTTGATCTTTAGGAAGTAGTTTTCACCATGGCCAATGATAAATCCCTTGGGTGTGATGGCTTTCCTTGTGAATTTTATAAAATTCTTTGGGATTGTGTTGGTGATAACTTTCATAATATTTATCTTGAATCTCATCAATCTAATTCCTTAGAAAAGGTCATAAATAAAGGTAATATTAAATTTATAGCTAAATTCAGAGATCCAAAAGATATCTACAACTGGTGGCCCATCACCTTGCTCAATGTCTCTTATAAAATCATTGCTAAATCCTTATCTAAAAATCTACACCAACTTCTTCCTCAAATTGTGCAACCTAAGATAAATAGCTTTATTAAATCCAAATACATATTGGATAACACCATTAGAGTTTGGCAAGGTTTGGAATGGGCCCAACAATCTTGAACCAATAATATTTTTCATCGAATTTGACTTTGCTAAGGATTATGATCATATTGAGTGGCCCTTTATCTTATCAATGCTACAAGCATTTAGATTTGGACCTTGATTCTTTCAATCCATGCATATGAATTTTGTTGATGCCTTTGCCTATCTTACTATCAACAATTAACAATCTAGTCCATTTGGGCTCTTTTGATATATTCACCAAGGTTGTTGAAGGGTTTGGGTACCTCTTAGCTTATTATATTTCTCAAGAACTGGTTAAAGCTATTTATTTACCTAATTCTTCAACTCATTTGAAATATTCTCTCAATTTTTTTGTTTTTTAAACCAAACAATTACAATAGAATCATTCACCCGTTAAGGTTAGCATAACCAAAACATACATTAAAAAACTCTAACCAAGAATGCACCCTAAAACCACTTAAGGAGGAGGGGCGAGCATATGGTCAGAGGATCCCTAGGATCTACTGAATCAACAAGTACAAGATTCTATTGAAAGAGAAGTATTTTAAACTCGACACCAAGAATGTGCACTCAAGATCCCTTTTCGGGCGAGGTGCTAACATATGGTGGAGTACTACTGCTGAATTAAAAGAACAAGGTAGATAACCAGCCAAAGATGCTTTCCACACTACCACCAAACAGTGGGGGGAAGAAGATTACAAAACATAATTATCCACACTGGTGGTATACCATCTAGGGGTGCTTTAGTGTGAAGCTAATTAATTAATGCAGCAAGCTAAAGCTGAAACAATACTATTGTTTAATAGTTTATACAACGTGTAAAGCTGCAAATTACAATGTTCAACACCAATTACTAAGCACCACTCTTATACAGTGTTTTTCAAGTTAGAGAACGAGAGGAGAGAAGATAGAATATGAAAAATAGAGAGTGAATTGTTGTATTTCTGAAACTGTAATTTCTGGAAATGGAAATCAGCAACTACAAAATTATATAAAAAGCTCATAACTCGATCAAGATACCTCTGAATGGTGTGAAATCATAGGCATGGGTCAAATGGAAGATAGGCGCCCCTGTTGGGACACTGAAAACAGCTCCAAATACCTGTAAGGATTAATGGCACAATTCCCAATGCAAGGCTGAAAGGTACAACCCTTGAGAGGGGTGATTTTTCATTATAAAATTGCACACTCCAAAATTAAATCTGAAAATGCTTGGAGATGGTCACCTAGACCTTAGAAGTATTATTATCAAATGCCCAGAACAATACAAAATTCATACAATTAACCATGAGCAAAAAAAACTTTCAGCTGTATGCAAACAACAACTATAAAACTGGAAAATACATCAATAATTCACCTTGAAACACAATCTGCTAGTCTGTATGAGAAGCAAAAATAGTTCAACTAGGTGTTGTCTTGCAAACACAAAATTGAATGAAGAACTAGGAGGTCAACATTCCTTGAAGTAGAAAATGATAAATCATTTTGACAGCATAACTTTAGCAAAATAATGGATGAACAATGCTGGAGCCAAGCCTTACTTTTAAAGGACAAAAGGAAACTGTTCAAGTCCCTCAAGAAGGTACGTCAATAGCCAAGACTCTTCACCTTTTCAAAAAAGAAACAACTCTTCAAAAATATGCCCCACTTGAGAAATGAGGATTAAATAAAATAAAACCTTTTGACTTCTTCATGTGGCGTCACCCTCAAAGACCCTTTTTCAAAACAACTTAAGTTCATTCCTTAGGCCAAGGGGGTCAACTGCAAATTAGAACCAATTGCTCAATTAATGAATAATTTCATTAATATTAATATTTTAATGGCCAAGGCATAATACTGAAAACTGTGTCCCATGATGTGATGATTTTGAAGGCTGACAACTGCTTACTGCCAAGAATAGTATTTACTATAAATAGTAAATAATGAGAAAGAACCACAAAACCTCCAAGACTGGAACCCTTTGAAACACCTCAACGAGCCTACAGGATTCCAGAATAGACTGATGAGCTAATAATAGGATCACTGCCAAAAGGGGAACATTATAGATCTTTTGAATGGCCATTTTTTTATGAATATTTTCTCTCTTTTATAAGAGGAAAATAACTAAAAGTAGACGTTCTTGGACATTCTTTACAAGGCCTCGAGTTTTGTCATTTAATGGAAAAATACTCAAGGTTAATGGTAATCCTTCCTTCCTAAGCCTTCTTGGATTAATTATTTTGGATGGAAGTAGACTTGTTATGGTGATTTGTTCAAATTTTGGGAAATCCCCATTTCCTTTTAGACATATCTACTATCTTTGTGGCAAGTTGTTCTTGCCAAAAAGAAAAGATTGTTTATGAGTCACTAAACCTCTATATCTAGTTGGAAAATTCTAGATTTACTCCAAGATTCTTTTGGCCACTCATTTATAGTACTCCTCTTGTTGTGAACCCTCCAAATTTTTGTATTTGAAAATAAATAATATTCTTAGTGGTTTTATCTAGTCTTCTCTAGATAATCACCAAGGTTGCCATCAGGTGTCTTAGATTTTTTATTTTTCTTCCTCACGAATCAGGAGGGCTGAGATTACTCTCCAGTCAATGCCAATGTTTGGCCCTCTACATTAATTTGAAGATTCATTCTCTTGAGGGTAATGAATCTAAAAAAAAATAGTGTGAAATTGAATTTATTCTAGTCATATAGTTGGGAAACCAACTTAGAAGGGCATTGGCCTTCATACCCTTCTTATTATGAAAGATGTTATTCAAATTCAAGGGACCTTTGTAATAAAAAGTATTTGGTATACTTGGGAAGCTATGAAACCTTAGATCTTTGGAATAGTTTTGGTTTTCATACAAGTCTTTCCATGAACAAATAAAACATTTGGTGGTCTTCTATTTTCAGTGTTAGAATTGTCTACTTGTGAAGAATTCTTAGTTTCATGCTCTAAGATTTTTTTAAAAAGGGGATCAAAACACCCCTATATTTATCCTCCAAACATACTAGGAATATCCTCTCCTAGAATGAAATCAAGGTCGGATTTTAGATTTCCATCTAAGATCTAGAAACCTTTAACACAATTATAGAAGTCATCTCAACTAATATGACTCACAAAATTGGTATTAGATCACACAAATCTTGGTGGAAAGGCAAGAAATGGTATATAAATACTAATTTTGGAATTATAATCCTCAACAAGGGTATTACTAGCCTTCCTCTTTCCAATGGTTCCCATCTTGAATCAATGGTGGCATTTAGAGTCACCAGTGTCAATCTAGAAATGTATGTTCCACACTATTTGGTTGGTAGAGTTGGAGCAGAAATTGGCTTCACTTTTCCCAGTGTCTTATATTTCAAGGCCTCTCCATTGGTTTCGAATTATCCTATTTGAGTATTCCTAATCCTCAATTCCCTTTTTGTGAGAATCAAGAGTCTCTCAAATATCTCTTATGGTTTTATCCCATAGCTTAGAATGTTTGGTCTTGGATACATGACATCTTCAAGTCATTCCTAGAGATGAGCCATTTTCCTGGAATATGGCCTTATTAGGGTATTTCCATCACATTACTCATAAATTCATTTATATTTGGCATGATTTGAGGGTAGATATTTTTGATCATATAACTACAACAAATCTCTGTGATTTGCTCCATTTTTTGCTTCCACCCACTATTTTAATGTATTTTTTGGATTTTTTTTTGGAAACGTCAGTGGTATTTATTGGGATGGCACAATTTTTGGCATTTATTGTGCCGATCAATACAAGTTGGCGCTAATTAGCACCTAAAGTAACGTTGCCTTTAGCGTCAATATTAGCTTTGATTGTAGTGCCGCCTTGAGCGTCGCCTTTAGCTCTAAGTTTAGCTTCGAGTTTAGTGTCGTGTTTAGCTTTAACTTTAGCTTCAAGTTTAGCTTCGGGTTTAGCACCAATTTAGACACCCCTATGTTGAAGAGACTTATTTATATGTCTCACCGATGATGTAAAACAGTGAATTTTCAACAAGATATGGGCATATCGAGGAGAGAATCACCTATGTCACATCGACAAAGTATATCTACAAGTGCTCGGTGAAATACAACTCTTGGATATAATGAAGTAATGTCGATGAGACATTGAGATATCGGTAATACAAATAAGATTATCTCATCGACCCTCTTCAAGTAATGATCAAAAGCATACACCGCTATACCATCGGGAAGGTGAGAAACATATGCGGTAAAGTGATATACAGCGCAACCCCAAAGAAAGAAGCCTTGAGCAAGGTGGTAGTGCGGTAAACAACAAAAGGGAAGGGAAAAAAACTGTTATACCATAACGATAATCACAAGTCTCCCCAACATGGCAGAGTTACAACAATATATTAAGAAATATCGCCGAAGGAAAATATCAATGAGACAGTGGCATATCGGCAAGAGATATTAACTTGTCTCATCGACACCAACAACCAACATCAGAGGAACATAAGATCTAATGTCGATGAGACATTGAGATATCGGTAAGACAAATAAGATTGTCTCATCGACACTCTTGAAGTAATGATCAAAATCATACACCGCTATACCATCGGGAAGGTGAGCAATGATGAGTCTAGTTTTTGGGCTAGTTATGGGTAGAATCCATAGTCTATTTTCTAAAATTACCATGGACTTTGATATAACATGACTGACACTTTTATATAATTTCTCTCAAACCTTAAGACATTTGGGTTTAATTCCCTTTCTACTAGTTTTAATGATATTAACTTATTATGTGGACTATCTATATTAATCTTGCATGTGATTGATGGATGTTCTTTAAGATAATTTTAGCTATGCAGTTATTAAGTTGAGAAATGCAGCCACCAGCTAGTCATGCAGAGGAAGCACGTGAAGGTCAATTGGAGGACGATGATGAAAGATTCCTATGTCAGTCGCATGTAACTGCCTTATGCCGATCTTTAATGACATTGAGAAATGCGGGCATTACTGCAATGGTCGATTCCATGTTTAGGTCTACATTTATGAACGGATTCCCCTGCATGTGTAACCACCCTTCCACATATTTCTTTGTTTTCCCCAAATGGTGTCCTCTTAGTTAGTGGCCGTTGATTTCCCTGTTTAGCTAATAAATAAGGTTTGGATCCTCCTTCTGAGGGAGTTGATCACTAAGTTATTGTACAAGCTGAGAATACCAAACATACTCTTTTGTATTTGCATTTTCCAATGAATGAAATGAGATTTTGAATTGAGTATCTAAGTTTAATCTAAGTTTGCATTAGTTTTAGAGGATAATCATCTAAGGGGGCCCACTTGGTGAGTAAGTCGTTAGCTTAGATAGATTAGTATTAGCTTATGTTCAGTATTTAGCAAGAATCTAGCACTGAATGTTCCTGTAACCACTAGAATTCCATTATGTGACTGTTCCTGCAGCTAAAGCGGGAAGAGTAGTTTCTTGTTTGCTGCTCAAACTTTCATTTTTGTTATGCATGTTCAGTTTGAGTTTTATTATTGAGTAGTGTTCAGAATTTGCTTAATTTATTTCCATGCAATTTACCTTCAACAACAGTCTTTCTTAGTTGTAGAATGAAGGTGACTACTTTGAAGTTACTAGTGCACCTACTATGCTGACCCATTTCAAGTTCATGTCCTTGGGTTGACAATTCAAATATACCTTCATGATGGTTAAGATGGCTATTCAGGTCGGATGTCCAATCTCTGAATCATGGTTGTAAAGGCTTAGTTATTGAAATCATTGTAGGAGGGTAACATTTTTTGCGTCATTTCCAAGGATGGTGTCAAACTAGGGAGTCCTTTGGATTCATTGATAGTTTTCTCCTAATGTAGTATTTTTGGAGTTTTCTCTTAGTGTTAGAAGTTATGATCCACTATTTTTTTCCACCCATTCTTTGTGTGAGTTGATTGATATTGAGTTTATATTGCATGCATAGAAGAAGAAGAGATGCTTATAGTAAATTCCTTCCTAATAATCCAGAGCCATTTTAGCTAATAGAGCTTCCAAATCTGCCCAAAAATGAAGAGGAAGAAGAGCCACATCCCTTTGCTGATATATTCCCTGACTTGACTAGTTCTAAAGTTTACCTTAAAAATCAGAATCTAGTTGAAGAACCTTTTATTCTAGAATTTTATCAAGCAGGGATGGCTGATGCAAATGGAGACAGGCCTGACAGGTAGAACCAACCAACTTTTCCTTTTCCCATTGCTGAACAGAATGAAGTAGATAACCTCAAAAATATCCCTGCTTCGTTCCTTCCTAAGTTCTATGGACTTGTCACAAAATATCCTGATACATTCTTGTTTGAGTTTGATATACTCTATAGAAGCTATGACTATAACATTGACGCCCACAAACTCAATCTATTTCCTACCACTTTGAAAGAAGCTGCATTGAGATGGTTTATGAGCCTTGGTAGGAACATTGTGGCGACTTAGGAAGATATGAAGACATAATTACTTGAGAAATATAAGGAGTATTGTAGGGGTAGTGATATGAGAGGAGGTGGAATTTTTAGAATGCAGCAAAAATAAGATGAGAGCCTGAAGGATTTCATTTCAAGGTTTTTGTTTTGTCTGCAAAAATATCCACACCATACACTTAAGGAAGACTCACAAAAGTTGCTTTTTCTGAGAGGAATTAGTGAAAGTTGCATTGATGCCTTGGATTTGATGGCTGGAGGAGATATCACTCAAGTACCTTGGGAGGATATCAAGAAGCTATGCCAGAACTATTCTAGGACAACTTCAAAGAAAGGAAGAGCTTACCAATCCTCTATGGGTAAGTCATCCACCAGTGGAGTCTCGAGGATGGAGATTACTAATTTGTTGGCAGATTTCAAGTAGGATATCATCAACAATCTAGCTACTCATCTGGATACACTTCAAGCCAAGAAAAAAAATGAGGAGGTAGAGGTAATACTAACATAATATTGCCCTCATTCTAGATAAAAGAAGAAGGATTGCAGATGCAAGGTGATAGCTAACATTGATAGTAAGAAAATTCCACCTAAGTTCAAACCAATTTAGACTGAGGAAGACGAAGTCTACTTTGTTGCATAGAAGAGGCCATGGGCTTCAAGACAAGGTATGCCACTGGATCCACTATCTTTTGTTGGGGCATATTTCAATTCTTATTCATTTGGTAACCAGTGGCATCTCCCTTGTCCATCCAACTATGAAGGATATCCACCACAGTCTTGGAGTAACCCTCTAAATGCTTGGTCCAATTATCAAAATACCTCACATCAATGGTAACAACCTCAAGGGAGTTGGCAATAGTTTCAAGAATCTTGGTAGCCACCTCTAGAAAACTGGCAGCAAACATATCAATGGAGAGGTGTCTAGCAATGGCCAAACCAAATAAAAAACTACATTCAACCACCTTCTCAACCCCAAAATCCTACTATAATGCCTCCTACTACTAATCCAAGTTCAAATGCTCCTAGACCTACTCAGTTACCAGCCCAACCCATACCCCTGTATATTCTAGTGATCCAAATCAATTCCCTGCATATGTTGTGAGTTTAAGTGGCATGCGTTTGCATTCAGGAACTACCTTGTCAGCTCCTTCCTCCCTCATTATCACTAAGCTTCTTGTGGAAGAGCAAGAAGAATCTCTGACTGAGCCCATTTAGCCTTGTGCACCTAAGAATCCTGAACCAGCTCCAACCAAGCAAACAACCCAAGAACCACCATTCCCCCAAAGATTGGAAGTGGCCAAACAAAAAGAAGACAAGGAGGAAACCACTTTTGATATTCTAGACCAGCTAAAGCATATATGTGTCCAGATACCCTTGTTCCAGGCCATAAAATATGTCCCTATCTATGGAAAGGTAATTAAAGAAGCATGGCTTAAGAAATTGGGCAGGAAAAAGAAGGACCCAACTACAGTTCATGTAGTGGGGTAGCATGTTGACATCATGCGTGGAAAAGTAACTATCCCTGAGTACAATGATCCAGGTAGTCATGTGGTTGAAGTTATCATAAATGAGATAATATAAAGAATGCTTTGATTGACTTAGGTGCAACAATCAATGTGATGAATAAAGACATCTTGCAACAACTGAATATTGCAAGCATGAGATCCACTCCTACTATCCTGTAGCTTGTTGATAGTTCCAATGTTAAGCCTAATGGAATAGTAGAAGACATTGTGGTGATTCTAGACTCTTGGGAATATCCAGTTGACCTCACAGTTCTTTCTCCCAAAGCTACACTTGGCGGGTATCCCATTATCCTTGGTAGGCCATGGTTAGCAATTGCAGATGCTTATATTGGATGTCGGTCAGGTGACATGACCATTTCTAATGGAAGGAACACAAAAAATATTGTTCTTTATCCTCCTTCTCATCCATCCCATGATAATTTTGTATGGCCACAAGTTGGTGAAGAGGCCGAAGACATTAAATCTATGGCGCAACTCATGATGCTAGGAAGAAGTCCTTTCTTGCAACTTCAAGATGAGGATGAGATGTTATCTAGTATCATTCAAAACCATTGTCAGATATATGAGACATCATCCACTCATGTGTCTAGTTCTATGGACCTCATGCAAACACTTTTTTTAGTTTTGCCTGATCTTCCTGCAACCATTGTCTCTATAGATAGACTTTCTGCAACCACTATCTCTGCGGACAAACTCCCTGTAGTCACTCTTTCAGCAAAAAAACTTCCTACAAAAACAAGTATCTTCCACACAATGATACCACATGAACTTAAGGTACCATGTATTAATCAAGAAGCTATGATAGAGTTAGTTACACAAGTACAGGTGTCCAAAGGAAAATATCTGAATATCAACAGTAAATTGAGTGACGGACAACAGTTGACATTGGAAAATTTGCTGAAATCCCATCAAAAAGAATTTGCTTGGGATTACCATGATATGAAGGGACTAGATCCAAAGCTTTGCACTCATAGGATATATATCAAATATGATTTTACACCTGTAAGACAGCCACAAAGGAGGATCAACCCTTCATTACGAAAGATTGACAAAATAAAGCTACAAAAGTTATTAAATGCAAGAATTATCTACTCTATTTCAGATAGCCAGCGGGTGTCTCCATTGGCAATTGTTCCCAAGAAGGGAGTAAAATAGTGAGTTTGTGTTGACTACAAGGAGCTCAATTCTGCTACTAAGAACGATCATTTTCCCTTGCCTTTTGTAGATCAAGTCCTAGACTCTCTTGCGGGTAAGTAGTACTTTTCTTTCCTTGATGGATTCAGTGGCTACAATCATATTCAAACTGCACCAGAAGACCAAGAGAAGACAACCTTCACATTTCCATGGGGGACATATGCCTATTCAGTGCTTCCCTTTGGGTTATGCAATGCACCTGCAACTTTTCAGAGAGCAGTCATCAACATATTTTCAGACATCTGCCTTGACTGCATGGAAATTTCTATGGATGATTTTACCACCTACGATGTTGATTTTTATGAAGTGTTGGAAAATTTGAAGAAAGTCCTGTAGACATGTGAAGACCAAAATCTATCTCTAAACAGTGAAAAATGCTTCATGATGATGCAAGAGGGTGTAGTCCTTGGTCACTACATTTCACACCATGGTATTCAAGTTGACCCCGCAAAGATTGAGGTAATTGCTAATCTGCCCACACCTACAAAACAAAAGGATGTTAGGATTTTCCTAGGACATGAAGGATATTATAGGAATTTCATCAAATATATTAGCAAAATAGCAGCACCACTGTACAGTCTCCTGAGTAAAGATGTTGAGTTTCAATGGACATAAGGTTGTGATAAAGAATTTTCCTATTTAAAGACAACTCTGACTCATGCTCCTGTACTGAAGGAACCTAATTGGGAAATCCCATTTCACACCCATACAGATGCCTCAGATTATACCATAGGAGCAGTCCTGGGACAAAAAGAAGGAGCCATTGAGAATTCCATTTATTTTGTCAGTAAAAACTTGCAGGGAGCTGAATTCAATTGCATAGTAACAAAGAAAGAAATATTGGCAGTAATCTATGCCTTGAAAAAATTCAGGCACTATATAATATGTTACCAGATCTTTGTGCACACTGATCATGCAGTCATTTGATATCTCATGAATAAACCCCTGATTTCAGGAAGGTTAGCCAGATGGTTGTTGTTGTTGCAGGAGTTTGACATAACTATTGTGGACAAACCAGGGAAGGCCAATGTTGTTGCAGATTTTCTTTTCAAACTGACCACATCAAAAGACAGTCAAACCATAGATGATTCCTTCCTTGATGAGCATCTATACTCCATTAGTGTGCAAACACCCTGGTATGCTGACATAGCCAATTACCTTGTGATAAGGAGGGTTCCTCCTCACTTCTCTCCAAAAGAGAGAAGAGTGTTGATTGAAAAATCTTTCCCTTTTTCATGGATAGTTGGATGCTTGTTTTATACTGGACCAGATCATGTTATGAAAAGATGTGTGAGGGAAGATGAGACCTATGATATTCTACATGCATGCCATGATGAACCATGTAAAGGACACTTTGCAGCCAAGAGGACAACAATGAATTTTTTTAACACAAGATATTATTGGCCTACACTCCACAAAGATGTAGGAAGATATATAAGAAAATGTGATAGATGCTAAAGGATGTGCCGACCAACCAAGTCAGATGAGATGCCACTCTATCCCCAAATAGTAATCACTCCCTTTGACAAGTGGGGATTGGAATTTGTGGGACCCATTGACCCACCATCAAATGGTAAGTCTTATATTTTGGTATGCACTGATTATGTAACTAAATGGGTACAAGTCAAAGCCATGAAACATGCAAGAGACAACAAGGTTGCAAAATTTATTTATGAAGAAATTTTTGCATGGTGTGGAGTACCCAAAGAAATAGTAACTGATCAAGGAGCTCAGTTTACCTCAAAACTTGTTGCATCATTGGTTAATGAATATAACATAAGGCACAAAAAGATACCTTATGTGATGTGACACTAAACTACAAGCGAAAGATGCGAATATATTGCCATATGTCAGTCCATGATTGTTTGTGTCAGCAAATATTGCTGAGCTGATTTGAAATTTCAAATAAAAGATGGCTCGCATATGTGATGTGACACTAAACTATTGCCACCATTTCCTTTCATCATAACTTCCTTTTATTACCATTTCTTTCCATTATTAACCCTGTCGTAATCTTGAAATGAAAATGGTAATTGCTAAAAATAGAGTAAAGGAAAAATTTAGTTGACAATTTAGCTAGCAGGTGTACATAAAGGAATTTTCTTATAGACAATAGTTACAGAAGGAAATATTGCAGAGTAACAAATTGATTATAGACAATGGGAGGCATACTCATTCCAAATGAGCCCTCAGTTCATGAAACTTGTTTACAAGACGCACAGTGCTTGGACAACTTTCAAAACCATGGCTAGTTGGATTATTTTCTGAAACTGGACAGTTTTTATGAAGGTATTGCATTGGAGTTTGCCCAGACATTTTCAAATGGAAAATCCATAGTGAAAGGGTTGGAAGTCATGGCAAATGAGGAATGAATTGCAGAAGTATCAGGGTTGCCAGCTGATGGTGAACCTTACCCTATTTCTAGAGACCCCAGGTCAGCCGGGGCTATATTCACAGTGCATGGTGATCCCCCAATCACTATTGACAAATAGGGTGCTAAAAGACTCTCTTTGCCTGAGCCATGAAAGTAGGCAATCGTCTACATGATTAGATATATCACTTGTGAGGGTCAACTATCAAATTTTAATTCGATGCACTTCAAATTGTTGAGTCATATGAGGCATGGGAGGAGGATGAACATGCCCAATATCTTGTACAACCTTCTCTCCATGATGGCAACAGAAACTCAAAAAGGTAGGGATAACTCCATTTCCCACCATTGTCTAGTTAAATTGTTGGTTGTAAAATCTTTGCATGATGCAACACCTAGAATGACTTGGGAGGCTTTTATAAAAGTTGATTAGTTTAGACTTGAGCAGTTGCAACCTAGGGTTTCACCTTGGACATGTAGGTTTGGAAAAAAATTAAGCATGGTTGAAGCCACCCCTAGTGCTTCGACCTTTGGTGCTGGTATGACCCCTCCTACAACAAAAGGAACTATAGACATTAGTTCCTCATAAACTAAGCACTCTAGAAGAAAAATTTCTTCCTCAAATTCTAACGATGATGTTCCACTTGGGACCCTATTAAGAACTAGGGCACATAAAAGGAAGGAACAGGTAGAAAGAGGAAAAGGAAAAGTAAAAAAATAGCCTATAGATAGAGAGGTGCCAAGTATTAGAAAGCGAAAGGTTGGCACTATTCATCCTGCAGCCGAAGAAAAACATGAGATCCCTCCTAAGAAATCAACACCTATTGTTGATATGCCTTCACGAAGAAGTCCTAAGCATAAAAGGACATCACATGAGAGTGTAGAGGCCCCCATGGGGTAGGAAAATGTTAAAGAAAACAATGTATTTTAACAAGCAGCAAAAATGACCCTGGTAGATCTTGCTGCCATTGTAGAAGAAGTGGAGATTCGAGAACATGAAGAAAATCTGGAGTTCCTGCAGTAATCACAGGAATAGGAAGAAGAAGCCATGCAGTAGGAAGTGGAAGAAGAAAGTGTACCCCCTTGGTCAGAACCTATTGGACCGCCTAAATCAATGCAATTGGTACTATATGGAGCATCAACAAATGTACTAGTAGGAATTCATAATCCCCCTAGTTTTATAGTTCATGCAACATTTTTAAATTTGTGGAAAGAGATACATAGATGGGAGGAAGAATGGAAAAAGGAGAAGAAAAGATTGAAAAAGGAAATTGAAGAGAAGGATGAAATCATTGAGGACAAGAATTAGGATATTGCCTCTCTAAAAGAGAGGATGGATAATATTGCAGCCTTGGTGCCACAAATTGTAGCATGCAAAACACCACCAAGAGTTTATGCTCTGCACCTAAAGGAAAATTATCTCTCCTTTAAATTGTCAAGACACATTTCAGGTTTGAATCTTTCAATTGAAACTACTGTTGAATTTTTTAATGCTTACATAATTGCCTCCCTAGAAATGAAAAATTTACTATGTGAATTTTATTTACACAATTTCATTGTCAGCAAAGACCAAAATTGGAACCCACTGCTTTATGTGGGGGACATCCAATTGAGAGAATTTATGTCATGGGTACAAAATGAGATTAGTTGGGGTGAACAATATAATGCTTATAAGGGGAAGGAATCCAATATTCCTTTGGCTATTAGAGTTGAATCCAAGAACCCCAAAGGCATTTACACTGACTGGAATAGAATGCTCTTCAGGCCGAGCTATGGTAACAAGATTATGCCTTGGATTGAGGTAGCATACAATGAGTACGAGGTAAAAACAACAACAAAAGAGGATACTATGAGAAGATACCTATCCTAGAGATGGAACACATTAACCGATGAGCTAAAAAAAGTTGAACCCCATTCCATCCACAACTATGTTGCTACACTAAAAAGAATTGAAAGATATATTCAGATTGGGAGAAAAAATGGGCAAGAATGGCTTCCCCTGACTTTTCAGCCACCTATCCTCATGTGGTCTGTACCAAATTTCAGATTCTTCCGATATGACATTGCTGAGGAAAGCCAAAGATGGAAGAGAGTTGACCGATTGGGAGGATTCTACTGGAACTCGGATTCACCCACAACAAACACTAACATTGGGCAATTATCAGTTGTAGATTTCAAAGCCATGACGAAGCAAAAGCATAACTCTTCCCCTGCTCGAGGATCAACAAAACGTTAGGATGGGGGGAGTGATGAGTCCAGTTTTTGTGCTAGTTATGGGAAGAATCCATAGTCTATTTGATGAAATTACCATGGAATTTGATATTACATGACTGACACTTTTATATAATTTCTCTCAAACCTTAAGACATTTGGGTTTAATTCCCTTTCTACCAGTTTTAATGATATTAACTTATTATGTGGACTATCTATATTAATCTTGCATGTGATTGATGGAAGTTATTTAAGATAATTTTAGCTATGCAATTATTATGTGTACTGACATTGCCATGCAAACATGATTGGAAATGCTAAGTTGAGAAACACAACCGCTAGTTGGTCATGCAGAGGAAGCACACAAAGGTCAAATGGAGGATGATGGAAGAAGATTCCCATGTCAGTCGCATGTAACTTCCTTATGTTGATCTTTAATGACATTGAGCAATGTGGAAGTTACTACAGTGGTCGAGTCCACGTTTGGGCCTGCATGTCTAAACAAATTCCCTTGCATGTGTAACCGCCCTTCCACTCTTTTCTCTATTTTCCCTAAATGGCATCCTCTTAGTTAGTGGGAGTTGACTGCCCTGTTTAGTTGATAAATAAGGTTTGGATCCCCCTTCTGAGGGAGTTGATCACCAAGTTATTGTACAAGGTGAGAATACCAGACATACTCTTTTGTGTTTGCATTTTCCAATGAATGAATGAGATTCTAAATTGAGTATCTAAGTTTAATCTAAGTTTGCATTAGTTTTAGAGGATAGTCATCCAAGAGGGCCCACTTGGTGAGTAATTCGTTAGCTTAGATAGATTACTATTACCTTATGTTCGATACTTAGTAATAATCTGGCATTGACTATTCCTGCAGCCACTAGAATTCCATTATGTGACTCTTCCTATAGCCAAAGCGGGCAAAGTAGTTTCTTGTTTGCTACTCAGACTTTCATTTTTGTTATGCATGTTTAGTTTGAGTTTCATTGTTGATTAGTATTCAACCTTTGCTTAATTTCTTTCCATGCAATTTACCTTCAACATTAGTCTTTCTTAGTTGTAGAATGAAGGTGACTAGTTTGAAGTTCCTAGTGCACATACTGTGCTAACCCATTTCAAGTTCACGTCCCTAGGTTGAAAATTTAAATGTAGCTTCATGATGGTTAATATGGCTATTCAAGTTGGATGTCCAATCTCTGAATCATGGTTGTAAAGGATTAGTTATTGAAATCATTGTAGGAGGTCGACAAGCAACATATGCAGTAGAGCGATATACACTGCAACCCTACAACAAGAAACCTCGAGCAAGGTGGTAGTGCGGTAAAGAAAAAAAGGGAAGGTCAAAACATCATCATACTGCAATGGGTATAATAAGAGACGACGGTAGTATGGTAATCATGGAATCATTACAATTTACAACAATAAATGTAGAAAATCACATCAGTTGCCAAAATTAAATGCTATTAAATTATTAAGAGTTGCCAAAACTACTATGACTGAATACTGTGTCATCTAAACATAAGTGAGTTTTCCCAATATTACACTCAATTCCAATGCACTAGTGTGGAAGGAGCTAAGGATACGAGAAGAAGAAGTCCTGCAAGCCTGAAATACTCGGGTAAGTGCACGAAAACTCTTTGAAAGAGCTTTGTTAATATAAAAAATCTTTCAAGGTTTTGTCATCTGAAGCCATAGTAGAGAAAATTGAAACATGCCTCCTAAAATAAAATGATTAGAAGTAAAAGAAATTTTACCTAAAATTAAAGATGAAGAACCTAAAGTAAAGAAGAAAGCACTCCATCCTAAAACAAAACAATCAGAAGTAAAAGAAAGTCGGTCTAAAATTAAAGATGAAGAACCTAAAGTAAAGAAGAGACCACTCCATCAGTCCATATTAGATATACTTCCAAGGTCTACTAAAGAGGGTGATAAGAATTTTATCATGGACACCGCACAAATTTGTAGGGATGCCCTCATTTCCAAATCTGGATGGGACCTATTTTGGTATTTTTACAGTAAGAGAAATGAGAAGATTCCAGTGTCAAACACTTGGATGTTGGATATAGAAAGGTTCATTTTCCCAAATGTGTTTGTTGATGTAGAATTTATTAGACTTCTAGCCAAACACTATCACTCAGCTACCAAAATAGTAAGGTTTCCAGACAACACAGTATTGCTAGAAGTAACCGAAAAATACATCATTAAGTGTTATGGCTTAAACGAGCAGGGTTTGACCAAGATAAACCTGCAAAAAAGTGAGGAGGATTATGCTAGGTTAATAAAGACTTATAGAAGTGATGAGGTACCCCTATATATGAAAAGAGGCATTGGTAACAAAACATTCCCCATCTCTACTACGACTACTGAACCATTTAATGTGACAGATTTTTAGTATTACTTTGTGAATACATATTTAGCTCTTTGCCAAGTGTTGGGGATAGATGCTCAAGATAAAATTCCAATAGGCCTAATGATGATGGCCATGAGAGTTTAAAACCCTAAAACTAATATTCAATATGACTTTGCTTCATACCTTGAGAAGGCGTTAGATGATGAATTCTCCCAAGTTATAGAGGATAGAGCATCAATTACTTTCAGACACTATTCCCTTATGTGTCATCTGATATTGTACTAGAATAGGGACCATTGAACTAAAATAATGGACTTGGATACAGTAGATGAGCAAGGGAATCCCACACCTGTCCAAAAATGGTGCTATATTTGGGATAGTCGGTACAAGAATTCAAGCTTTTTTGTATTCTACGAAGACTTTGTACATATGATCCTTCAAGTTCTTGGGTATGCAATACCAATATTTTCAACCAAAATATTGTAACTAGTGAGACCTTTGGCTTTAAGACTGGAGTAGGGTCATACACAAAATTTTGGAGATGGGTTCTTCCTCTCGAAAGTTACAATAATAAGAGTTTATGGATGCCATGTTGCTCCACACATGCTGCCAAAATTTGTGCCCCTCAGATTAGCATTTCTTGAATTTATGTGGAAAATGATGTGGATGGAGAAATATGTAATGCACAAGTAGAAGAAAGGCACTTTCCTACCAAACCAAATCAAGTGTGAAGATTGGACTGTAGGCTCAGACACACTAGAGGAGTTATAGTATTATTTGAAGAGAGGATATGCATTGAAATCTGGAAAAGAAAGAGCCTTTGACCCTAAAAATCATACGAACAACATAAGGCACAATCTTCTTACCAAAATGACAGTGCCACACCAAGTGGATTTTGAAGATGTCATAAGGAACTGCATTACTTATAATGATGTATTTAGTAGAAGGAAAAAATGGGAATATATGAAGAAGCTTGAAGAAAGGACAAAGCGAAGGTCCAAGGATTTCCTAGGATACTTTGTTGAGGAAAAGGACCTCGTCAAGAGGATATAATTGATAATTGGTAGATTTGAAGACTTGTACAAAAAGAAGGAAGCATATCTCGAAGAACATGATAGTGGTGCAACTACAGAGCATACCCCAGGTGAAACCTCTGAGCCTCCCATGGAGCAGTTACCTCCCAAAAGACAAAAGATAGGAAGCATTGAACAATTAGTACCTTATGAGGATAATGAAGAGGTGGGTGATGCTGAGGAAGTGGCTACAGTACTGAAGTCATTGAAAGGTGATATTTAAGTTAATCAACCCACCCTTGAGACCAATACCCATAAACATGAGGAAAGGATGGGTGATGTAGAAAAAATAAGTACAGAGGTACACGAAGATGAAAGGGAAATTGTAGCTAGGAGATTCATAGAAGATGGTGAATTCATTAAGAATCCTGAGTTTAAGGATTTCAAGATGAAGATGAAGATAAAATAATTTCAAGAGAGGATGGAATTAGTTGAAGCAGGAATTGAAGAATCAAAGAAAAATGAAATGGTAGCACAGACTTTCCAAGAATTAAGAGTTGACAACATTGACATTAGCCCCTAGAAGGCTAAAGAAATGGTCTTGAAGATAAATATGCTCATTTTCCCTGGCTTGGAATTAAAGAAAATGTGTTTTCTTGATCAAGTGCGGGCTTAGGAAGATCCAATGCTAGTTCCAAAATTTGACTCCGATGAAGGTGTGAGTGGAACTAGGTATAACCCAAAGATTGAAACCATGGCCATATGGATCAAATAGAAAAATAAAAAGAAGCCAAAATTATTGGATGTAATTCAATGGATGAAAGGGGCAGCAATGGTAAGGACAATACAAGATACCACCCCTTTGGAGGCAACCACAATGACCATGCATTCGACCATGTTCACTCGAGAAACTGTTAAGGGATTAGAAGATAGATTGAAGGAGTATGAAAAGGAACAAAGGTTCCTAAATTATGAAGTTAATAAACTGTTCATGGAGAATTTGAAATTGAAAGAACAATTAAGAGGATCAGGACCCTCACAAAGCAAGGAGATGGTGTTAAACATGCCTCCTATTGCTCCAATGGATATTGTGAAGAATATTTCTACAGAACAGGTAAAAACTCTTGAGAAGGAAGTGGATGATGTAAAGAAGGCCAACAATCAAACCCAGGATGAAGTGAAAAGATGAATTTGTGAAGTTATGGAAAAGATTCTTGATCATAGGATAAAATCAGTTATGGATAAAATGAACAATGTGCATGATAGTTATAAAACACTTCAGCAAGCAATGGATCAAATAAAGACACATATGTTTGTATTAGATCCTTTGTTCAAAAGGTGGTAGCCTATTCACCACACTTTGTCTAAGTTATGCAAACTTCTACAAAGAAGTCCTGATGCACCCACAACATTAAAGCCAACTGAACAAACTGTGAAGATGATTATTGATGAATTTCTATATGTACAAGGGTTTGATAAAAATATTGTAACACGAATGGATCTATTCCATACCTAGAAACAATGGTATATACCTAAAATCATGAGAGATGGTGATCAGTTGAAGGACTTGGATAAGTGGAAGAAAGAATTTAGTTAGGTTGTTCATAAGTATGTACCTCATATACAGGAGGATGATGATACCAGTCTTCCAAGCTAAATCAGATCATGGATGGGTTGATTTTTCTTGATGCAGGATACCTAAAGTTTGTCAATGATACAAAGACATTACTAGATAGTCAATGGAAAAATCATCTTGCAAACATGCAAAAGATCCAGGAATATAAGTGGCCATTAGATTTTATGGTGTATTCATGGGAGGAAAAGTATTTGGTTTTAGAAGAATAGGACACTGAGGTGAGAGAATTTGGACATTCATCATGGAGAGGAGGACTTTTCCAGATCAATGATCACTGGTCTTCTACGTTGAATAATGGAACCATATGTAAAAATGTCTTAAGTCTTGTTATTTCCTTAATTATGCTAATTAAATAGTTGTTGGTTTCAGAAGAATAGGATTGAGGTGAGATCATTTGGACGTTTGTCATGGAGAGGAAGAATTTTCTAGATCAATGATCACGGGTCTTCTACATTGAATAATGGAACCATATGTCAAAATGTCTTAAGTCTTTTTATTTCCTTAATTATGCTAATTAAATAGTTGTTAGTAAAAGAAGTAGTTATGAAAGGTCTTTTCTTTTTGTAAAAGGCCTGTAGCTTGTTGCTTCCTATATAAATAGGAAACCAATTCCTAGTTTTAAATTATCATCATCAGATATCATTTCTATTTTGAAGACTTTTGTTATTAATATATATCAATTGAAGCAATATAATGGAGAACATCTAATTATTAGAGATTCTCCATGACTATGTTATCATTCTGTATTTTTCTTATGTTTTCCATACTTATTTCTTCTTATATTTTAATTAATATCAGTTATTGAGCCTCAATATTGTGCTTATGTGAATGAATATGCTGATATAGTAAAGCATTTATTGTGGATGTTGGTAGAGTTGCTATTTTTTTTGAAAATTTGAGCTTATTCTGTCTTGTTACATGTTCAACATAAAAATGGAAATTATTTAAAAATAATAAAGTTAACAAAGTTTCTTATTTAAATAATTGTGAGTTACATGCATTAATATTTTATTAACTTTTGTGTCTTCACGAACATATGTTGATACAAAATGAATGGAAGAAGCATCCAAGTAATCCTAATCTTTCCTGCCAATAATTCATACCAAAGATTGAACAATTTAAGGATATTGCAATAGGTAATTAAGGATATGATGATGATGATATATTCTTGTACTTGTATATTCTATGAAACAGTGTATATATTCTTGTACTTGTAAATATTGTTTTACTGTTATATCTATTAAATAAAATAGAGTTTGAATAAAAAAATGCTTCACCCTTTTTTGTAAGTGAGTATGTGAATTATTGTTTAAGGAAAAATCTTACAGTGTTTACATTTTCAGTTTACTAGTTTCAAATCTTTATTTTCTACGTATATAAAATTGTATGTGCTCTTTATCTCAAATGACATAAAACAGTAATATCAACAGAATCAGGGTTTTCAATTTCAACACCATCATTGTCCACACTTTTCATATCATGTTCACTTTTAAGTACAATCATCAAAAATTTATTTTTATTTCTTGTCCCAGTTAATCTCGCTTCCCTTTGTTAGGAATAAGGTGTCTCAACCTTGGATAATTCCTATTCTTATTATCTGTTTTGTAAAATGTATTTCTTGCAAATAATGTAATTAAGTGTGAGTGTACATGTCTAGTTTGCATGTTGATGTGTCACTCCACTTAATGTGGCATCTTGAATTGTGTGTAAGGAGATCATCAATGGATTCCTATGACATAAGAGCTATGTCTGGAAGATTCAACAACTGATTTAGTATGTACACTCTTCCACGATAGTTTCATCGCAAAAAGTTCCTATTTTCTCGGAGAATGGTAAAACCCTAATACAGTTATCTTCGGAAGTTGCCCTAAAAGGGAAGCATGATATAAGCGTTTTTTAGGGTTGCGAAGATTTGTGATGTGAGTGTATTGTTGGAACGTTTTTTCATGCTGCCGCATTTTGTCTTCAAGAGTTGGAAATCTCCTGAAAGAACTTGCATTGCAAGTGTGTTGTAACCGTTGTGTTGAAGATAATACATTGTGCAGGTTTTGGAGTGCTGGGGTTTTTTACCGAAAGGTTTTTGTAAATCATTGTGTCATTCTTCATTTTCTGTATGTATGGTATATTGCTGCAATATCTTTGTTAAGTAGATTAACGAATCTGAAATTGTAAGGGTTTAAAACGAATTTGCACCATACTTTCCTTAAGAGATTAGTGTAGGAAGCTGTTTCCGCACCTGAGTTTCCTTACACCCTTCAACACAACACAATAGGTTGAATTTTAAATTTCAAACATTTTCTTTGCATTTTTTTGTATATATTATTTTCTCAGTGCATCATTATGTATCAACAATTTCACTTCTGAGATATACATTAAAAATAAATGAAAGCACATGTTTTCTTTGTCAAGGGAAATGTATGGTGAATACCCTATGTCTTTCAGATAAGTGTGCAAGTGAAATAAGACATAACTAATTGAATTTGATTTTTTACTGTACAATTATTTTTTTATGTGCTTTTTACTTTTTGCATGTGGATTACCCTTAGAAAGAGACTACTTATCTTTTCTTAAATGAAGCCTTTACATTTCCTATCTACAAAAGGAATTTACTGCTTGACAACAGGTTCGTGAACTTCATACAAATTAAGATTGGTGTAAAAGACCATCCTCACAAATGTTGTTTGGTCTAGAATTATATGGAAAATAAAAAATCTTGCTAGGAGAATAAAAAAAGTTTTCAATTGTCTAAGTACAACATAATATTACTGAAGCATTTCAAATTTTAGGCCATAAGAATCATCCTTTTTAAACATGGATTGCAAATAATTCTGAAAATTTAGAAGTCTTGGTCATTAACATTATTGTCTACTACAATGTCATCTAGTGTATCATTGTCAATGTTCATATGTTCTTTCAAGTATTTAATATTATCATCATCCTTGTCTTGACCTGCATCATCTTCATCATCATTGAAATTTGACTATAGACCATCTATATTGTTACCAAATATATTTGGATCATCATTTTCTATACCATCCATATTGTTGTCTTCCATAACATCATCTAACTTTGGATTGTTGTCTTCTTGTTCCTAAACATAACCATCTTCAACATCATCATGGATGCCAATTTCTTCGATGTTCTCTAATCCATCTCTCTCATTTTGTTGGCCATCATTGTTTTGCTTAGTATCCACTAATGCATCGTCAAATACATGCCTTAATCTTGGATCATAATGTATGACAAATATCCATTTCGGGTACCAAATATCTTCATAGAAAAATACCTACACATGAACAACATACATATATTAGACTTTATATAAATTGTATGAACATATATACATCAATTGAATAATGGCACATTATTTTATAGACTACCTTTTTTATACAATAATTTCTATAAAACATAATTTTGACAACATATTTTATAAAATATTAGTCCACACTCATTTATTATTCTTTGGTTTTATGCCCTTAAGAACATCCTTAGGGAGACCTTTCTCTTCCCTCTTCTTTTGTGCAGGAGTGCGTTTTAAGAAGGGGTAATCAATCAATAACTCATCTCCAATAGTAAGGTCTATAATAGCCTCAACCATTATCAATCTATCAACCTCTCTTTCCATATCTCCATCTTTATCATTTATAACCTCAACAAATTCACAATTCGATCTTACAGTGGGGTCCCTTCCCTTACTACTATTTATAAATCCTGCAACATTTTTGTGTGTGTATGCATGTCCATCTATATACATCAGATGACCTCTATTCATTTCTTTTCCACTTTCCAATTGGAGATGATGTGTATACATATTTGAATTTATACCATATGTTGACATGCTAGGATTATATTCTGCTAGCCTTCTCCATCCACCACTGTAATATGATGGACCATTCCACCACTGTAATATGATGGACCATAATATGGCATTAATATCCTAGTGGTTTGTTCTAAAATTTTTCTATGTTTGGATCCCACATGTACATTTTAGACAATAAAGAGGCCTAGATTCGCTCCATGAATATTGGAGGGTCGTATCATGTAGTTGTATCCCCAAAATTAAAACACCTCATACACTCTACGTAGTTGTTGACCACTAGGCCAAGTGCAATATAGTCGATGATCAAATATCTCTCTGTAAATTGATCTCAAACTCAGGGGAAAGTCATCATCTCCATCACATTCATTCTCATAGGGTATGTAGTCCTCCTTCCCCTTGTCTTTAAGAAAATTATGTATATTCACACCGGTTCTTGTTCTGTTACTTGTTTTCGTCAATTCCTCATCTTCCAAGTTGGTATATTGGAACATATTTTTGTTAGATGTATCATCTGATAAATGATCATTTCCCTCTAGGCTGGAATTCGGTGATCTAGGAAACTTTAAACCAAGAACTTTATCCTGCAAGTATCCATCAAGAAAAAAATAGTTATTTAAATAATATAAAACAATGTTTAAATGAAGTATACATGTTATTTATATCAAATTGGAAAATTCCTCACCACGATTCCTATTGGATTTGAATTGATTGTAGGAGGCATACTACCGACTGGAAGCTCATCATATATGTAATGTCTTTGTACAATCACTTGTTTGAATTGTTTCTTTCCACGACATACAAAACATCCACAAACAACAATTTTCTCAAAGTATTCATCCCATGTACTATAGTCCTAACCTACCTCGTCTTCAGTGCAATCATTTGTTGTGTTTGTAGTATCCATTGTCATATCCTCTTCCACCCACTATCGTCTACGTGATTTAACAGTTTTAGGTCCACGTCCACATACATATCTTGTTCTTTTACTAGTTGAATGCTTAAGATCTACATTTGCTCCAATCTCCATCTAAAATAATCAACAACATGCATTAATTTATGTCAAGATTGGATAATACATTTTAAATTTCAATAATACTATGAAAAAATATGGACGTATCACAAAATGCCATCAAATCATTTTTTCCTAAGTTAAGTCAATATTTGAGTACCTGATGTCCCGCTTCATCCGTTGTGTCCTCATTTGATATGACACGATCTGTTGCCATGGCCTCGTCTCACCCCAATAATACAAAACATAGTAAATAATGTTTAGTACACCAATGATATCATTTCAACGAATATGATATCCAACACAAAACCTCACTTTAGTCATATATTTGACATATTGATATCATGTTTTGGCTATCCTAATTTTTAAAATTTTCCCTTGATCATAGAATCACATTTAATCACCATTCATGTGCATTTTCAACCAATAAGTTTGACCTCAAAGGCCTCATAGTCAAAAAAATGACTTTATCTCCTCTATGTTGTAGCATTTATGAATTCATAAACACCTTCCTCCTTTGGTTGAGGTCGCTCTCTCTTCTTACCTCTATTGTATCTGTAGATTTCGTTGTCTCATCTATTTCCACCCCCTTTCCTCTCAGCAATTTAGTATTTCTATGTCATCCACATCCTCTCTCCATGACCTCCTCTATGGATAAAAATGTCGCCATAGAAGCTTTCACCATACTATTGCTGAGAAGGAAAAATCAACTTGTGGGATCGTGGTAAAAACCGCTCTACCACACCGAGTTGATGAAGGAGCCATGGGATAGCGGTGGTCACCACACTACCGTACGCTAATGGTAGAAGACTTGTGGGACTATGGGAGTCACCACAACACCGCTAGGAACAGAAGGAAGACTCACGTACCGCCATAGAAGCTTTCATCGCACTACCGTCAAGAAGGATTAAGCACCTTGCAGGACCACAATAAAAACTGCTCTATTGCACCGAGTTGATGAAGGAGCCACGAGACAACGATGGTCAGAAAAACAAGGTAAGAGTTGGAATTATTTCCAACACTCTAGATCTTGTGATACACAACAATGAAAATGGTCACTATACAACAATGATAGGTGCTAAATTAGGTGCACTTGACACCACCTTATACGTCCCAAACAAATTACATTAATGACCAAAAGTTGGCACTAAAGTTGGCATTAACTAACGTTGACTAAAGCGTTGACTAATGAATCAAAATCAAAAATTTAATCCTTTCCCGCATGAAGGAAGAAATCAGATGAAAAAAGGGAAAAATGCCATGCGAAGGAAGAGAGCGGGGAGCTATCAACAACTAATGAGAAATTCAATTTAGTTTGTGACACCATAGGTAAGGTTACAATTTATTTTTTTGGTTGAATTCGTGATTGTTTACTGCTCTTTGTATTGTATTTGAATTCATGATTGTTTACTGGTTCATGGCCTAACTAGTCCAAGCAACCTCTAAATTATCCCATCATTATAAATTGTAAAACCTTTGAGAAACCATCAATAAAATTTACCCTACTCATTTGAGCTTTGGCTCAAAATATTATAGCACAAAGCGAGGATGCATCTTTATTCTTTCCCTAACCTAGGTATCAAGGAAATAGTGAACTACTCAGAAAATTTGGGAATTGGGTTAATCACTGCTGAGAAACTACTGAAAATAAACACAAAAACAGCTTGGTTTTGCCCAGCCGCATCATTGTCACCGATGCCATGAAAAATTCGTGCAAGATTACATTATGAAAGAATTTTCATGATAAGGTTATCAACACTAAGCAAATTGAGTGAACATATTTTCCCTAGGTTATCAACACTAAGCAAACCCAATGAACATATTTTCCCACAAAACAAAACTTTCATACCACAAACTGGACGAAAACTTTCATACCTGACAGTGTGTACTTCATTTGGCTCCACAAACTGGACGAAAATAATTTTCCCTAGGTTGCCTCAAAATGTCAAGCAATGGAGGTAAGTGAGCATTGTCAACAAACTCTAGCCACAATGAGGTAATTCATTGTCACTTTATAGATTTGTAAATGTTTCCATTGTTTCTTTGAATTTTACTTATTAGTTTTTTATTTCTAAATTTAAAAGAAGAAATATAATTTAAATATATATATATAGGGACATGAGACTGACCAAGATAAAGAGGAATTGGCTTCCATATTGAGGGTAGAGGTAGTGAACAAATTGGTTAATGTGGACTGGATAACACTTGCCAAATACATAGAAAAATAATCTAGTAATGCCCCTCAAACATTGCAAACAAATCAATTGTGTCAAAGGGAATCAATGGATTCCCCAATCCGTCCTAGATCAAGCAAAAGATCCAAGAGGAAATCAGTGATAGTAAACTCTAAGAATGTGGAATAGGGAGCAAAGACTTCCACTCCTGGGACACAAACTTCTTCCACCATGCCATGTTTTGAATCTTGCATTGGTAGCTACAATATGAAAATAGAATACGAGGTGGTTTCAGGGGAAGTTCGAATGACAGATGCTTGGAAAAAATTTGTGAATAGGTTGAAGGAATCATGCCTTCAACGGTTCAAATACCATATACATTTTCCATTCTCAAAGATACCCATGCACCTGAAAAAAATAGTTATCCATGACATGGAGAATGAATTTGGCATAGGTTGGTCTATAAAGGAGATAAAGTTATGAATGTCTCAAAATTGCAAGAGATTTCGGTGCAACCAAACAAAGAAGATAAAAAAAATCCCTCTTGAGCTAAGGCAAAAAAAAAGGCCAATTGATGTAAGTGTGAAAGTATGGAAAGAGCTTGCAAAAGCATATGAGAAGTCTGATGCACAAAGGAAGTCCGATGAGGAGAGTACACAGGTATTTGAATTTTCTCATAAGATTATATCAAATTTATTAAAAGATATTTAAATTTTATTTTTGCATAGTTAAATTGAATTAGTATATGTTTCAGGACAAGGCCTCCAAGGCTAGGCTTGAGAAACTTCATGCCACACATTGCAATGGCCAGAAAGGTTTGCAGGTCTTAATCTGTACATTTGTAAGTATATTAATATGTTAAATGATTTTTTTTCCTTGGAAAAATTAAATGATTTGATATTAATTACTTTAACTAGTCCATGTGCCATGTTTTGACATGAAAAGAAATATGGTTGCCATCTAAAGCAATTTGAAAAGAATATGTTACAAAACAAAAAGTGGAACGATTTTGTAATTTGGATGGAGAACGAGGTATCAATAGTTGAGTTTCAATAACTTAGTTGGATATTGTTGTGTTAATATGTCAATTTGCATCTCTTGTGTTGAGTTGTTTATTGATTCATAGGATGAGTAAATAGAGCTCAAATATTATGATTACAAGATGACCGTTTATGTGCATGAATAAATAGTAGAAGGATGTAGATGAACTCAATTCATCTAAATTTATGCCTCTTGGTAGGCATTCCTCTTGAATCTCTAATATCAGGTGCTCGAGACTTCCATGTAACTTTTACCTTTCATTGTCGCCTTTCCTCTTCACTGTTAGACTTGTCTCCTTTTTCCTTATCTTCATTTATGGCTTTTTCTTTTAATTCATCCCATGTTTTACCTTCCTTCTCTTTATAATATTCTTCTTCTTCTTCTTCATCCTCCTTTGACTCCACAAGAGATTCATCTTATGATCCTTCCTCATCTGATTCTGATTCCTCTTCTACATCAGAGGGTTCATATCCTTGATCTGACTCTTTTGAATTATCATAATCAGAATCACTAGCTTCCATATTAAAAAGTTCCCAACCAACATCTTCAATAAATTTATCTAGATCATCAGTAATAGTCTTCAAAATTGGCCACCAGTTCAAGTTCATTCTGCTTTCATAATAATTTATATCCATGGAGTTCAGTCATTCCTTGATGCCATCAAGTGAAGATTGAGGAATGGCGTACATGCGGAGTACATCCTGCTTGAATTCTTTGAAAACAATAGCCATATAAAATTCCTTTTTCCAAAGTCCTACTCTCTCAAGGTTAAAAATCTCACTAATAGTGATTACTAAGAAAGGTAATTCCACCAACTCTACCAAACAGTTTATCGTAGGAACAATAAAAGAAGAGGCTTTGAAAGGAAATCCATGAAAACCAAGCTCTCTAAATGGTGTATCAAACTCTAGTTCAAAATATTTTAGATGAGGCTGCTCCCATATCTCTCTTACTTGCTTGAAAAATCCTTGAAACTCTATATTGATTTTATTTTTCCTGTCCCTCTCTTTTTGTTATTCCTCAATTTCATCAGGATCATACATTGACCTTCTTGCCCCTCCTAAAGTTTGGACCACATCCATTACCTCCACATAAAATTGGACATCCTTGGTCTTCTTGGTTCCCATGCCATGATATGGTTATGCAAATGAAAATGAAGCAAAGTAATCATCTCCTTCTCCGCTGGTTGGAAGAATGCATGCTTAATGTTTTGATACATGATATCAAATCTCTCTTCTTCTCTCATGGTTGAATATCGAAATCTAGTATGGTGGGCCTCCAGAGTTCCAGTCATCTTTCTTCCTCTTCCACCAAATGATGGCCTAATCCACATGTCTCCCAACCTAATTGAATTTTTTTTGAAAGCTGAAGTTTCTCCTGAGTCACCAGTGTAGCTCTCTCTACCTTTTCAGACTCTTTCATTGCTACAAATCATCTTTGGGATTTAATCATTTGTACCACATGGTTGATGTGATTTTGATCCTTGCATCTAAAGGAAATTTCCTTAACATAAATATTGCTAGGGAATTTCAATGTTGCCATTGTAGTTGGCATTAAAGTTGGTACCTGCAACATTGAAAATTATCCTTATATAAGAATTCCCTCCATCTTGTTACTTGGCTTGTAACACTCTTGATGGTGGCTACATGAAATCTGATTTTGATTCCTCTTTTACATCAGAGGGTTTGTATCCTTGATATGACTCTTCTAAATTATCAGAATCAGGGTCACTAGCTTCCATATTCAAAAATTCCCAACCAACATCTTCAATAAATTTATCTGGATCATCAGTAATATTCTTCAAAATTGGTCACCAGTTCAAGTTCATTCTGCTTTCATAATACTTTATATCCATGGAGTTCAACCATTCCTTGATGCCATCAAGGGAATATTGAGGAATGTCATCAATGTGGAGTACATTCTACTTGAATTCTTTGAAAATAATAGCCATATCAAATTCCTTTTACCCAAGTCATACTCTCTCAAGGTTAACAATCTCAATCTCACTAATAGTGATTACTAAGAAAGGTAGTTCCACCAAATCTACCAAACAGTTTACCATACGAACAACAAAAGCAAAGGCTTTGAAGGAACTCTATGAAAACCAAGCTCTCTAAATGGTATATCAAACTCTAGTTCAAAATATTTTAGATGAGGCTTCTCCCATAGCTCTCTTACTCGCTTGACAAATCCTTGAAAATCTGTATTGATTTTATTTTTCCTATCCCTCTCTTGTTGTTCTTCCTCAATTTCATTAGGATCATACATTGACCTTCTTGCCCCTCCTAAATTTTGGATCACATCCATTACCTCCACATAAAACTGGACATCCTTGGTCTTCTTGGTTCCCACGCCGTGATATGGTTATGCAAATGAAAATGAAGCAAAGTAATCATCTCCTTCTCTGCTAGCTGGAAGAATGCATGCTTAATGTTTTGATACATGGTATCAACTCTCTTCTGCTCTCATGGTTGAATACCAAAATCCATTATGGTGGGCCTCCAGAGTTCCATTCATCTTTTTTCCTCTTCCACCAAATGTTGGCCTGATCCACAGGTTTGCCAGCCTAATTGACTTTGTTTTTAAAAGTTGAAGTTTCTCCCGAGTCACCAGTGTAGCTCTCTCTGCCTTTTTAGACTCTTTCATTGCTATAGATCATCTCTGAGATTTAATCATTTGTACCACATGGTTGATGTGCTTTGAATCCTTGCATCTAAAGGAAATTTCCTTAACATAAATACTGCTAGGGAATTTCAATGTTTCCATTGTAGTTGACATTAAAGCCGGTACCTGCAACATTGAAAATTATCCTTATATAAGAATTCCCTCCATCTTGTTGGCTTGTAACACTCTTGATGGTGGATACATGAATATAATTTTGATTCCTTGTCTACATCAAAGGGTTCATATCCTTGATCCGACTCTTTTGAATTATCAGAATTAGAATCACTAGCTTCTGTATTCAAAAATTACCAACTACCATCTTCAATAAATTTATTTGGATCATCAGTAATACTCTTCAAAATTGGCTGCCAGTTCAAGTTCATTTTGCTTTCATAATACTTTTATCCATGGATTTCAACCATTCCTTGATGTCATCAAGCAAAGATTAAGGAGTGGAGTATATGTAGAGTACATCCCAATTGAAGTCTTTGAAAATAATAGCCAGATCAAATGCCTTTTTCCCAAGATAGGGAGGTTGGAGGAATCAATCAGTGATTCATGCTCTAGGTCTTACTTGGAAGACCCCTATGGTGTCTCATTCCACCACCTTAAACTATAGGACTTACCTTTCTACTAGGCTTCCCTGGTTCTCCTTGCCAACCCAACTACCATCACATGCTCTTCCAACCAAGTCAACCTTGGTGCTTTGCTTGCAATTCTTCCCTTAGCCCTTAATCCACCCTAAAGGCTAACCTACTCCCAATACTAGATCTCAGATTTGCAGGGGTGTGGAGATGCTCCTCTTAGGTTCAATTCATCTCACCATGATTCTTGAGGGTCCACCTAACTTCATCTGTCCATCGCTTCTACTAAACCCTCATTTAGGGTTAAAAAGGCTACTAGGCCTAGGAGCCCCAATTAGCCCTCCTGCTCCAAGAAAACAAGTTAGAACTCCAAAGTTTTCCAAAGAACATAGGATCTTTCCTTAGGGTTCCTGGTCCTCATGCCTACCACTCTAATATTTTAGTGGTCTTCACCCTCAACTGTCCGTACACAGGTTGGACCTTCAATTTAGCAAATTTGGCCTTTTTGAGCCCTTTCCCTGACCACACAATAGACTATCATGAGTTTCTCTCACCAAATGGATTGGTGGAGCTTCCTCCTCCATGCTAAGTCTTTGAAAGAATCTGGTTGCCCTCTCCACATTGTGAATTGACAGGAAATGATCACCCCTACAAATCAAGTGCTATGCACTCCTTGTCTTCCTTAGCCAAACCCTTCCTGGCTCGCCTAGGAGAAGACTTCCATGGTGTTTTCTGAACTGTTAAAGACTCCTAATCCTACCATATATACAATCATGGAGTCTAGTCACAATTCCCAAGAGGTCGTACGTTATGTATAGAGGGAATGTGATCTAAACCTCCCTTTTCTACAAACAAACTGTTAGATCAACAAATGAAAGGAAATAAATAACTACAACAGTGCTTGAAACTGAACTAGAAATCTAAATTTTCTACCACACAGTACTTATCTAACTAGTTTACTACATCCTTCACCACCTACAACATTCAACTCAATCCATTAAAGCTCTATTTCAATGCAAGAACAGAATTTCACACCAAAACACTACTATTTCCTTTGAATTCAAAAACTCAAAACAATGTAAATGCTTCCAACCTCACTTCCATGTCGAGGTCACCCTTAAATAGGGTCTCTAAAATAGTTAGGCTCGGTCCTAACTACTCCTTGGCCTCTTGTGGCTTCCATTAAGCCTTATTTGCAAAATTTAGAAAAACTAATACCTAAAAAGGTCTAACAAGGTCTTAAACCATACTTGTAGCCAAAACCTCAACCTAGCCAATGGTCAACATGACCTTGAACAACTCAACACCTGATCTCAAATTCCGCTAAGGCACAAACATAAAGGAACAAGAAGATGAAGATAAGTTGACCTAGACAAAAATTGGCCAAACATGACCTTCTAGACAACCTTGCTATGATGACCTATTGGGTGCTCCTGCACCATTCTCCCCCCCTCTGCACAAACATGAAGAAATGTGGGGAGAGATTAGAGATGGGTCAATACCCTACTTCTTGAACTGAGCTTCATCCACCCATGTAGCCTCTGAGTCTAGTTTGTCCCTCCATTTGATGAGATGTTCCATGTATTCCTTATGTCGGGTAGACTTCTTCACCCTTGACTCCAAGATCCTCTCTGCTTGTAGCTTTTCTTGAGTAGGAAAGGCTATGTTACTCACATCCTTTAAGATATCTCTGCTATTCTGATCCATGTCAGTGACTATTCCCTTATATCCGATCAAATCAGCTACATAGAACACTGGTGAAATGCCTAAATCGGCAGGTAGCTCCACCTTGTAGGCATTCTTTCCATACTTAGCTAATACCTTACATGGTCCCACTCTCTTCATTTGCAACTTAGTTGATGTTCCCTTCTACAATCTGGATTTGTTGAGGTGGACCATAACATAGTCTCCTACTGCAAATTGGATATCTTTCCTAGACATATCCACCTTAGTTTTCAACTTTTGAGTAGCCTCGGCAACTGTCTTCTTCACTTGCTCTTGAATCTCCTTCATGGTCTGAGATAAATCCTCAGGCTGACCACTCCTATGCTCCATAGCTCCTAGATCCCTAAGCTCACACACACCTCTTGGGTGCATTCCATACACTATTTCAAAAGGGCTCTTCCCTGTGGTCCGGTTCACACTATCATTGTAGGCATATTCAGCTTGTGAAATGACCATGTCCCATGTTTGTCCATTCTCCTTGGTTAGGCATCTTAGAATGTTACCTAACACCCTATTAACCACCTTTGTTTGTCCATCGGTCTGAGGATGGTAAGCTGATCCAAAAGACAAGTTGGTACCTAATCTGCTCCATAGAGTTCCAAAAATGACTCATGAACTTCACATCCCTGTCCGAGACAATGCTCAAAGGTAATCCATGGATCCTTACAATTTCTTTGAAGAAAAGGTGAGCAATATAGCTAGCATCATGGTTGGTCTTGCAAGGGATAAAGTGACTCATCTTACTGAACCTATCTACCACCACATAGACACTATCAAACCCTGTCTTGGTCTTAGGGAGTCCTACAACAAATTCCATGCTAATACATTCCCATGGTCTATTAGGAATGGGTAGGGGTTGATACAAACCTGCATTACTAGCTCCTCCTTTGGCTTTCCTACACACTACACACTACTCCACATACCTCCTGACATCCCTTGACAACTTAGGCCAATAGTAGAACCTTTTCACTAGTTCCATTATGTTGTTGATGCCAAAATGTCCACTAAGACTACCATTGTGCTTCTCCTGGATGAGATTCTCTCTCATTGATCCTCTTGGAACACATAATTGATTCCCCTTGAATAATAATCCACTTTGCAATGTATACTCTGAGAATTGACTATGAAAGTGATTCTCAAATTCAGAACATACCTTGTAGGACTCTGAGAAGTCTTCATCTTCCCCATAGAGGTCCTTGAAACTCTCTATTCCAATGCTCTTTATCTGTATCTCTTGCACTGTCAACAATATCCTACTTAGTGCAGCTACCACCTTGTTCAATTGTCCCTTTTTCTACTTGATGGTGAAAGTGAAGGCTTGGAGGTACTCCATCCATTTTAGATGTCTATTGCTCAACTTCTCTTGTGTTTTGATGTGGCTAAGTGCCTGATTACCAGTGAACACTACAAACTCCTTAGGTAGGAGATAATGACTCCATTTTCTCAGTGACTGTACTAGAGCATAGAGTTCTAAGTCATAGGTAGAATACTTTTTCTTAGCTTCATTGAGCTTTTCACTAAAGAAAGCTATAGGTCTGCCTTCTTGGCTTAGCACTCCTCCTACTGCAATTCCATTGGCATCACATTCCACTGTAAACAACTTATCAAAACTAGGTAACAAAAGAATGGGTTGAGTTGCCACATCCTGTTTCAGTTTCTCAAAACCCTTCTCAGCTTCTAGAGTCCACTTGGACTTAGTTTTTAGACCAGCTTTGATTGTATCAAGGATTGGTGCACATATTCCACTAAAGTTCATTATAAATTTCCTATAAAACTAAGCCAATCCATGAAAACTTCTTACCTCTATCCCTGTGGTTGGTGTAGGCCAATTTAGGATAGCTTCCACCTTGCTTGGATCCATCTTCAATGATCCTTGGGATACTACAAACCCCAAATACACAAGCTCTTGTTTGAAGAACTCACATTTCTCTAGGTTGATGGCTAATTTCTCTTCTTGCAATCTTCTAAGAACCAACTCCACATGTTTTAGATGTTCTTTTGTCGTCTTGCTAAAGATGAGTATATCATCAAGATACACCACCACAAATATCCATGTAAAGTCTTTGAGCACTTCATTCATGAGCCTCATGAATGTGCTAGGGGCATTAGAGAGGCCAAATGGCATAACTCTCCACTCATACAACCCATCAGTTGTCTTAAAGGTTGTCTTCCACTCATCTCCATCCTTAATTTTGATCTGATGGTATCCACTTTTGAGATCCAACTTGGTGAAGTACTGAGCTCCTCCAAGACAATCCATCAAGTCCTCAATCCTAGGAATAGGGAACCTATACCTAATTGTGATTCTATTTATAGCTCTAGAATCAGTGCATAATCTCCACTTGCCTCCTTTTTTGGTTGCTAATACCACTGGTACTGCACACGGATTGATGCTCTTCCTAATTAACCCTTGATCCAACAACTCCTGCACTTGTCTAGCTACCTCTAGGTTCTGATCTGGTGTAAGCTTGTAAGTTGCTTTGTTTGGTAATGAAGCTCCTAGTATGAAGTCAATCTGATGGCTAATGGCTCTCTTTGGAGGTAAGGTTGCTGGTGTTCCATCACTCATATGTCCTTGAACTGTTCAAGCAACTTCTGGACTGCTCTGAGTATGACTATTTTCTTGGCCTTATCTTCTTCCTTGGGTTGCACCATAACCACATATCCTTCACCTCCTTGATGTAGGTTGTTAATGAACTCTTTACCACTGCTTAATAAGACACTAGGGGTCTTTGATTGTCCCTCTTCCTCATCTGACAGTGACCGCAATATGAATGTCTTTCCATCCTTATTGAATGAGATAGTATTTTCCTTTCCATCATAGATGGCACCTCTATCATACTGCCATGGTCTACCCAATAGAAGATGGCATGCATCCATGGGTAACACATCATAAATCAACTTATCCTTGTACCCTCCAATGGAGAACTCCATCGTTGTTTGCTCATTGACAAGAACACTCTTCCCTTTGTTCAACCATGTCACCTTGTAAGGGTTAGTGTGGGGTACTTTCTCCAACTTCAACTTCCTTACTACCTCCTCTGAGATGATGTTATCTATTGAACCTGAATCCACAATAACCTTGCACACCTTTCCAAGTACTTTGCATCTTACCCTGGATAGGGATCTCCTTTGCTTTGGCTCCTCCTTGACCGGTTGTTTGATCAAAACTCTTCTAAACATCAGATTCTCCCCCATCTTTGATTCAATGTGACTAACCTCTGATGATTTGGTACTCATGGTGTCCTCTTGAGCATATGCCACTCTCTTCTCAGTATTTGATGAAGATGCTTTCTCCGGGCACCTATAAACTGGATGTCCTACTTGACCACAATGATAACACTTCATACTAGCAAAGTATGAGTTGCTTCTGCCTGCTCCTCTTCCTCTATTTGATCCTCCTTGAGATCCTCTACCTCTTCCATAACCTCCTCTAGAAGGTGTTTCACTTCCATGCTCTATGATTTTGGACTCTCCTTGATTCCTTTGTTCAGTCCCTCTACCTTGGTAGCCACCTCTATGTCCTCTTTGATCTCTACCTTTGCCTCTACTCTTAGAAGCCCGGTCTTGTTTCCTCTTGTTTCTTTCCTCAATCTTAATAGCCAATTGGTAGCATTGGTGTACTATCTTGGGACTTAGAAGATTCATTTCCTCTTGAATGTTCCACTTCAAGCCGTTAAGGTATCTAGCCACCTTAAGACTTTCATCATTAGACCTCATACAAAGTTTTTGAAACTCCTCAGTGTAAGTATTCACATCTTGGTCTCTTTGTCTCAAGCTCTGTCTCTTCTTATGCAACTGAATCTCATTATCATCTGGCATGTATGCTTCTCTCACTTTGGCAACCATACCCTTCCAAGTTGAAATTGGCTTCTTGCCTTCTTTTTCCCTCTTTGTTTGAATGAATTTCCACCATGTCAAGGAAGAACCTCTTAATCTAGATTTGGCCACCTTCACCTTCTATGCTTTAGTGACTCCATCACACTCAAAATGGTTTTCCATGCCCTCTATCCTATCCATGACTAGATCGGCTTCCAATTTCCCACTAAACAATGGTATGCCTTCAAGTGCTTTTCCACTCAAAGCTTTCAATGCCTTCAAGAATGGTTCTTCTTGTAGAACAGGATCAGGTTCAGGGGTCTTTTCTTCCTCTGCAACCTCTTCACTCTTTGGTACCCTTCCTTCCAACCTATCACTGACCTCATCAGTCTTGGTTTGCACATTGTTCATTGCTTGCTCAAGTTGAGCTATTCTTTCTCTCAATCTCCTATTGTCTTCCTCTTGATCTTCGACCTTCTTGTCCAACTCAATATTAGTCACCATGGTTGTAGAAACACTAGAATCATGCTCTGACATACATCAATCTATCCCAAATCTTTTGTTGCTCTGATACCAATTTGATAGGGAGGTTGGAGGAATCGATCACCGATTCCTGCTCTAGGTCTTACTTGGAAGACCCCTATGGTGTCTCATTCCACCACCTTAACCTATAGGACTTACCTCTTGAATAGGCTCCCCTGGTTCTCCTTTCCAACCCAACTACCATCACATACTCTTCCAACCAAGTCAACCTTGGTGCTTTGCTTGCAATTCTTCCCTTAGCCCTTAATCCACCCTAAAGGCTAACCTACTCCCAATACTAGATCTCAGCTTTGCAGGGGTGTGGAGATGCTCCTCTTAAGTTCAATTAATCTCACCATGATTCTTGAGGGTCCACCTAACTTCATCTATCCATCGCTTCTACCAAACCCTCATTTAGGGTTAAAAAGGCTACTAGGCCTAGGAGCCCCAATTAGCCCTCATACTCCGAGAAAACAAGTTAGAACTCCAAAGTTTTCCAAAGAACATAGGATCTTTCCTTAGGGTTCCTGGTCCTCATGCCTACCACTCTAAGATTTTAGTGGTCTTAACCCTCAACTGTCCGTACACAGGTTGGACCTTCAATTTAGCAAATTTGGCCTTTTTGAGCCCTTTCCCTGACCACACATCAGACTGTCATGAGTTTCTCTCACCAAATGGATTGGTGGAGCTTCCTCCTCCATGCTAAGTCTTTTCAAGGCATCTGGTTGCCCTCTCCACATCGTGACTTGACAGGAAATGATCACCCCTGCAAATCAAGTGCTATGCACTCCTTGTCTTCCCTAGCCGGACACTTCCTAGCTCGCCTAGGAGAAGACTTCCATAGTGTTTTTTGAACTATTAAAGACTCCTAATCCTACCATATATACAATCATGGAGTCTAGTCACAATTCCCAAGAGGCCATACGTTATGTACAGAGGGAATGTGATCTAAACCTCCATTTTCTACAAACAAACTATCAGATCAACAAATGAAAGGAAACAAATAACTACAACAGTGCTTGAAACTGAACTAGAAATCTAAATTTTCTACCACACAGTACTTATCTAACTAGTTTACTACATCCTTCACCACCTACAACATTCAACTCAATCCATTAAAGCTCTATTTCAATGCAAGAACAAAATTTCACACCAAAACACTACTATTTCCTTTGAATTCAAAAACTCAAAACAATGTAAATGCTTCCAACCTCACTTCCATGTCGAGGTCACCCTTAAATAGGGTCTCTAAAATAGTTAGGCTCGGTCCTAACTACTCCTTGGCCGCTTGTGGCTTCCATTAAGCCTTATTTGCAAAATTTAGAAAAACTAACACCTAAAAAGGTCTAACAAGGTCTTAAACCATACTTGTAGCCAAAACCTCAACCTAGCCAATGGTCAACATGACCTTGAACAACTCAACATCTGATCTCAAATGCCACTAAGGCACAAACATAAAGGAACAAGAAGATGAAGATAAGTTGACCTAGACAAAAATTGGCCAAGCGTGACCTTCTAGACAACCTTCCTATGATGACCTATTGGGTGCTCCTACACCAAAGTCCTACTCTCTCAAGGTAACAATCTCAATCTCACTAATAGCGATTACTAAGAAAGGTAATTCCAACAACTCTACCAAATATTTTACCATAGGAACAATAAAAGTAGAGGCTTTGAAAGGAACTCCATGAAAACCAAGCTCTCTAAATGGTATATCAAACTCTAGTTCAAAATATTTTAGATGAGGCTGCTCCCATAGCTCTCTTACTCACTTGAAAAATCATTGAAACTCTGTATTGATTTAATTTTTCCTGTCCCTCTCTTGTTGTTCTTCCTCAATTTCATCAGGATCATGCATTGACCTTCTTTTCCCTCCTAAATTTTGGACCACATCCATAACCCCCACATAAAATTGGACATCCTTGGTCTTCTTGGTTCCCACATCATGATATGGTTATGCAAATGAAGATGAAGCAAAGTAATCATCTCCTTCTCCACTGGCTGGAAGAATGCATGCTTAATATTTTGATACATGATATCAACTCTCTCTTATTCTCTCATGGTTGAATACTGAAATCCATTATGGTGGGCCTCTAGAGTTTTAGTCATCTTTATTTCTCTTCCACCAAATGCTGGCCTGATCCACAAGTCTACTAGCCTAATTGGATTTGTTTTTGAAAGTTGAAGTTTCTCCTAACTCACCAGTATTAGCTGTAACTTTTTTGAAATTTTATTATGGTATGTGCACTTTGATATGATGTAATATGATTATGGTTTCATCTCATATGTTGTAATATTAGATATATAATAGAAAAATAAATTATTGCATGAAATAAATAATAAATTTTCATTCTAAATGTTTTTTTTTTTTTGTAAAACATGAGTCTTCCAAAAGCGCAAGATGATCCTCAACATGATATAGATCCACAAAATATTGGTTCTACCAGTACAGATCACATGGTAGAGGATGATGATGATGCAAATACGAGAGACACTGAGGACGATGACAATGATGATGACGACGACGACGACGACGATCATGATCATCATCATGTTGGTGATGATGGTGATGAGACAGTTGGTGGTAGTAACCAGTGACATTCATGATCATATAGACTGCATCATGGATCATTGTTGATATATCGTTATGATGACACTTTTCATGGTTACTATCATATGCATCATTTTCATGGCCTACAGTACTATATTATTGAGTTGTATCATATTGACGTGTATCATTTTCACTATATCATTTGGACATGTATCATCTTGACTTGTATCAGTTTGAGTTACATAATTTATCAATTTTATTTATATCATTTTCACTTATGTCGACTGTTGGACATGTATCATTTTGAAATGTTTTTGATGTACTGGCATATTTGACTTTCACTTGTTTTAGTTATATATGATGATAATCCTATCAGTATTGAATTGTTAATTTATATATATTAAAAGTGGTCGATGATTTTTACTAAACAATAGATGTACTTTTTTATCTTTACAAGCAATACAATTTTTTTGTGTTACCGACCCAAAAAATAATTATTATCTTGTTATTTAATCATATGAGTTAAATAATTAAATTACTTACTCTATAATCATAAGAGTTATTTAAGAGGCGCGATATATTTAACTAATTAAATTGAAATAAAACATATTAAATTAATAAATGGAAGCAAAACAAGAAGCATTTTTAGAAGCAAAAAAAGAAGCAACAATGGAAGCCAAACTAGAAGCAAACCAGAAGTAATCTTGGAAGAAAAATTGGAAGCAAAACCAGAAGCAAACCTGGAAACAAAACTGGAAGCAAACTTGGAAGCAAACTTGGAAGCAAATATGGAAGAAAAACTGGAAGCAAGATAGGAAGAAAACCTGGAAGAAAAATCGGAAGCAAAACTAGAAGCAAACTTGGAAGCAAATATGGAAGCAAAACCGAAAGCAAAATCGGAAGCAAAACTAGAAGCAAAATCGGAAGCAAAACTAGAAGAAAAACAAGAAGCAAAAGTGGAAGCGAAACTGGAAGCAAACCTGGAAGCAAAACCGAAAGCAAAACTGGAAGCTAAACTAGAAGTAAAAATGGGAGTAGACATAGAAGTAAAATCAGAAGCCAAATTGGATGCTAATTTAGGCGTTATTTTTGATGCTATCTTAGGCACTAATAGAGGCGTTATTTTTAGTGCTATTTTAGGTGCTAATTGGGCGCTATGATTTTTTGGCACTAACTATGATGCTAAGTCTGACTCAAAGTCGGTTCCAAAGTTGACACCAAGATGACCATGCCTGTTTGCGCCAAGTTTAGCACTAGCCAAATCACCCAATTCATGAACTGAAATACACTGAAATTCGATGCTATTTTAGGTGCTATTTTCTTGTTTTCTTGTAGTGTATAGAAAGATATAAATTCTATTATATTTTAATATGTTATGTTGATCATCAATTTTTTATGTATGCTAAAGCTATGATTTATTCTAATGTGTTATTTAGATTCAAGTGTAAGATAATAAAGTTTCACTTGATGTGGCCCACTTATAGGTGTTATTGTATCACTAAGGTAATGCCCTTTTGTTGTGGTCAAGGTACCCATGAATCCCTCCTCCTCTCAAATTCAATATCCTCCTCATGGGCATTATTAAGGTTATAGCCAGCTTGCTTATGGCCATTGGGAGACTCATTCATAGGCTTCTCCTCATCTTGTGAGAAGGGATCATGCTTAGTAAGGATATTCATGGATTTGTACAAAGTGATGTGTGTCTTTTCAACCTACTAGTAGAGGATCTTCGGGCTAGCCAAAATCCAACAAATTTCCTCATTTTGCTTTTTTAATCTTACCTTCTTGAGTGGTTACTAAAGAAAACCAAGAAGTCAGTTTTGATAATAATTATGGATGCGACCCTCTTGTATTTACCCTAGACCCCATTAATGTATGGGGAAAATTAGATGACTAGGATCCCCCTCCCCCTATTTGTGTTGTAGTTGCCTATCAACATGTTTTCTGTTTTCCATTATCTTGCTCTAGGCTAATTCCATGTATGGACTTTAGGGGTGTAAATTTTTCTACCAACCACCTTTTTTGTGAATATGTGTAACACTATATTTTTAAATGGTAATATACAAAACATTCGTCAACAAAAAAATTAGAATATAATTAAAAAATATTATATAAATTTTATTTTTAATTATTAATTTGGCATGTAAATGGTCATCAAATTTATGTCAAAGAGTTTTTTAATTATATTCATTTCATTACAATCTACTTAGTATTTCTATTGTAGTTATAATTATCAATATAATTAAAGCATAAATGATACATACATATAATTTAAGATAAGGAGTTATAATTGGAACAATAAATACATAATGGAATTTACATAATTTAATTAAATAAAATAGGATAGTAAGCTCAAAATCTACACAGTAGTTGAAAAGGAATTTGGAATAGTGTGCATTTCATGTAACAAGCATTACTATAAGGGTTTTTATTGCTATGAACGATTCTCTACCTTGTTCTATCTTAATCTTAAAGAGCTAAGGGATCATTACTCCATGTCTTGGGATTGTCTTGTCTTCCTTGTTTTATTGGACTCATGCAATTCATTTTGTGATTAAGAAAACTTTATGTGATGTGTTCTTTATTGTGGCCAAATTTTGAGTGTATGATGTGGGTGTTATTTTTGACTTGCAAGTTCATCTTCTAGTCTAGAATGGTGGACCTTAGGGATCCACATGGTTAGGTGTTAGATATCCATAATTGGTTCTTTGTTGGTTGGTCAAATTAGAGCGTAGACACTTCAAATCTATTTCCACATTTTAACCTAACATCACTATAATTCCATTAATCCACATCATTAATCTTGCATCACATCTTCACTAATTAATTAGGTCATCTTTTCTCTAATAGTTAATTAAATAGATTATATTTAATTAATTAATTAAGCTAACTCCCTTCACTAATTAATTATTAAATCATATTTAATTAATTACTTTAACCTTCATAACTAATTAATTATATAGCCAATAGTGGCATGGTGCAATGGTTAAGTTATTGTGTTGTTATTCTTGTCATCAAGGTTCAAACCCCATTGGGGTGTAATTGTTAAGAATTTGTAGTGGGGATGAGGTCCCTCGTTTGTGACATCACCGATTCATAGCTACGGGTCAAAAGCATTTACCCCTCTTAATAAAAGCTAATTCATTATATAAATGCTTACCTAATTAGTTAGGCTAATGCACATTCCTCTTATTTTAAAATTAAATAATAAATTACTTTCAATAAAATCCAAAAATCAACCCTTTGCATCTCCACCTTTCATTCAAGTTTAATATTGACCATCTACTTGTAGTCCCCTCATGAATCCTATCCCTCCATTCAAGTTTGTTAGAATTGTGAAAGAAGTACAAAACCATGAGCCACAGGATCAAACAAAAAACAAATACACCTTCCACACAAGAGATCTACAAACAATATATGCAATATTCCTCAACAAGAAAAAGCAATAGAAGCAAGAGACTCTCAAAAAGAAATGAAAGATCGAGATAATAATTACAATGAGGTTTGAGTGCTTATAAGAGAAAAACCCTAAATGAGAAAGGGATCAAATCATGACAAGTGTCAACATCACATGAGATGACACATAACGATCTAATATTAGCTCAACTAATAAAAGCATAAAGCACTCCTAAGTTTAGCTTAAGTGCATGAGAATAAATTAGACTAATAATCAATTAAATATTAATTAATTATTGGCTAATGCATGATAACTCTAATACCCCCCTTAATATGAACTTAGGGAGTAGCTAAAAACCCTAAAAGGAATGCATGATGGGTCTCGACAAACAAGGCCAAATAAGGTACCCGTGTACAAATATAAGATCTCTATAATGCAGAGAAATGGAGAAAACCTCATGGGAAAAACTCCACTCCAAAAAAGAGATGAAAGCCAAGTGAAGGATTGCAGAAGCCTCCAAACAAGACAATGTCCCAAAAAAGAGGAACATGTAGAACATCCAAAAGCACTGAGAAGTTGTAGACTAATGTCAAATGAAGACTGCTATGGTGCTGAAATGAAGAACCTCCTCTGAAAAAAATGACGATCAGGATCAAGATAATAAGAATCTGCATGAATGCCCTCAAAGGCACTACTCGAATCAAATGGCAAACAAAGGAAAAAAATCTAGTAATCGAAGATAGAAATATCAAGATCAAGGAAGACTATAATGCATGAGTTCCCCCAATGACACTACTCAACATGCAAGATGCAAGTCGAAAATACATGTACCAAATAGTTTGAAGAGCAGTGATCATAGGAGAGACCAATAATCTGCATGAGTGTCATTAATGACACTACTCAAGTCAGATGGCAAACAAAGGAAAGCATCTACAGCTCGAAGATACAAATGACACAAGTACCAAAAATTCTCTAATCAAATGAAAATGAAAGGTCACCTCCAAAAACAAGAATGTCCATATGGTAAATGATCCATCTCACCTCAAATGCAAGTAACCAACCATTGATGTACATTACATCTGAAAGTACATATGAACATGAACTAGATACATAGATCACTCAAACACAAAACCAAGGAACCATTAGCACCAACAATAGAAACTGCCCCATAATGCTGAAAAGAGAGAACCATGATAGGTACACTAAAATTGTGTGAAACCGAGAAGTGCATGTAGGAGAAACAACTTGCAAATAAAAGGGTGTGAAAACTAGGGGCACACACGTATGAGGCAAGAATCACTAGGATTCACTGTTGTCATGGAAGGGAAACTCACTTGACAAAGGTGTGATGGAAAACTAAAGGAAAACATCAACCCCCCATGGCACTTTATATCATAGTATGAATACAAAAAGGCACAACAGGATGTGCGAAATCCCCAAAAAAGTATCACCAAAATGGCACTTTATCTTAGTGCATCTACAAAAGAGAATGTGCATGAAAAATATGTCTACAATGCCCAAATAGGATAGAATACTAGAAATACTTATAGAACAGCCAAAAATAAGTCATCCCACACAAACAAAAAAATTTTAGGAGCTAAAATGTCCAAGTAATTCACCAAAGTGTGAAAACACAAAAAAAATGAATAAAATATACCTGGAGAACAATTTGGAAAAAATGCATGGATGGAACTAAAGAGCTTTGAGAGATGGTTCTGATGCTACTGGAATTGTGAAAAATAGAGAAACTGGTCAAAAGTTACGAGCTCGGGACTGAAAACAACTCATCTAACTTCAATAGGTTGTAGAATGCACTAGCATCAAAATAAAGCGATGAGACCCACACCATTGGAAAGTTGGAAAAACTAAACTTTCAATAATATCTTGTTTGTCAAAAAAGGACATCGTATGCCCAAGTTACAACGAAAAGTAAAAAATTGCTCCCTGGAGGCCAAAGAAGGGGACTCGGGGCCCTATTCATGTTGTCTATACAAATGACATCAACATGATGTCATGACGATGTCATCAGGAATATACTAGGAATATTCTATTTAGTTGGAAAAAATTATCTCTCCTGGAAAAAAATGGCATTGCTGGCATATTCCTTTTCCATATGAAATATTCTTTGTTGTCTTTTCGATTGCAAATTTTTTAAAAAATAAAAAATATATAATGGGTCATCGTATTTAATAAAGCCCATCACTTTATTTAAAGTGCTACACTTATAATAGCACTAGCACTATTATAAGTGCAACATTATTTAATATAGTGCAACACTTTTTAAATAAGTGCTTATATTTAAAAAAAAAATCCATACGTAGATCGTACCAGGGGTCGTAAGAGGGCTCCTGGTAAATTTTTTTTTCCTTTGAGACTCCTGTAGCCAAATTGGACAAATTTATAGTCAAAATCTGTGCAAACAACCTTCCAAATGCAACAACAAGGTCCTTTTCATGCCAAAATGCACCAAAAATGTAGCTACCCTTCGGATTTGAAAAAAAAAACCACTTCAAACCCTCATAGATTTGACCTCAAGAATCCAAATTGGGTGAAACAAAAGGCGATTTGACTTTCTCGACAGGTCTAAATCCAGCGGTGAGGTTCTTTTTGCATCGAAAATGTATAAAAAATTCACCCACCTCCAAAATTTGCAAAAAAAGCAAAGGGGATTCATATCGGAAGCCTGTAAACCTTGTTGAAGAAAAAAAGATCATAAATCGAGAAGGGGTTTGCTGAATTCATGCTCTAATACCATGTTAGAATTGTGAAACAAGCACGAAACCATGAGCCACAAGATCAAACAACAAACAAATACACCTTCCACACAAGAGATATACAAACAATACATGCAATATTCCTCAACAAGAAAAAGCTACAAAAGAAAGAGACTCTCAAAAAGATATGAAAGATCAAGATATAATTACAATGAGGGTTGAGTGCTTATAAGAGAAAAACCCTGAATGAGAAAGGGATCAAATCATGACAAGTGTCAACATCACATGAGTTGAGACATAACAATCTAATATTAGCTCAACTAATAAAAGCATAAAAGCACTCCTAAGTTTAGCTTAAGTGCATGAGAATAAATTAGACTGATAATCAATTAAAGATTAATTAATTATTAGCTAATGCATGATAACTCTAACAAAGTTAAATCCCAACTATCAATTTTCATTGTCTTGAAGCCTTCTCTTGTATCTCCCTTCCTCATGTAAACTAGTAATATTTTAACCCTCCATAAACTTTGTCTAATTATATCCATTTACTTGCATCCTTCTCATCCCTTCTTACATGCAAATTCATCATGACCATCCAATCTAAAACATGATCTCAACCATCCATATCTTGAACTAAAAGTATATATAAACCCTCATTTGAAGGACATTTTCTATATGTGGATGTGCTTCAAATATCATAGGTATGTGTTGCCAAATCAAGGGTCCTCATGAGCAACCTAGATTTTATGCCTATCAATCCTTCATCTATATCTAAAGATCACATCTCAAATTCATGGATGTATAATTCTAGTGTGTAGAGTTGAATTTTATTATTATTTTGTTCTTTCATTTTCTTTATCAGAGGTGTAATCTATTTTGGAATTCCAACTTTATGTTTTAATGCATTTTTTCTTGTCGTGGTCCAAATTTCACTAACATATGGAAATATGGTGAGAGTGTGTTGAGGAGCTTGGAGAAGCTCATATGTTCTTATCTTTATTTTTGTAATGTTTGATTATATTTTTATATTGGAATGTATTGTATTTAGAAAGCATCTATCCATGTATTGTTGGAAAGTAGATAAAATCTTGTAAAATTGATTGTAATATAGATATAGTTTTGGAAGTAAATGATATATCATAAATTCATGAAACTGTATATTATTTGAGGATCTTTTAATGATTAAATTAGTATAATATTTTATCATTTGAACAATTATTGATAATGGAAGCATTTATTTTGAAGGAATCTTGTAAGTAGGCATTAATATTTCATTTGGCTTAAAATTGAATAGATGAACCTGGTTGAATAAACTATGGAGTATGATGTTGATAACAAAATAATAATAATTGGTGAAGATATGTTTCTTGAATATTATTATTTTTTTAAATGAATTATGCTTAGTGCATGGTTTATAGCATTATTTAGTAGTGCTTAGGCATGTGAATGAAGGTGAAATTGTGCTTGCATCTTGAAATTGTACTTTATTTCCATTTTATGTTTTAAAACTAATGCTTAGATAAATTGGAAATCATTGTTAAAAATCATTAGTAAGAAAAAAAATTATTTTATGATGGTTAAGGATTGTTTTTCATTTGACCCTTACTATTTGCATTAACTTAGATATGTACTTGTAATTGGTCTTTTCAAGGCTTGCAATGAATTTTTAAGAGTTAATTATGGAGTAAGACCTTTCTAGGATCCATTGATCAAGTTTATAGTCTATTTTGGAGTCAAATGGGATCCTACTATTCATTTTGACCTTTTATATTGTTTAGGCACTTATTTTACTATGGGAAAATTTGTAACAATGAGTAGTAATTAATGTTTTTTAGGAAATTTTCTTTAAGGAGAGTTGATAATTAGAGTTTTATTTCCATTATTATAAACTTAGTTTCATGTGTCTTCATTTACTTATGTGTCTTCATTTTCTTATGTTTCTTTTGTCCTTTTATGATTTTCTTATGTTCCTAAGTGTGCTTGGTCAATCTCTTGTGATACCTAGGTGAGTTGTCATATCACCCTTACAACTAACCACTTAGAGGATGTTTGTGAGTATCTCGGGGTTATGAATCCATTATTGGGTTGTATGTTTGTTACTTATTTTCTTATTTTGGAATCTTGAGGATGTTCAACCTTATTACCACATCCTTCTATTATTGCATAGTTGGGGTATTCATGATGGTATTCAAATACTCTATTGTCAGTTGTAAAGATATTACTAAGCAATGGAAACACCAATATTTTTTGTGTAGGAATATACACATGTCACAAATCACACTAACACGCACTAAAATATTGTCAAAATAGAACCTAACAACCAATAACCAATATGATATTTCCTTATACAGGCTTGTAGAAGGGACATGAACACAAATATAGAATAACATTAGTAAAATAATTACATGTACATTATGGAATGACATAATCATAATGAAAAATGTAGGACATAGAATCTCCTCAAATTTGATGATAGAGTGATCAACTCTTATAATTGCCATAAATTGAAGGCAATAACAAAAATGAATAAGGAACAAAATAAAGGTCATTCCTTCACTCATTTAGGCATATGTATTTAATTTTGAAAGGTAGAATACACAACACTAAACTATTATCTCAACATTACATAAGCGGTTGTTTAATAGAGAGATACAATAACTCTCATAAGTCTCACAAAGACTAACCAACCACACTCAAGAACATGAAAACATCTAAAATTTGAAAAGAGTATCATAAGGACACATATCATCATAAAACTAAGTTGATGGAAAGGGAGAAAATCCGAATGATTAAGTCTTCTTAATATTTTTTTTCTAAAAAACATTAACAACTACTCAATATTATAAATTTCCCTCATTTAGATAAGGAACACCTCTTTTCTAGTAAAATAATGCCCTAAAATTCCTAGGTTTTTTCTTGTTGTTCTTATTATTTCCTCTATCTAAGCAATTTCAACACTCACAAAAAAAGAGAACCTAAGCAATCCACAAGGAAAAAATGAACAAAAAAGTCTTGCTTGACTCTAAAATTGACTCCAAACATGCTTAAGGTATCTCTAAGGGTATAAATCCACCATTAATTCTTGAAACTATTGTTCCAAACCTTAAAATATTCTAGAAGGCCAACATACAAATTACAAGTGCATGGAAAAACCAATGCAAGTTGTAAAGGACAAATATGAAAGAAACCATAATGATATAGGAGCATTCAAGTTCATTGGCAATCCTCATCAACCAAAAACATTTACTAGTTTAATTGTTATTTGTTTCTTCATTTTTTGCAAGAGTTGTTTGTCAAATACTAAATAATTCCTATATTTTCATGGCCAACTAATGATTTCACCTTGAAGAAGAGTAAAATAGGTATCCAACTTTCAAGTTTGGGGAAGTTCTGATGAAAATGGAGCAAGTTATGGAATTGAAGAGTTTTAGCCTACATCCAAACTTTGTAATTTTTTTGGCCATATCTAGATCCTCTTTGAATCCCTGCTAAGTCTATTTGGGCTCAAACCCTCCACCAACATTAATTCATCTTGAGTTGCAAAACTTTGATAAGCTTTTAGATTTATAAAACTTCCAAGCCTTCCTAGACACATTCAAATATCTACCTAAGTCCTTAAGGAATTTGAACCTCCATCGAGCATTGAGTTATATCATCTCTACATAATTTCCTACCTCTATCGGTTTGATAGAACTTCCATGCACTATCAGATATATTTGAGTACCCTTTGAATCCCTACTATATCCACACAAACCTTGTTTCCTTGAAACATCCAACAAACCCTAAATTCCCCATATAGCTAAAGGTGACTAGACTATGCAAAACTTCTTAAGTGAACCAAACACATCCTGATGACCCTCGATTTCCCACAATTTCCTATTGTAACCAAATTTCTCGCAAGGTTGCTTAATGCAAAACTTCACTTCAATTTTAGATCCATCCATTACCCCCTCAAATCTCCACAATATCTATTTAAACCTAATTTCCCCATATTCTTATTAAATGGAAGAACTTTATTTACTAAAGGGGTGTATCTAGTTTCCCCTTAAATCCCCATAATGTCTTAATCCCCTCAAAATCCTACAATTCTCCCTTGGAGAAAATTTCCTCGCAGGAATGTTTATTGTGGAACTTCTCACACATTTGGGATATGTCCAAATGACCCTCACATTTTCACATCTAGATGGTCATGATTTCTTCACATGCGTGTCTATGTAAGAACCCCCTCATAATTCCAAAATTGTCTAAAAACCAACAAAAGGTGTTAGAATCAGTTATAATGACTTGGACATGGATCCTAAGGGCCAATAATCAATTGCCATTTTTCCCATCATGCTTGGACATGGAGTGGCTACTTCTTCTACATTTCATATGCTATAAATTAAGGTTTTAAACTCTTTTGGGGAGATTTTTTTTAGATTATTCTACAAAGGTTGTAAATCTTCTATGCAAAGTTAGAAAATTTCAATGAGCAAAAGCTAGAGGGAGCTTATTGGGTAGATGTAGGTGAATTTTTAATGCTTGAGAGCCAAGGCCAATGAAGCCATAATAGAATGTAATCCTGCATATAAATAAAATGACTTAGGTTTTGTTGTGAATGTGTTATTTGAGAACTATGTGTGCTTTAGTTGCATGACTGGGCAATTTGATAAGACCCCCTAGTCATGGTTGCACAACATAACCATCACAAGATATGTATTGATTATAAATATTTTTAATTAATAAATTAAAATATTTTTATGATTTATTATCCATTTTAAAAAATCTCTAAAATTTCACTCAAATTAGAAAGATAAAACACTATTGACAATAATACAAGCCTTCTAACAATGTGACCAAAGATCATATGATTAAGACCAAATCCAATATCAAATGAGTTGAGAGTAAAATGCTTTTAACATAGAATGAAAATCATTCATAACATCATATTCAAGCATAAATGTCCATTAAGTCTCTTTCTAACTTTAAATTAAATTAATTCCTAAGAGAATATAATCAAGACTTCACTATACGCAAGACTTCCATTATAATTTAAGATATACAATCATATTAAACAACCATTTTTTAGAATTTACAATAAAAAATTACATCACAAGAACAAATGAATACACTCAAATAAAAATATGATTCAAATATATAATTAAAACTTAATTTAAGATTAAAAAACTTCCTTAATATAAACAAGGTACAATTTCTCAAGATACAATAGGTGTATGATGAAATGATGCCCTTGCATGATCTCCAAGATGTGCCACCATGGTTTCAATACATATCTCCATGGAGGTGAATTATCTATCAGTTAATGAAAGTGGTACCTTGAGGCCCACCCACTAGATTGATAAATCAATTCTATGGTTATCAAGTTCAAACATAACACACAAGGTTAGCCTCAAACACAACAAATAGTATGGTTTATTAATAGATAATTGGAGGTAATCAATCTAGTTAAACACAAGGAAGAAAAAATTATGTTGAGGAAAGGAGTATAATCATACTAGGCATTATAAAGCATTATAAAATAAAATGAGCTATTAACATATCTCCAAGTAAGTACTCACCAAAGGTGAATACCTTTCATTAAGAATCACATATAGACCACAAATGAGTTGTTTTATTATGAAGGATTTATTTTAATTCTTGTTTAAGAAATGTGAGTCAACCACACCATGAGTTGTTATCAATGTTATCGATGTTTAATTTTAACTCAATTTCATTTATTTCATTACACATTACACACAAACCACAAACAAGTCATTTCTAATGTTTAACAACTTATCACTTAAATTCCTTTCTACTTTCTTGGATCACTCCTAATGCTTTCACTCCAAACCTCCAATTTCATCCTCATCCCTATGACAATATAAAGAGACCACTTCTACAAATGACTCTTATGATGGGTAAATTTAGGTTTAAATGCACACCCAATTCCCAGCTATATCATTTCAATACTCTTAATTCTTCACTACAAAAAACAAAATACATTAAAGAACTCATAATAATAATAAAATCTTCTTTTCAAAATTTTCTCAAGAATCATACAAAAGCTAGGTTTCTCCATTAAAGGACCTTAATATTTTCCCTCAAGAATTAAATTCAACAATAGAAAAATTTAGAAACACCATTTTGATCTAAATACTAAGAGGAATACATTTTTGAAGTTACATAAATTTTCAAGAGTTTTGGAACAATTTTTAAAATAATTAAAATTTGAAAATGCATCCAATTAAAATTATAACATTACCCTTTTGATCCTAAATCACCCAACCTCAATTATACCCACTATAAGATTTAAAAGAAAAATAAAAATAATTTATATGCTTCTCATAATGCACAATAAAAATAACTATAACAAGAATGCTACATAATTCCTATTTATATTTCCAAAATGTAAATAGAATTCCTTGCCCTTTGTTAAGTAAAGATACACAATCACATGTCTTTATTTAAATGTACACTTGTAATTTAAAATGGAAATATCTTATGGACATAAGCTAATCCAAAATGGAGATACAAAACCAAACAAGATTTAATCAAGAAGTCACAATCCTTTCAAGCTCTAATCCTTGGAGTTATTCCAATGCAAGCTAAGGTTTTAATAAGCTAAAAGCACCATCCTTTCCTATTTATCCCAATTTTGAATAAGTTAGAGGTAAAATATGAAAGATATATTAAAATGAAATATTTTTATACATATTACAATTTCTAATGCAATTAACATCTTCCTTTTTTTCATAATAAAAAATATAAATTTATTAATAACATAATATCTAAAATAACCTATCAATATGCTATAACAAGTCACTTTTCCTATGCAACATACTAGAAATTACTCCCAAATCATATATGTAACAAAGCCCTTTCATTTCTACATAAATATTGTTAAAATGACTTTTTTGAACATGTTTGATTTACCCATTTCAAATAAAAATGACCCCCTTCATTTTTATTTTCAATTAAATAACCAAAATACATGATATACCAGCCAATACAAATGTAAATCAAACAAGGCATATCCATCTTGAAAGTACATAATACATGTCTCAATACTAATCTATCAATTAAACATAATACAAAGATACAATTAGCTATAGTTAAATTATTTATCAAACAGATCTAAAAACCACTTTCTAGTATAAAAAAAAATATTAATTAGGATGAGGCAATGGTTAAAATAGGCGAAACTTATAAAGGAATATACTATTAAAGATATCCAAAATTGAATTTTCTAATGTGTAGAAAAATAGGGCCTTATTAAATAGCAAGCCTGAAATCTATAAATTGATTTTATCTCACTCTAGCTTATATTTGCACCTACAAAATTTAACTTTGAGCCTACAAAAGTAAACTTGGCACACATAAATGATACTAACTTGGGAAGTGAGTAGGCCAAAAATTGATGGATCTTGTAGATGCAACTTAACTTGTTATACTTGTATTTAAAGTGGGATGATGTCTAGAGACACCATTTGAAAACTTTCTAGGAAAGTATTCATTCTCCTTTGGTCAAGCACCTAAGAAAATCAATTTAATGATGATGAAAAATTATTGAAGGTAGTAGGCAAGCATACATTTTCCTAGGATGATGTAAGTAGATGAAATAATGTTGATGCTCTAGTTATACTCTCTATGGATGTATCATGAATTCTTATTGATCTAAATTATTAGGTTTTGGATAATAATGAAATAGGGAATTTTCTTAAATACAAAAAAATAACACACAAATATGCACTATGTTGGCTCACAATGAATTCTAGGAAAAATGCAACAAGGTTTAGGTTGAGATTTAAGCTTTAAAATTTAAAATTTTAGATCTATGTATGAAAAAGTTACGGGTCAATTCCACACTCATGAATTTAAACTAAAATGGTGAATGAGAGATTAGGGATCACAAATAATTTATAGGGGTAAATGATGATGGAGAGAAGTTGGGATAAGGCCATGAGCTAAATTTCACACAAGAATATGTCAATTGTAGAATTTTTATTGCATAAAGGAAAATCTACTTGAAGTGGGTCCAAAAATAAAGGAAAAGGGCATGCACATAAAAATTTCACCATTGCACTAACATATACCTTCCTCTTGGAAATATTTTTATCTATTTTTTGTAGGGAAAATATTACATATTTTTAGGGTAGGATAAATACTGAGTCTTTAGGACCACTTGTTATGTGTGTTCCAATTGGAGATCATCAAACTTGAAATTTCCTTTTCAACTTAGAAACACAACTTAAGGCACTTTGTTTCATCAAAAAAACCACTAAAAAATACCACATGGATTATGCTACTTAGGATCTTTTTCGGGCTAACAGTCATTGTCCAAGGATTAGGTTAAGTCAAAATTAAACTTGTAGATCACTTTGTTCCTATGAAGTTGTTATTGTCTATGCATGAATGTTTTATCGTGCTAAAACTCATGAGAATTGTACTAGTCAAAACTTGCCCAAGAATTATTCATGCACTAAGGATACACCATCAAACTTGTAATTTCCTTTCAATTATGAAAGTAATTATTAAAAGGGGTGTACTGTGTCAAAAATCAATTGTAAAGTGTATTAACTCTCATTTTGATCAAATCTAGAAAACCCTTTTGCCCAGGAGCCATAATCAAGGGGTTCTATTTCATTAAAACTCACTTAACAATTATAAAACTTGATTAATAATTACAAAACTCGTGCCCAAAAATCATATATACAATATAAGTCTAAAAAGTCCTTTTTCATGTTAGAGCCATACTTTATGAAATTCTATTCCATAAAATTCACTAAAATTTGTATAAATTTTGTCAAACTCAAAAAATGCTTTTGACTAAGGGCCACAATCCAACATATTCTACTATGCCAAATCTTACTAAATTTTATTATCTCTTTATTAAACTCCAAAATCCCTTTTGAATGAGCCATAGGACAAAATATTATATTCCATAAAAAATCATTGAAGAATTACAAAACTAAGCCAAGAATTGTATACGCACCATTGAAGTTAGAAAACCCTTTAGTACAAACCTTAGTGTGAGGGATTATATTGCATAAAAAAATTCCCAAGAATGACACAAATTCATCAAACTCAAAAATTCATTTAAACTAAGAACCACAACAAAAGAAATTATTTTATGTAAAAAAAATGAAAAATTACATTCTTTAGTCTAGCTTGAAAATTTATCTTGAATTAGAGCCACACTACATAAGATTATCTATTATTAAAGACTCCAAATAAATTATGATAACAAAGATAAAATCAATGTTATCACAATTTATTTAAAAATATTTCTATTACTTTTCTACTATATCAAAACTTATTGGAGATTTACACTAACATTATACAATTTTTACATTATTAGTAAAAAAGAAAAGCCAACAAAATTTTGATCCTTTAATTCTGATAATAGGCTAGAGACCTTCAAGCATCTTTTATGGAATTGCCTTAGGGCTCAAAGTGCTTGGTAGTGGATTCAAAACCTCTTACCACTCTTTCTACTTGGGATTTTGTCTTAGAGAATTATTTTGTTTGAAGATTTAGCTCCTTGGTCATATTATATTACTAAAATTTATATTTTTTAAGAGTTTCTATTATGTTTCATCTTTGAAATCCTAGATATAGGCATTTCTTTAATGTGAGTCTATTGAGCATTATTTTTCTCTTAATAAAAAAGTTGGCATTCTCACCTCTACATACTTTCATATATAGATGTAGGTAAAAAATATTGTGTTGAAGTTCGAACATCTTTAGGACCTTTTCAACCATTGAGGGTGTGCACTTTGTACTATGAGAAAAATCCTACTAGATATCCCTTCCTAGGGAATGTTCCTCCTAATCCCAAGCTTTTATAATTGCTTCCTTAGTGGAGGGGTAAAGTCCCTTTTAATGTAAAAAAATTGTTGGTATGATTAGGTGACCTTCCCCCACCCTAGGTTGACTTTGAGACTATTTCTATTTACCTTTACCTCTTAATTGAAGTGTGCTAGCTCCACTTACCATTCAAATTTCTCAAAGTAGTTAATGGGCCTTTGATCCTCCAACTAAAGAAGCTACCCATAAGTTGTTCCCCACCAAAGTAATCCATCATCTCACCAATTAACAAAATAACTTATTACCTTTAATTTTACTAGTTTTAACCTATGTTTCAATGAACCATATATAATAATGAATTTATGAACAATAATATATAGGTAGTTGAGGTGGACACTTCTACGAGCCTGAAGGTTAATCTCTAATGGAAAAACTCTATTTTTGGCAATTAGTTCTTTAAGATTATGAACAATATTATAACCACATAAGATAAAGTGAAATAATCCCATCAAACTTGCACCTAGTAATTGTAAATCTTGTTAACTCAATGCATGCTATTGAGCAAGAATAAACACAACATCAAGAAATATTTAAAACACTTATAAATTACAAAAGAACACAACCTATGAAAATATGTCAAACAACAAATAATCCACATGCAACATTGTTAATGTTCTCTTTAAATTATAGAACATGAATATTTACCAACTATCCAAATCCTCCTCGTTGAATGCATAAGACAACTGAGGGGGGGGGGGTGAATCAGTTGTATATTAAAACATCAAAACCCTCATTAATATTCAGATCTGCATTAGTCTTTAAACCCATAACAACCATTAAACCCTTATCATGCATTAGTATAATGTAAGCATGAGAAATAGTAATGCAAACACATCCAAACACATGAGAACACCATATTTACGTGGAAAAATCAAGAAGGGAAAAACCACGGTGAGGATCAACTCACAATATAAAGTAACTACAACACTGAATATAATATGCTCACTACCCAAAAGAAAAGAAGGGCTCACTACCAAATTAGAAAGAAGAAGATAAAATAATTTACAATGAGAAATCCATCTTAACCAATAGAAAGATCCACCACTGCTTCACCAAAACATTCACACGAGCTCTCTATAGAATGTAGACACCTTCTGCTCATTACTTCTAGTAGTCTTAGACATTAAAGCTCACATTGCATTTCACACTTTTACACTTCACATCTCTGCACTTCACATCACACAATTCATAACTTGATTCTTCATCAACTTAACACTTATTTATACCATCTTCAGCCTTGAGAAAAGTTCACAAGATCGACTATGCACCTCAATCGTGCAAATTCAAATTAGGTCGGCACCAAAACATTATTGTAGTGGAAAGGAATGAAGGTGAACCACACCACACCTTAACTCGGACCTAAATCTATATAAACACACCACACCATGATTCCAGAAACACCAAAGCATATCCGCAATTAGTGTAAATACCCAAGGTTGGTTGAACTTGTGTTAACACCATTAAAAAATTAAGTACACACTTCCTTTGATCCAAAGACAAATCACAAACAACATACATCACTTGAACACCATTTGGAATATTCCATCAACACCTTGAAATCCAACAAATCCTTCACAACATCGTACACCAGAAGAACATATTCATTCTACACAACCAACTAACCTTCCACACACCGCAACACCTGAATCCAACCTTACAGAGCACCAAAACACAAATAACTCGGACTAAAGATATATGTGTGTGTGTGTGTGTGTGTGTGTGTGTGTGATCAATATAAGAACACCCTCAAATCCGCAAGACCAAAAACCAAACTATGAATAAATGCAGAGAAAAACCATTTTTCCCAGACAACACTGCTAACACAGTTCACACACTGGTGAACATAACTAAGTTCTCTAGACAATGATCCAGAACTTGAAACTCTAGATATAACACCTCTAAACACCTCTGATCAACATATCTGAACCGCACATACAAATCTTCAACCATGAAAAAACGTAGAGAAACAATCTAAACACCACTCTGCTATACTGAACACCTCCCAACCACACTATTTTCTCTTTTCCTTCAATTTTTTTCAAAAGCACTTGGAAATCAAGCACGAAAAACACAAACTCATCACTTGTAACACCTTCTTAGCATCTCAACCATACAAGAGGTTGAACATCCACCAATAGAAGCTTATCAAAGCAACACTAGAGGTTGACACCAGTGACACTACTAATGACAACATAATGCAACCAATCAAAACATCATTACAAACTTCTAGAAATTTCTCCATAGACCTATTGACATCAATGCAATAACCTAGAACTGTTGACATTAATGACAACACACTAGCTACTCATACTTCCAACACTTCCCTCTTAAAATTCATGCACTGCCTTCTCTAACCATCAAAGGCCTTCTTAAATATTTCTCAAGATGCCCATACAACAACTAATTCTTAACTCAACTCTCCAACTTTCTAATTACTCCACTTTTTTCCCTCACATGTTCTATTTATAGTCCCCTCAAAATATCAACTAGTAAAAGACTCCTACTTTTACTCTACATCTAAAAATAACAAAATTAACAACTATTTTTCTAGTTTCACAAAGATTGAACAACTATAATAACCACTAAAATTAGGAAATGAAATTTCTCCTAAGTCCTTAGTAGTCCAATAATAGACTCTATTAATTTAAAAATTTGCATTTATTTTTGTGGTGGAGTAAGACATATTTATATTGTGGCTACTCTTATGAAGTTTTATGTGCCTTAAGTGCCTAGATTTATGCTTTGAGTTATTGACTTGTGAACAATAGTTTGTTCCTGCTTAATTTCATACCAAAAAAACCATGTGTTCAAGATTTTTGAAAATATCAAAGCCCAAGTGATCGTTGTCACTTGACCATTCACATCCTTCTCCAATGAGCTTGCATTGGTATAAATATGTCAATTCTATATTCATTGGAATGAACAAACTCGTCCTTGGGAAGAAAATGAATGAATGAATGAATGGTGGAGAGACGACCAAGTTTCTCAACTTTCTACCTTTGGATTGATTCAAAAACCAAGTGGCCAATACTTTTCCACGACCATACAATTTGAACATTTTGATACTCCCCTTAAAATTGCTGGATAAAAAAAATACCCACCAAAACCCATCATTCTGTCAAGAAAGCTACCCATTTTGGTGAGAAAGAATTTTTATAATTTTGGTAATCTACTTTCAATTTAAAGGATCTGAACACATCTACGTGTCTCTTTTAGGTGCTTGATTAGTCTGTCAGCTAGTACTACTTATTAGTAGCAACTGTTTAACAGGTGATTGCTGATTATTCACAGACGCAAGCTAAATTGATTGCTTAATTCAATTGTGCTATTCAAGCATCTCAGCCTAACTTTTTCTTCTGCCTTCACTAACAACATATGTTATGTTTGCCGTGGGAAATTATTAGACGGATTCTCATCTGTAATATAACATGGGTGTCATTTAATTTAGGAAGGTTCAAATGTTTGGTAAGATACTTATTCGGATAGTCTATAGCTGAAATAAGATAAGCTAAATTTCTGATGGGAGGACTTGTAGGCTACAGTAAGAGATTCAGATCTATTATGATGAGTATGAGAGGACTTCTAGGTTTCGATGAGAGATTCAGATCTGTTATGATGGGTATTTGTTGAGATTGGTAAATATTGAATTTCATTTGATGGGTGTTGTTAGAAAGTGAAAAAAATTGATGGGTGTTGTTGAAAAGTGAAGAAACTAAGAGTTTTGGGTGTGATCAGAGCAAATCTATAAACACCAAAATGCAGGACACTGCTACCATCTCCACATCTCCTCAGCAACAGACTACAAGCGAAAAGTCTTCAAGCTCAGCAGGAGCTCAACTGAGGCACCTAAAAGATGGTATGTCCTATATTCCTTCCTTTTGGCAACGCTTGGAAGTTTAGTTTTTTCCATTTTTGGTTTTGAACAATGTTGTAAGGTTGAGAAAGCAGAGAATGTCAATTCAGGTTTTTGGAAAATCTGTATGTATAGTAACCGCGCTACTAGTATTATCATTTAATTACAGTGTCCTGATGGCGCTGAATCTTTTTCTCCAAGTTTTATGAGCTTGCACTTACCATACTATATACTGTTGGATTATCAAGTGTCTGTATAAGAAGCCTTTTTAGCCTGGTTTAAATTCTAAATGATTTTTAGAAGCTCTGTATTTCAATATTTGGTTTCTACATCTACCTACCAATAATAAAACATCAACAATAATTTTATTATTAAATAATATATAAGATTCATCAGCTATGAAACATGTGAGGTGGATAGACATTACCAGGTTAGGGAAGGCAAGAGTGCCTCAGATCAAATGACAGTTAACTATGGCTATCATGTAGATATCCTCATGTTTCTCTATTTGAAAAATTTGGGCCTTTCTTGCTTCTTCTTGATAAGTGTATCTGTAAGTACTTCTGATTTTTCACTGTTAGTGCAGTTAATGAGAGTGATGACGACATCAGACGAGTTCCTGAAATGGGAGGAGAAATGCAAGTATTAGGGGGGTCATCTACCTCTGTGGTTGCAAATCAGCTGGATAATCTCCCACACCCAACTGCTCCTAATGCACAAAGGAAGAGAGGAAGAACCCCTGTAGACAAAGAACACAAGCGACTTAAAAGGTAAGTTCCTGTCGGTTCAAATCCTATGTCCGATATTTCAAACAAGTAATAGATAGATTGGTGATTACTGTCTTTTTAGATTTGCCTGTAAATTTCTCTGACCAATTTATTGTTTTGCACTATTAGATTGCTAAGGAACAGAGTGTCAGCTCAGCAGGCAAGAGAACGAAAGAAAGCATATTTAAATGACTTAGAAACAAGGGTCAAAGATCTTGAAAAGAAAAATGCCGAGTTGGAAGAAAGAGCTTCTACCCTGCAGAATGAAAATCAAATGCTGAGACAGGTACACCATAGCACTTTTTATATCAACTCTTGTTGTAAACGCTCAATAGTCTTTGTTAATCTTGTAATTCATTCGTTCACAGAGTGCATTTCTAACAATAAGAGAGACAAATGCAGATTCTCAAGAATACAACTAGTAAAAAGAAAGGAGCTGGTACGTCGGGAGCAGAAGCATAGGTTTTCTGGATATTTTATGACAGGAAGCGGCACAAGTAGAGATTTTGTCGGTACCCTAAATGATTCTGTATTCAGGGTTAAGTCAAAGAGCCTGTAATGAAAGATATGGTGATCTGATAGAAAGTGTTTGTATGAGTCTCTGCTAGTTTTACAATTACAAACTACAAATATTGTAAGCAGATGTATTAGATTTAAGATTGTATAAAGAGCATATGGTGGCAAAGATCTCATCTTACAACATACTGTGCTACAATGTGAGGAATCTGTGTTTGCTTGGTAGGGGCAGTGCTGTGCAGGACATACAGTAAGCATTTGTTTATATTTCTCAATAACATGGGTCTTGTCTTAATTCCAAATGTTACTTAAGCTCAAATAAATTTGAGGCATATTACTAGTGAGCTATTACTTACATTTCAGGACTTCAAGCCCAGAATGAACCTAGTTATTGAAACTGATCAAGTTGGACTTTTCAACTTTCAGGCACACGGAAGCTGGAGAAGCTGCAAGTGAGTTTATTTGAACATTCAGTCAAAACAAAATTATGCAACTGAAACAGTTAATATTTTCATCTTTTACCAGATCTAATATGGGCTTGTCTCGTGTATTGATGCTATAATAGCAGAAATGTTAAATGGTCCAATTTCTTCTTGAGCACTGATGGCATTGCAAATTGATGTTAAAATCTATTTGAAAGGGGGAAATTTATTTCAAAATAAAATGAATGAACAAAAAGAGGAACGAGGGAACTTGACTAAATGCAACAATGTTCTTGCAAAAGTGATGTCTAGTTGAAACTAATCACACACTATCTAGCCATGTGAAGAGCTTCCTCCATCTACTGATGCCATTATCAATAGTGTAAGGAATAAACACTTTTGTTCAGGTAGTGCTCTCATTTGAAGGCCTTAAAAACTTCATTATTACCAGTGGAACCTTCATGCCCAAGAGGAAGTGGCCGTAGAGGCAATAGATGTTTTTTAATAGAGTCTGAAAGGGGCAGTAGAGGCAACAGAGATTTTTTGATCAAGTCTTTGTCCTGAGATTTGTTAATTCCCAGAACTATTCAGGGTGGGTGGTAAATTCAGTGATCATTTCCGTTAGAGGTTAAGATGCCTTTTTTCCTTCTTTTCACTAAAATACTCACTGAAACAGGATTTGATTGAACTGAGGTCAAGAGAGATATCCCATTGACTTCTTGCCCATTGGTATTTTCATCCCTAACTTTTGGATTAGAGTCTCCCCTGGTTGGTCTATGTGCTTACTTGGATATTGAAGTTAATGAACCATGAAAGGAACTTTCAGAATGAAAGCTTCGGCTTGTAGGTTAATGTAGATTTGGCCAGCTGATTTTTTTATTTATTGAAAATGACCGGCTAAGTTAGTCTTGAGGCAATGGATAACATGGATCTAGAAACCTGCCAAAAGCCAGCAGATGTTTCATTTTTGGACTCTTCTGGACAAAAGACAAAGTGTGTCAACCATGGAAATTATAGATCCTGAAACTTGACAAAAGCTAACAGAGGTTATTTATTTTGTTTTTTTTTTAATTTATTGAAAATGACCGGCTAAGTTAGTCTTGAGGCAATGGATAACATGGATCTAGAAACCTGCCAAAAGCCAGCTGATGTTTCATTTTTGGACTCTTCTGGACAAAAGACAAAGTGTGTCAACCATGGACATTATAGATCCTGAAACTTGACAAAAGCTAACAGAGGTTATTTATTTTGTTTTTTTGTTACTCTCGTAGACAAAAAAAGTGTGTCAAGGTAGGCCTGATTTGTTGTAAGTTGTAAGTTGTAACTAATGGTTTATAGTAACATCTTCTCACCCCCTGCAATTGGTAAACTGTAAAGGAGAATAATTAGCAACTTTGAATACTACTAGTACACCATCAATTGGGCGAAAGTTGTATGTGCCAGAATTTGTGTCTAGACTAAGAATCATGAAACCATGATTTTGAATTTGTGTTAAACTAGGAATCATGAAACCATGCTTCTTTTTTGTCAAACTTACTGTGAAAATAGAACACTTGTCCAAGCAGCAAACACCGCTCCATTATAATTATAACCATTAGAAATCAATTATAAACTGTATTTAGTAGGAAAACATTATAGTTAAAGGGGAGGTGCCAACCCTCAAGGAGCTTCCTGACCAAACTCATGGATGACACCATAAATCTTGCTATTTTCTTGATGTCTGATGCAGGAAAGCTGTAACTGATCCTGAGCATCTACATGGTATCAGAGCATTAAATTGATACTGAAATGTCCCAGATCTACTTTGCCAATTTAAGGGCTGTGAGGTGAAGAAATATTCCGGACATTCCTCTCTAGGAGGGAGATCTGCCCACTGTCTATCTTGGTTTCCCATTACAATGGAGACATACAATTTCTTCACCTAACCATGATATAAGCATGATTCATGCCGGTTGTCTCTATTGACCAATAATGGTTGTCCATGGCAGGCAGAAGTAAGTTCATTCAGTCTGCTCCTCAAGCAATTTCAATATGTATCTCCTGACCCTAATACCAAACCCAGCCATGGTGCGAGAGGACATTCAAGTTGACAAGGCGGGCTAAATTTCAAGGATGTCATGGGCTAAAGTTGCACATGAACGGGAGGACTATCAGGGACATTGTTATGGAATCAAACTTTTATCTTGAAGTTGAAATACAATCATGGTCACCCAACAGATCACCATCATAACTGGCCACAGCATTTCAAGAAGGGATTCCAAATGTTCAAATGTACGCACCATGTCACATTTGTAATGGACAAATTGCAAGATTGTTTGGAGGACTGTACTTCACTCATTGATCCTTACCTGGATGATTTACAATTGTCCCTTAAAGCACCTTCCTTTTCAATCTCGTTTCTCACTCTAAGGCTTAATTTTGATAGAGCCTCTTGTAGAGACCTGGGAACCAACCATTTATGACAATCAGTTACCAGCGACTTCTCATTGAATATTCTTTGGCTTACTTTCTAGTCCTACCAAAGGTTTTACATTTTTCTAAGCGGAGTTAGATAGGGCTGTGTTGATCAATTCCAATTAATAATAACAATATAAGGTCATGGCTGCATTAGCCCTACTTGATATTGTAAGGTCATGGCTGGGTTTGTAAGTTGGTTTATTTTGTGAGTTGCTGTTGTACTCTTTCTTTCCTTCACAGACCTCTTATTGGACTGCCATTTATTATCTCTGTAATCTTTCTTTCAACTTTGTTTAATAAAAAGAAAAAATTATAATAACAATGTCAATTCAAAACAAGTTTTAATTTAAACTAAAAGAGGGGTAAAAATTTATTCAAACTGAAAAAGAGCATTACATACTGAGGGCATTACACATCTCTATCAATCTCTACTAATTGGTCCAACTTTTGTGACAAGTCTTGGGTTAATTGATCCATTTCCACAATATTCCAATCTTGCAAATGATTAGAAGCTCATTTAGTTAAACACTTTGCAACCCCATTTCATTCTTGAGGAATATGACAGAAACAAACATAATTCAAGGAAGCACATTGATTAAGAATCTGTTTTATAATAATAGTCAAATGCCAACTGACATTTCTAATTGTTGTCTCGTCAACAAAGTCACTATCAGTTGAGAATCAAATTCACAAATGTCTCCACCCAAGAGTACAACCACACTCCACAACACATAAAATGGCAAGAGCCTCCATCACATTGTTAGTATACCAACCCTTATAAACAAAAAAAATAACTCAACAATCCCAGAACTAGTTCACCCAACACCATCAATACTAGCATGGCCAGGATTTCCACAAGAAGAACCATCGATGTTGATTTTCAACACACCTTGAGGAGGACACCAATGCCCCTCCCTATTTATCTTTCAAAGGGGATTACGACATTTGTTTCTCATGAGTTGACGAACACTTTGAGCAACCCCCCTTTGAAGAGGAAGATTGAGACCACTGCAACAGGCAATCTCTCCTGGATCCACACCCTCAACCAAGTCACACTTAGTAGCAATAGTTTCTCCCAAAGAATGAAGAATCTTCCACCACAAATGTTGGACAACCAAATTTACATCTTGAAAAATCTTGTGATTCCTCTCCAACCAGATATGCCAAATAATAAAAGTCGGTCCTAGGGCTCAAGTAACTTGAAGAAAAGAGGTCTTAACAAGGGTTTTCCCCCATCGGGCAAAGAACTCTGCCAATGAAGAGACATGCCAACAAGCTTGGTTCCACACAGCACACTAAATGTGCCAAAGCTTCCTAAAAAAAGAACATTGAAAGAAGAGATGAGAGACACTCTCTTCATTTTTACATCACAAAACACACATCGAGGGACCTTGAAACCCTCTCTTACACAAGTTATCCCAAGCAAGACATCGGCTTTGGACCACTAGCCACAAAAAAATTGCACTTGGGCCAATAAAATTTATTCCACTTGCTTCCACCAAGGAACTTCAATGTCCTCAAACGCCTGCCTAACCAACTCACCATAACCTACTGAAACAGAGCACTTACCAAATAAATCACTATTACTCCAAGTCAGGACATCCTGCCTCGCCATGGAATTGCATTCAAGTGATGTAAGAATCTGAGCTAACTCTTGCCTATCCCCCTCTGAACCTCCTGGCGGCCAATCCGAGGAGTGCTAATTTAGATTTTTGAATGTCATTTAGTTGATTTTGTATATAAAGGGAAAAATATGAGCCTTGTCTCAACCAAAGAAGCAAATGGTGTGACAATTACACAATACTTGGTTGTACAAATCTTCCTTTGACAAAACTTTTATAATTGTCACACCATTATTACTTCTACACTTAAATTTTAAAATTAGAAAGATGTAGATTTAACTAATTCAAATTTAATTTGAATATATATATCAATTTATTTGAAACGTCGTGACACTTTCTTCTCTCATTACAAAGTTCCCTCAAGATTTTGCCATTTTATTCATCTAGTCTTAACTTTCTATTCCCCCTTTCTAACATTTTTGGTTTGCATGCTAGGCACTTGTTCTATCATTTCATCCTTTCTTACCATGATTTACTACGCTCCCACTCATGTGCATCATATTATATAAGTATTGTAGAGGAGAAATGCGCACATTATAATATTTATTTATTTATTTTCAATAAAGTATTTGGGAACTTAAGGGATCTTGAAGGTAGTAATGTGTATACCACATTCTTTAGAGCCTCCTGCTAGTCTTCAACCAATTCCGCCTAACTTACTTTACATCCTTAAGTTGTATCATCTTATGATTTTGGTGATTCTGGCATTACCTTTTTACTTGATAGATGAGAAAAATGAGCTCCTTACCACCAACTAGCCTACTTAATTTTTTTGGGCTTCTCCTTTGAACAATATGTGCTAAGTGTCTAACCTAAAAGCACTCACAACATCAAGATGGGATATTTCCATAATGAAGAACTCAAATGATGATATCTTTTGAAGCAAAGGCAAATAAAGAAAATAAAGATGTACAAAGATACATCTTTCAATATACATTCCCATGACAATGATTAATGTAATGGAAAAGAAATATCTATTGATTTTTTTTACAATGCTATTTGTTATACTATATATTTAATGTTTTTAATCACTTGTAGAAAGGGAAGGAAGGCACCAAATTTGTGTTCTACATAGTGTAAGAACTAGAGAGGTGAAGATAGAAAAGATTGAAGGTAAAGAAAATGGAAGATAAAACAATACAAAGCACAATACCTTCATCTAGAACCTTTGTTTCTCTCCTTGATGAATGAAAATTGAGTACACCCTTAATGCATTTGATTTGTTCTTTTGATATTGATACGTGGATTGCTCAATGCTCTAACATAACCTTGATAAGATTTGATAATAAGAGATCAAAATGGCAATATGTAGGTATGATAGTATATTTTAGATATGCATTCATTCATTTGTATTTGATGAAGAATGAGAGCCTCTAAATATAGCCTTGAAGAGGTAAAATCAATGGTGAAGAATGATTAATGATGGATGGCTAATATTGAAGGAGGATTAGGGTTTGGATAAAAAAAATAGTCATGCGATAAGTGACACATGTGGGATAAGATCTAGGTTTAGGATTGAGATAAGGACAAAAATATTTATGAGAATGACTAGGATTAAGAGGTTTAGATGAGATGAGTGGATGAGATGAAAAGTTAGTTTGACTTTTGGTTAGGTGTCTAGGTTCAATGAATCTAGACAAGGAGTTAGTTAGAAATGTGAAGGGGACACTTGTTATATGAAGACAAATTTAGATTATGATCTATGTGAATAAGATAGAAGGCTAAGATTAGATGGATAAAGATTAAAGATAAATGATAATTAATTAATTAAATAAAATATCTATTTAATTAATGAGATCATGATGAAGGAAAAATAATTAAATAAATTGTCATGTCCCTTTTTCCAAAAAGACAGTTATAGAGTGGGATCTGAGAATCCTACTACATTTCTCCACAAAACACCCTTCCGACTTGCGGTTTGGAATATAACATTTGTAATAATTCCCTTACATCATAAATGAAGCTCAAGGAAAAAGGATCATATACTGGAAAGATCTCGCCATCAAAATATTGCTAGTTCAAACTCACTGTACTAGAGCAGGATTGGTTCTAGGAATCCCTCTGCATTCTTCTATAGGAGCATACTTTCGCTTGTAGTTTGGAACATGGCATCTATGATGACACTTGCACATCATATCCCAACTTTAAGAGGAATGGATCAAGTATTAGAAAGATATTGTCAGAAGATGACTGTGTTAGGCAATTGGTACCCACTTCAGTAGGCTTAAAGGATAAGACACCTTTGGATCATGCAACAACAATTGTGGAGATTTAGGAAGAAGGAAAGGGCAAGGAAACTGTGTGGATAGGTTTGCATGATGACATGCTAATTCCAAAAGAATCTACTTTGGCCTTAAGGCTGGCCTAGTGTAGCATGTGAAATTCAATTTTTGGGTTTTGACGCCATCTTGGCTCAAGGTCGACCTGTTCTTGAAGGGAAATTGTTAGCATATAAATATAGGGAATCAATTCATGTATTAGGCATGAAATTATTATGTAAATTTTATGTATTTTGGAACACTTGTGTTTTAAATTCTTTTATGGACGAAAAGCCATAGGAGATTGTGGTCATTGGACAAAAACCCAACGATCACTAGGATTAGAGGATGAAACCCCTTTGGTTCCTAAGGGCATTTTCATTCAGGGACTACATCTGAGCTTCAAGGATTCTATAAGGAGTTGATAATACTGTTGTTGATATGTGGTAATCTTATATATCATTTTGGATCATTGTTGTGAGTTGTAATAGATATATCATTTATGTTTGGAATTTTGAAGTTTATCATCATATCAAGGAAATCTTTGCATCCATATGTTGTTGTTCATTGAATTCAATCTGCAAATCAGTCTCTATATTGAAATTAGATGTTAGGGGCATTAGGGTTTTCTAATGATTAATGTTGCCAAGTGAAAGGGAGATTAGGCTTTGGAGGAGAGGATTGAAGAAACTAAGTCAAGAAGAAACCATGGATGATGAATCGAAATAAGTCAAAGCAAGATTTGAGGAAATGATACAAGGGAAAAATCATCTTGCTGACATGTCTGGCCATATGTTTTAGTGGATGTAGACTAATGCTAGGAAGGAGAATGATAGTATTAATGGAGTTAGAACCACTAGTGAAACCAATGGTGGAAAAGGGAAGGAAAAAATGGTTGCTACATAAAGCTCTGGAATTGACTTCGGTAATAGGCCTCTCAAGACTAAATTTATTTAGAGAGTAGAAGAAGTCTCAAGAGAAGAAACTACCCTCCAAGATGACATCTCAAGAGCTTATGAAGTGTATAGGGCTTTGGACCCTCAAATTAAGGAGGTCTTATCTTTGAGAGACTTCATGACAATGAAGAAGAATAAAAAAGGAACTTACCATTCACCACTTAAGCTAAAATATTTGGAGCACTCATTAGGGAAGCTATCTATTTCATCCTTTGATGGATTTGAGAAGAGCATTGCTAGGGCATGGTTGCATAAATTTGATACATACTTGGCACTCAAACCTATGTCTGAAGAAGATGCCATCAAATTTTCCACCCTGCATTTGGAAGGGATTGCTCATTATTGGTGGTACCATAGTCTGATCACTCAAGGCCATAAATTGATTAAATCTTATGATGAGTTTTGTAGTAGACTAGTTGAAATATTTGATAGGAGAGATCTAAAAGAACATTTTAGAGAATTGGATCACCTCAAACAAAAGGGGAGTGTGGAAGAATATGTTGCAAAGTTACAAAGGATATCAGTCATGGTAACCAACATCTCAAAGAAGAGACTCATAGTCTTATTCATTGAAGGCTTGGTGGAACAACTCAGGGGCTTGGTGAAGGCATTCCACCCCCCAACACTTTAGGAGACTATCTAAAAATATTTTGATCTAGAGAGTTGTATTTCCTAGCAGAAATCAAAACCCTCAATATGGAATAAGCCAAAAGGACACTCCCAAAAGAATCCCTGGACTGCTCAACAACCTGCTCACCCTGTCACACCTAAGAAGGTTGATGATGAAACCAAGAATGAGCTCAGGAGGAAGAATTGTGTTTCACTTGTAGAGAGCCATGGGTTCTGGGACATAGGTGTCTTGGAAAGGGGCAAGTTCACTATATAGAATTCATTTCTGACAAAGAGTCAGAATCAGATGAGTCTGATGAATTTCATGATTCAAAAGACACCCCTCTAGAGAGAGAAGATAAGGAGAAAGACAACGGCAGTATTCTGGCATCACTATTTGGTGAACATAGGTACCATTCTTTCAAAGTTCGAGGAGTCCTGGCCGGCCAAAGAGCGATTGTTCTAATTGATGGAGGAGCTACCCACATGATGAGGGACTTGTCAGGTGAAGAAGGATAGATGCAGAGGATTTTGAAGGCTTCGCTATCACTGTGGAAAATGGGTATAACTTACACTGCAAGGAGAAAGTCCAAAAGCTAGACATAACACTTGGAGATCATAAGGTTTGTGATGACTTCTATGTTATTGGTTTGGGTGAAATTGATGTAATTTTGGGTGTGTAGTGGCTACATTCATTGGGAGAGTATACTACAAACTACCAAATGATGGAACTCAAGTTCAAAACCAATGGGAATGATGTGGTTCTAAAGGGAATGGCTAACAGAGGTCTGCAAGTAGTATCAACCAGAAGAATGAAGAGGATCCTCCAGAAGAACCAAGTTGCTTAGACTGCTAGTTTGGTGATTTCCAAAGACTCTTCTGAAGGTAAGAATGGTCAAGTTCATATTGATATACAAAAGGTTCTAGATAAGCATAGTTTGGTTTTCAGTCACATGCCTACCAAATTTCCACTAGATAGAAGTTTCCATCATATCATAAAACTTGAATCGTGATCAAAGGTAGTTACGATCACTCCTTATCGCCATCCTTAGATCTATAAGGAGGAGATAGAGAAAGCAATAAAGGAGTTGTTGGAGATGGGCCACATCAAACCAAGCTCTATCCCTTTTGCATCTTTTGTGGTGCTAGTAAAGAAGAAAGACGACACTCTGGAGATGTGCATAGACTACTAGGCATTGAACAAAAAGACCATTAAGAAATGGTACCCCATACCACAAATAGATAAATTGGTTGATGAACTACACGGTGTGGTATACTTCTCAAAGATTGATTTGAAGTCCGGATACCACCAGATCCGCATGAGGGAAGAAGATGTACATAAGCCTGCTTTTTGGTGTCACTATGGGCATTTTGAGTTCCTGGGTATGCCCTTTGGACTCACTAATTCTTTGATAACTTTCCAATCATGCATGAATCATGTATTTGGTAAGCACTTGAGGAAGTTTGTGTTGGTTTTCATTGATGATATTATGATCTATAGAAAAACATGGGAAGAACATTTGAAGCATTTAGATATAGTTTTGGGAATTTTGAAACAATAGTCGCTCTTTGCAAAGATTTCCAAATGTGAGTTTGGATCAACAAAGATATTGTATTTGGGACATGTCATAAGTGCTAATGGAGTTCAGGTTGATCAATAGAAGATCCAAGCCATTCTAGACTAGCCTCTTCCTACAAACTTGTCTCAACTAAGAAGTTTCTTTAGACTATGTAGCTATTACTAGAGGTTTGTTAGAGGATTTTCTCAGTTTGTGGCACCCCTCACCAATTTGACTAAAGTGGGAGTTTTTGAATGGATAGAGGAAGCACAAATAACTTTTGAGAAATTGAAAAAGGGTAATGAGTTCTTGTTCAGTTCTTACAATTCTTGATTTATCACTCCCCTTTGTTGTTGAAAGTGATGCTTCTGATGAAGGAATTGGAGCTATTTTTCTCAAGAGGGAACCCCATAGCATTTGAAAGTAGGAAGTTGAGAGCCAACGAAAGAGGATATTCCATATATGACAAAGAGATGCTTGCCATAATGCATGCCTTGGAGAATTTTTGACAATACCTGGTGTGTAGAAGATTTGTGGTCAAATCAGATCACAATAGTTTGAAGTTCTTCCTAAGTCAACATAATTTGAATGATAGGCAACAAAAATGGGTAAGTAAACTTCAAGCATATGATTTTGATATTGAATATGTCAAAAGAAAAAAATAATATTGTGGTGGATGCACTCTCTTAGAGACCCACTCTATGTCATGTGTCCATCACATCAACAGACTGGAAGGAGTCAGTCATGGGGGAATACACCAAGGATCCTTTTGCTACCGAAATTATGGAAGGCATGGAAAGGGATGACCGGTATGTGGTGTCCAAAGGTCTGATTCTGTTCAACAATAGAGTATTCCTAGTTTCCAAATCCAAGGTGAAGGAGAAGATATTGGAAGCCTATCATAATGAACCTATGGAGGGGTACCCCAAATTCTACAAAACTTACCGAAAGATCAAAGAAAGGTTCACTTGGAAGGGACTTAAGGAGGATGCTCTCTCTCACATCAAGGAATGTGTCACATGTTAGCAGAATGAGGGGGAACAAGAATTTTTGATCGAATTACTGTGCAGGATTTCATCACCGGATTACCCAAGGCACAAGGCAAAGACTGCATTTATGATGTAGTGGACAAATTGACTAAGTACACTCATTTATTTTTCATCTCTAGTGACTATAAAGCTCTGAAAATTACAAAACTATTCTTCAAGGAAGTGTTTTGGCTACATGGGATATCCAAGAACATTATAAGTGATAAAGATAGCCAATTCCTCTGTGCTTTTTGGAGAGAATTGTTTCTTTTAACCGGCACTAAGCTCACCCCTAGCGCCAGCTACCATTTGCAAACTAATGGATAGACTCAAATTGTAAACAAATGGGTGGAAGGTTATTTGCGGAACTATATCACTAGCCAATAGTCTACATGGAGCAAGTGCCTTCATTTGGGGGAGTATTGCTACAACAACACTCACCACATGTCAATTGGCATGTCTCCTTTCAAAGTACTCTATGGCTATGATGCCTTGACCTTTGTAGAATTGGTTCTCATAAATAGTAGGGTTCCGACAACAAGCAATCTGGTAAAACAAAATAAGGAGATTTTGAAATCACTTAAGGATCACTTGCAAAATGCTCAGAATGAACATAAGGTGTATGTAGATAGGAAGTGCATAGAAAGGACATTTGAAGTAGGAGATATGGTATTCATAAGGTTGCAACCATATAAACAGTCTTCTATCAATAAAATTGGATCAAAGAATATCAAGCCTAAGTTCTATAGGCCATACAAGATAATCTAGAAGGTTGGAGAAGTTGCTTATGAGGTGAAGCTTCTAATAGACAACAAAAACCATAATGTTTTTCATGTTTCATGTCTGAAGAAGGTTTTTGGATTGAATAATATCACTTGTAGTTGAGTTACCACCATTAGATGATGAAGGAAAACTTACTCTCATTCTAAAAGTTGTGATCAACACCCAAGTCAAGGGTCTAAGACAGAAGCATAACAAAATATTGTGTTCATTTGAAGAATTTTCCAATTGAAGATGCTACCTAGGAAGGGCCTAAAATTCTAGAGCATCCAAATCTACATTTCTTGAGGATAAGAAATTTTGGGAAGGGAGGATTTGTCATGTCCCTTTTTTTGGAAAGACAGTTGTAAAGTGGTACAGGAGCACCAAGTTGCTTTCAAGCCTCCATGAGGCCATTTGTAAATAGTTACTCTATTTTATGTATTGGGTCTTATAATAAGGTTTATCAAACCATTTTATAGAGTTTTGAGTCTTAGGAAGTCATATTTGAAGTCATTTGTCAAATCATGTTTAAAGTTGTTCCATATTGTAAAAATTGTAAAAGTTGCTCAAGAAAGTTGTCAAGCAACTTGTCAAAAGTGTCATTAAGGTGTTTTGTCAACAAACTAATTAAAATGTGGTTGAAAATAGTTGGTTTTGGTTGGAAATGTATAAGTACACCCTCCAAAACTCTAATTGGGGGGTTGGAGACATTATTTGTGAAGTTTGATGAATGGCAACCTCATTTTTTGTGTGCATTTTCTGATTTTTACATTGTTTTCAGGATGAAGTTGTGCATTGTACGGCTTGATATGGACTCAAATAATGGATTATGATATATGGATGGAAAGATATATGTTTCTAGTTTCCAATTCTTTTTGTCTCATTAAATTTTATTGAGTTTTGTAGGAGTTATGGCTATTTTGGTGAGACTGCTTATTCTAACAATATTGTGCAGAATTTACAGTCTGAAAAATGTGATGGTACGGATTGTAAAATCTATATTTTGGATCTGAAACCAATTTAATTTTGTTGCTACATGAATCTACTTTCAGTTTCTTCAAGTCTCATCAAATTTCATTAAGATTTGAATAAGTTATGATCCATTTTGTGAGGGCAGGTTTGAACCCTATCTAGGGTTTGCAGTTTTGGGAAAAATGCAATAACTTTATTTTCCACGGTTGGATCTTCATAAAAATTGGAAAGGAAGTCTGTAATTTTGTTATCTTAAATCTAACTGAAGTGATTGTCTTTATGATATGTTTTGTGGAAGTTATAAATGGTAGTTCGGTGCATTGAATTGTGGGTTGTCACAAGAGTGTTTTCAATGTGATCTATAATACACTTAATCATTGTTTGAGATGAATAATTTTATGAAATATGTCAAATGAATGAAACCTTGAGTTGTGAATCCTTTGCTCTGCATCATAAAGTGGAATTCGAGAATTTTACCGCATTTCTCAATAGAACACCCTTTTGACTTGCGGTTTGGAACATAACATATGTAATTATTCTCTCGCATCATATCTGAAGCTCAAGGAAAAAGGATCATATACCATAAAGATATCACCATTAGAAGATCACTCCTTCAGACTCACTATACCAAAACAGGATTGGTTCCAGGTATCCCTCTGCATTCTCCTGAAGGAGCATACTTTGGCTTATGGTTTGGAACATGGCATCTATGATGATACTTGCACATCATATCCCAACCTTAAGAGGAATGGATTAGGTACCGAAAAGATATTATTGTTAGAAGATGACTATGTTAGGCGGCTAACACCCACTTCAGTAGACTTAAAGGATACGACAAGTTTGGATAATGTGGAAACAATTGTGGAGTTTCAGGAAAAAGGAAAGGGCTAGTGAAGCATGTGGATAGGTCTGCAAGATGAAACACTAATTCCAAAATAATCTACTTTGGCCTTAAGGCCGACCTAGTGTAGCGTGTGAAATTCAATTTTTGGGTTTTAGTGCCATTTTGGCTCAAGGCCAACTTGTTCCTTAAGGGAAATTGTTAGTATATAAATGTAGGGATTCAATTCATGTGTTAGGCATGGAATTATTATGTAAATTTTCCATATTTTGGAACACTTGTGTTTTAAATCCTTTTGTGGATGAAAAACCATAGGAGTTTGTGGTCATTGGACGAAAACTCAGCGATCACTAGGATTAGAGGACAAAACTTTTTTAGTTCCTAAGGGCATTCTCATTCATGGATTGCATTTGAGCTTCAAGGATTATATAAGGAGTTGATAATACTGTTGTTGATCTATGGTAATCTTATATATCATTTTGGATCATTGTTTTGAGTTGTAATTGATATGTCATATATGTATGAAATTCTGAAGTTTATCATCATATCAAGGAAATCTTTGTCCATATGTTGTTGTTCATTGAATTTAATTTGCAAATAAATCTCTATATTGATTTTAGATATTAGGGACATTACATAAATAGTAAATAATTATTTAATTAAACGATTAGGATAAATATGGGAAATGCTAGGAATAATTAAATAAGTAATAAATATTTATTTAATTAACAAGCTTAGGATAGAATAAAATTAAGTGTGGTTGGATAAGGTCATATTTTAGGTCTCTACAAGAGGCTTGATAGAGCTTATATTAAAGTGAATTACTTTTAATTATTCTTTTTGATGACGTTAATGTTGTGAAAGTCCTCTCTTATACTTTGTATGATTAATATTTGATTGTGATGCCTTTTCAATTTATTTTTGGGTTTCTAAACATGTTGAAAATATTAAGGGCCTCTACATGTTGAATTTTTTCCATTTGGAAGTAGGTGTTTATAGGGGCTCATGAATTTATGGTTTATTTATAAATTATACCGGTATTTTGAGCACCTTGTTGGGAAATTGAACTCTTTTGTGTTCCATTCACTAGTTTGGGAGTGTATGGTCTAGAGAGAATTTGGTTTCCTTTAACATTAGGAGTGTCTCTTGTTGTCAAGTAGAAATTAGTGTTAGTATAATATTTTATTCACCTTGGATATTTTTTATGCTTTGTGTGATATTGTCCTTGTTCATTAAGTTTACATAGGCAATTTATTTTTACTTAGGTGGGATACAATAATTAGCTGCACATTATCCTTGTTTAATGAATTTTTTTCCTTTATCCTCTCATATTTTAAAAACTTAAACAAATCATCTATTTTTTGGCTTTCTATCTAATCCTCATCATCACATATTTGGAATCTTGGTGGCTATCTATTGTAACTCTTTCCTTAATAATAGATCATAGAAAATATTTTGAGTTTTTGCACTTCTCTCTCAAGAAACTAATTTTGTTGTGCTATTTTGATTTAATTAATTATTTTTATTTAATAGTTTAATAATCTCTATCACTTGCATTGGTTTTTAGTTAATATTTATTTTGTAGATTCTATTGGTGTTAGAGATTTTGTGCTACACTATGTTTTTAGTTTCTAATTTGTAGAGATTTAAAGGTTATTTCTATGTTGCATGTATATTTCTCTCATACCCAACATTCTCCTCTCTTACTTCCCTGGATTATTTAGAGAACTATAATGGTTTGATGGAAAAAATCTAACCTCTAAGGTTTCCACTTGTTTTTAAAAAAATTTGGGTTGTACATTTTTGGTAATCTTGACAACATTTTTGGTTCTTCCATAGTGTCTAGATGGTTCGACAAATTCAATATTGAATTTCATTTCATAAATATTAGACATTGGGAAGCATGCTTATAAACAATGGTTTATTTGTGGCTTCATGAATCAACTAGTTTTGAGGCATTTTTAAACCAAACAGACCCTACCATATCTCTAGAAGGCCCAAAATTTCTCTTTTTCATATTGTCCATTTTGGTGCTATGATCATTTGAGGATTATATATATATATATATAGGTCTATCCATATGACCATATTATACATATTTGATGATTTTTTAAAGTTTTTAGTGCACAATAGTTAGCAACAAACTGTTGGGTTGGCTTCCTAGTAGAAACCATTATACTACTAGGTGATTTATTGTGCATCACCACCACTAGTGAATTTTCCAACATGTTTCCACCTCTCCTTTGGAAAATTTCTCAAGAAACTCAGCCCAAAAGTGCCACCCTTGCTCCACCTCTTACTCACCATTCTACACCCATAGGGCCACCTCCATTGACTACATCATTATTTAGTTGCCTACTAGCCATCAACTTGCCATTAAGGAGTTTGCACCCTCTCCATTGTGCTTTTTAGTTAGAAAGGTAAGCTTCAAGAGTCTCATTCTCAGCCATATGGAAACCTTTTTAAAACAATTTGTATTTATTTAGGGTATAATTTCACAATCTTTGTATTGGTTTAAGTGGTTTCTTGATTTGATGCTCCTACTTTCTACAATTTTAGTTTTCTTAGAGATCTTTCTACTCATTATATTTTTTAGAACTTCAATCACTTATAAATATCACAAATGAGCTTTTTGAGTATTATTTATTTGAAAATTGGTAATTTTGAGCTCTGCACATTGGTGCATATTTTTTGTTCCTATTTTGAAAGCACATAATAGTTTCAACATTGTGGCCCCTTTAGGGCCTTGTAAAATTTGAACAAATATCAAATCTTGTATTGTAATCACAATAAAATAAAGTTTCAAAGATTGTACTTTTGGAGGGGTCATTTCAACAACAAAGAGTGTTAAAAATTAAAAAAATTGTGGGTTTGTTAATGCTCATGTACTTTATTGGCGATTTGAGTTGTGAACTCCAAATCCCTAAGGCTTGGTAATCTCCCAAGTGCTAGGTGTGTCAAACCAGAGAAGATTACCACAAATCTATATTCAAGTTGGGAAACTTAGGACCAATTGCTAAGGTGGATAAGACATCTTTCACTTTTGGCTCTAAAAAACCAAGGGTGGTTTCCCTAAGGTGCTAAAATAATTGATGATACTATGATCAAACATTTTCCTTACTACAAACTATACCATTTGCATAAAGTATCCCAATACTAGAGTCACAATCTAATTATGTGTTAGTTCGAATATGCAAGGATGCACACCTTGATACAATAGATAATACTTATTCTATTGAGTGAAATATATTGGTAATAACCCCTATTATTGTTATAAACTCATACATGAAAGTAGTGTAAGGAAGCTAAGGTAGTGGAACAACTTCCTATACTAATCTTGAGAGGATGGTTATGAAAAAAAATCAAGTCTTTACAATAGTTACATAAATACCATTCATACCACAACATATTGATTTATGTAGGGAAAATCATTTTGGGAGGAAAATCCCACTTCAAAATCCACCCAATATATTATTCATATATCAAGACAATTACAATATACTTACAGAGAAAGATTTTTTAGGAGTATCGTCAACCAAAGATCTAGAGGAAACTCAACATCTATCAAACTCTCACACACAATACAATCGAATACATAGCCATAATATAATACCCTCATAAAAAAAGGTTTCCTTCTAGGGAAAGCGAAGCTAACATAATCTCTACCATTATATCTATGACCTAATGATGAATGGTCAAGATTTATAATGAAAATTTTATGTAAAATGTATCTTTTAGGGGCACTGCCCGCAAACCCCCACCAAAGTACATAGCCCCCAAACCTTGCAAGGGGGTACCCTCTACACCCCCAACTCGCTCAAATTACAAAGTTAAGGCATCCTTTTCCTAAAAAGGACACACTAACACCAAAAATGTAAAAGAGTAATTATTGAGGTTTTATTTAAGTGTTTTGGGTGATGAGAAATAAAATTTAGTAGACTAGTGCCTTTATCCAATTGGGTAACGGAGTCTTTGAGTTCATACAATAGTTGTAGTAATTGAAACCAAGGTGATACCTTAATCAAGACACCACAAAAGACTATGTTTTTTAAAATACACAAGAAAGTTGGACTCTACACATACATTTAAAAAATCAATAAATGGTTATAGAATATTAAGTGATTCTACTTAATAATCCATGAGTGTACCCATACATTTATTTATTATGTTGAAAAGATACCTTACAAAGGCTTTGCAAGGATTTGACTGGTTGACCAACTAAATGACACACTTCTAGAAATATATACCATACACAAGGAGACACCCAACTAAGGTTGATTCTACCTTTTATCATTTTATCCACAAATTTTACAAATGTTTAATAAAAATTTGGGATGAATCCAAATCATTACAATATTAAAGTACCTTTACCTAGAACTAAAATTTGAAACCCTAGGGCTTCCTATGAATATTTGTTTTGTCGGTTCTACTATTGCTCCAATTGATTTTACCATGCCTTCAAAATGAAAGGGGAAGTGTCTATATCCTCTAATAAGTGCCCAAAATTAGAAACGTGCAAACTTGCATGAGGGCCTTATAAATTCATGATTTTGTGTGACTACAGGTGGTGACCATGTCTTCTTGTTAGATTCTTAATCATTTTTACATTTCAAACATACCTTGACCACATCCTTATCTTATTGGTGGAGTATGGGATTTTATCTCCCATCTTTAGGCATATCTTCTAGCCATTAATGGTGTCTTGGGTTATGCAAGAGGGTAGGTAGAGATTTTTGTTCAAATATCAAAGTTTCAAGACTTTGCATGCCAAAAGGGGGAAGATGGGAAAAATGCCCTAAAGGTTCAACATGCATGACAATATGAGAAAATCTAAAATCTCAAAAAATAGACTTAAGGGAAATGCATGTTGGGGATGACTAGGTGTCAAACAATTGAACCTTCAAGGAAATGATGATTAGGATGACAAGTTTGAGGGGGATGGGGAAAGATAAGGAAGTTTGAAAGTATAAAAGATAAAGAGTAACCTTCATTGGAAAGGAAAAAATAGTAGGAATGGAAGGGAAACCCTAACAATTCTAGAGGTTGATGAATTCACCACTTGATAACTTTTAGGTTTCAAACTTTGGAGATTGAGTATGTAAAAGGATGACATCGGGGAATGAGAAACTCCAAAACTCCACTAAAACAATACAAGGAAAATTTTAACCTTCATACTTTGGGTGTCAAGGATGCCAAAAGAGATATGAGAGTAAGGGAAACTCCAACAATCTGAAAGGTGAACACACTTGTCACTTAGCCAATTTTTCAAGGTTTCTACATGGGATTTCATGAACAATAGGATGGGAATGCCAAGATGGATACCCTTGAAACTCTAACCAAGTGAAAAATGAGACTTAACAAATTTATGAAAGGATCAAAATAGTGATTCAGGATCAATATGGAAGGTATGTAGACATGGACAACCTTGAAATTTGAAATCTTGAAAAACATAACACTTACTTAATTTTGGTTTTTTCAACATGGGTAATTGACTAAAGCATGAGAGGGGGAATGATAAAACATCTAGAGCCACAAAATTAAGCAAGATGGACCACTTAGAATCTCTCAAATTGATTATAAGAAAGGGTGGAAAGGGTTGAATGAACACTTATAAAGTAGAACAAAGAAAGAATGAGACACATTAAGTTGGTGTGCCAACATTGGCTTTAGTTGGCGACATGTGTCTCTTTCAGAAACAATGAGAATCTAGATCTCTAAGAGAAAATAAAAAATGAGGGACATCAGGGACTAGGATTGGTTCACACTATGACAAACAAAAGTCATGATTGCACAAAGATAACATTATATATAAGAACACAACACAAAAATTGATTGAAAAAAATATACTACAATTATTACCAAAACCTCAACCTTAGGAGAAGTAATACTTAAGATGCTAACCATGAACTAACATCTCCATGAAGTCTCCATCAAGATGAGACTGAGCTAAAATTTTCCTTGACGCATCTTTTAACAACTTGATAAAGGCCAACCCATAGGACATAAATTTTTCCATGTTTGTCCTTGTCTTCCAACCTTGAATTTCATAAGAAAATAAGATCCCCAAATTGGAACTCCCTTTTGATAGTTTTCTTATAAAAAAATATACTTCATCTTTTACTGCCTCAATAATTTTTTCTCATGAGTCATTCTTCTTGATTCATCTAGTACCTGTTGATGTATCCTTTAGGAAACATCATCTTCTTCCACATCAATCTATTGTAGTAGCTTTTATACTAGAAATTCAAGGTCGACTAGTAATTTGGCCTCAAGACCATATACCAACTCGAAAGGGATCTTACCAATAGCCTTCTCAAAATTTATTCTATATGCCCATACAACAAATTTCAACTTATCATCCCATATTTTCTTGTTAGAATCAAAAAATTTCTTGATGATATTCATGATGCTTTTATTTTTGGAATCTTCTTGTTTATTTCCTTGTGGATGATAAGGGGATGAATTTTTAAAGATATCTCGTATTGAAAGAAAATGTTATCAAAATCTTGGGATCTAAAACACATTGCATTATCAACAATAATTCGTAATAGTACACCAAACCTGGTAATTACGTTATTGATCAAGAACTCAATCACCACCCTTGAGGTTGCATTCCTTGTAGGGATTGCCTCCACCCACTTAGTGAAATAATTAATGAATAACAATATCCATTTGTACCATTTGTTGGATTTTTCTATTATTTCCCTTATAAATTCTATGTCTCAATGCTAGAATGGATCTTTGTTGAAATGGTGATAAGGGAGAGTGCTCTTTCATAATTCAAATTACCAAAAACCTTTGGCAAGCATCACACACTTTTACAAACTTGTCCATATCTATAAATAATGTTGGCCACCAATAACCCACTCTCATAATCATATGAGCAGTGGTATTTGACATGAAATGACCATCAAACAACCCTTAGTGGAATTCATTAACAAATTTTATAGTCTTCTCTTCAACTAAACATATTAGGAGCACACCATCAAGGTTTTTCCACATTAATTGTCCCTCAAATAGGGCATAACTTTGAGCTTCAAAATTTGTCATCCTTTTTTTCTTATCGTTTAGCTCAAATAGAAAATTTAAAATTTCTAATAAACTATAATGTCATTATACCAAGAACAATCATTCAAATGACATGGGATAGAAGGTGGGCCAGAGCTCATCTAGTAGATCTTAGTAGCACTCAAATTTTCTTTAACCATTAATTTTGTTAGGCACTAGTCCCTAACCAACTTAGTGGAATTTACCTCCATGTCATACTCTTAGATCTTTTTGATCCACTTCCACCTTTTTATTGATGCCTACCACTACAAAAAATATATCTAATTGTATATGGCACAAAGGCTATAATCTTGGTTGCCACAAGATAAGGTCTAAAATTCTTCACACCCTTAACAATAGCATAGACATGCTTTTGCATTATAGAATAGTTCAATTGAACATTATGTAAGGACTTTTTATAGGAAGGCTATTATCTATTCATATCCTTTATAATTATTTTATAATAGAACAACAACAATAATACAAAATTATGCAAAGGAGAATAATTGAAAACACTTTGAATAATTTAGGCTTACCAAAAATTGTGCCTCTTTTAGTGCATCCCTAATTCCCAAGCCAAGTGACAATGAATAGAAGCATGCATAGTTTAAAAATAATGACATGGTCTATGGACTAATATTTCTCACTATTTCGAAGGATGTTCTACATCAACCTGAGTTATAACTAAGATCCCTTTTCACTACTTGGACCTTCATCCAATAGTTGTATGGAGATGTTTGTTATTCATATTAAAGTGATGCTTCCTTGGGTAACCTTTCACATATGGATGAAATTTCTACCACTCCTCTTCTTTATATCCCATCTATAGTTGAGGGAATCTCTCCTATACATGTTGCTACTTTATAGTTTAGAGTTACTTCTTCAAGGATTCCAATGATTCTCTATAGTAGGCTTCTTCATGTCTATAAGATCCACTTCATTAGGTGGTCTATTTACCAAAGTTTCATAACTATTTATGGACTCTCACCTTTCATATTTTGATGATAGTATTGAGACATTTGTCTTCTCTTTGATGAGAAGTTCTATCGAGTCACATCATCTCCTATTCTATATCCTTTTGTATTTTATTTGCCAAGTCATGCTACTCAGTTGACACATCCTAATTCACATTGGTCTAGGATTGACGTTTCAGTGGTCACTGTTCTTGAATCTTGTATGGTACAATCATATTTCAATATTGACATAGAAAGACCTAAGAAACTTCCAGAATCATACATCCCAATTTCTTTCTAGATTCCACTTGAGTGAGAATTCAATAATTTGATAGCTTAGGATTTCTTTCTTCCTAGATGAAGATGCATCATTTTTTTTCGAGGGATCTACTATAATATTTTTCATGTAAAATTTCATATTACTCTTCTTTGTTTTCTTTGTGAAGGAACACATGTGCCTTATCTTGTAGGAAATTTATAGTTCTCACTTGTGGGGTGGTTATCTTGTTCTCCTTAATATGTACCTTAGTTGGGGTTGAGTTTTATCGTATAGGTTTTCTCCTATTCTAATTATGGTGGGTACACTCTCTTTTTACTTTGGGGCTATTTCAAATATCACATGGTTTAATAACATGGCCTTGTTAACAAGATTCATTTTTCTTACCTTAGTTGCACTTAAGGGGGTGTTAGTGTAATATTTTATTCACCTTGGATATGTTTTATCCTTAGTGTGATAGTGTACTTGTTAATTATGTTTACTTAGTTAATTTATGTTTACTTAGATAGGATAGGATAGTGGGTTGCACATTCTCCTTCTTTCATGAGATTCTACTTTTATCCTTATCCTCTCAAGTTTAGAAATTTAGTTGAAATATCTTTATTTTGAGTTTTTAACCTCTTTCTCATCCTATGGGTATAGAATCTTGGAGGCTATATATTGTAACTTTTTTCTTCCTTAATAAATAATTAAAGATGCTATTAAGAGATTTTGAACTTCTCTCTCAAGAAATTAATTATGTTGTGCTATTTTGATTTCAATTATTCATTTATATTTAATAGTTTAACAAATTCTAGCACTTGCATTTATTTTTGGTTTAATATCTATTTTACAAATTTTAACAATTAGGCCTATTTTCCTTCTATAATAGTCTCTTTGATGGTCCTTCTTACAATATTTCCTTGATATCAACTTTATCTTTGGATGAAAATATAATGTTGAATAAAATAAATTATGTGACTTGTTTTAACAAAGAAAAGTATCCTATTTTTTTTATTTTTTTGATAAATTTTACAATACATTAAATGTGTAGACAACTAAAAACATCCTAGGATGTGATTCCATCATTTATCTTAAAAATATCCTAATTAACCTTTTCCCCCTAAATTCTAATCCATTTTCCCTAAGTCATAAATCAATTTTCTAAATCCCAATCCTCTTTCTACATATGATTTAATTAATTCCCCACATAACAACCAAAAAATGAATAAAATAATTAAAATATTTCTTTATTCCTCACCACTTATCTCATAACTTTCTCTCAAAAAATAATAAATCAATTTAAAACTAAAAATTTATCTCCTCCCTCCATCTCTCAACTACCCAACTAACTTGATCTAATACATTTATCTCTCATCAAATCTCAACCATTGATCTTCATCCTACCAAACCTATAAATCTACCCTCTCATGAGCCCTTTTGAGAGGGATATTGAATCTTTGTGATGTCATGATGCTAGTTTGAGCAACCACATTCATCATTATGAGCACAACCACCTTCATGATGCAACAAGAATCAATATGGGTAAAATTGTGTTTCTTTTCTTCACTTATTATTGATTTATTTGCTCTAACTAAGGTTGCATTAAGTGTAGATTGAAGGGTTTGATATTTGCTTTTGAATTCTTTATTTTGGTCTATTTCTTTTACATATTTTTGGCATGCCCAGTGGGACTCTTGTCCCTCTTTAATCTAACCCAATATTATAGATTCTAATGCTTTTATGAAGAAATTTGAGGGTAGAATTTTATAGGGATCTATGATTTTGAGAAACTAGAGCATTAAAGCCTAGTTTCTAAATATTTAGTAATATATTTCAAATGGTGTTGAATATTTCAACATTTTTTTAACTATAGTTTTAAGATCATCTAAGAAAGCCACTGTAAAACAATAATGTTTATATCGTTGATATTGAGTTATTTTAGTTTTATGATTTTTAAATATTTCATTATATATTGCAAACGACTTGGATTTTTTCTCTAATTTTTTATTAAATTTGTACAATTATTTGAGAAAGCTTTTATCAAAAAATTAGATTTAGATAATCAAAAATTGTGTGAATAATGGAAATTTTTAATTTTTCATAAATATAGTTTTTAGATCACAAATCAAGGAATTTTTTGATTTATTTACATTTATGAAAATATCACTGAAATTTAATAGGGGTTTGTTCTTTATATTTTCAGTTGTGAGTCCTAAAATTTAATAAAAATCAAATTTGGTTTGACTAGGTGGTAGAAATATGAAAAATTCGAATTCAATGCTCTATTTTCTCGTGATGAGCATACCTCTTACATATCATTATATTTGTTGTGTGCTCACATAATTTTTTGATTTTGAAGGGTTTCATAATTTTGTACGAATAGTTTCTTATATCTTTCATGCTTGTTAAAGACTAATCTTTTGAAACTACTAGTCCATTTTCTACAACACTGCATGTCAAAGATTGAAACAACTCACTAGAATTTGGTACATTTAGTTTTTTAAGAGAAATGAACTTTGTTTGTTGTGTTTTTGTGTGAGTGATGTGTATGCTCTCCTCGTGCACCATTGTATGATCTTGAGGATAGAAAATCACATATTCTCTTTTCTTTTCATTGTGATTCCAAGGAACCTAATGTGTGTATGTTCTCCACTTGCGCTTCATGTGATATTGGGTGACCAAAAGAACTTGAATAATTCCTGAGATGGGGCTTTCCTAGGGATTTGATCACCCTAGGGTATGACCTCAACTCTATTATTTTGACATAGTGTAAAGAGCAGGGGGTGAATAAAAAGATACCCCTCTTGGAAGTGAAATCTTGTCAATCTTGGATAATCTCCCAAGAACTTTATACCTTGGGGAAGTGAAGGTGGAGAGTGGGTTACTCTCTCCTCTTGATTGTTTGGAATATTTTCCTTTCATTTACGGATTTTTCCTCACGTACCCTTATTGTATTTTGAGGACTCCATAACAACCTTGCTAATCCTATCTTAAGAACTTTCGACTACTATTCCTTATGGTGCATCACTTTTGTGGGGGAAATGGTCTCACATGTAACTCCATATATTGAGATAGCACTCACTTTGGATAGAGATTTATCCTCTAAGGTAAGGGGTGTAAGGTGGTACTGTTGAATCTCTCTTGTGCTAATTTTTCCTTGATGACAATATGTGTTACTCTCTGGCATCTTGGTGGTTGTTTACTTAGTTGATCTGCTTCGTTTCTGATTGGCATGTTTACTTCATTTATGATATTATCTTTGGTGGCACTAATCTCTTGACTCTATGTGCAGATCTCGGTTAAGGAATCTTGGTTACAGGTTTATGTTCCATTGATCAGGTGACATGTTTTCGATTTGACACTTTGTGCTACAGTGATTCACTTGGTTATATGATATTGGCATGTTTAGTGTTCTACAGGTTGATATGTTTTGGCTTGATCAGATTCTAGCATCATGAAATTGTTAATGGTTTTTTTATCTTCTTCGGAGTTGTATTTCTATGTCCTCATTCAGGTAATGCTCTCTGGTTTTGGGTGCTTGAGTTATAAAATGCAGTTGGTTTTCATTTTTTAAGAAAACCCTATCGGGTTTCTTTTAACAACTAATATTGGCTTGGGTGAAAGACATATTGAATTTAACTTGAACATTAGCCTTCATTATACCTCTTTTGGCATTGGTTATTATAGTGCATTCAGGCTTTGAGAAACACATTGCTCATTATTTTGCATTTGATTTATGGTATTTGGCATTGTGAACTTTGCATGAAATTAGCCTTTATTACACTTCACAAGGCTTTGGATACGTTGAGTATATATGGCATTTTAATGGTGGAAATTGATTTTGATCATTAGCAAACATGTGATCATTCCTATGCATATGTTTCGGTTTCTTGGTCAACACAAGTCTAGGCCTTAAGGCCGATAGCAGGTATAAAGCTTTTGATTATTTTATATGTCACATTGGAAGTGACTTGGTTTTGATTACTTGGAAACATGTGTGTCTAAGGTAATCGACATTCGGTTGTAATAATGCAAGGCATTATTTGGTTGGTATTTCACATGCTTAATCTATGGACAATGGTAATAATGATCGATGGTGTGCATGCTTTCAAAGGTAATGAGGTGGTCAGCATGCATGACTTTGAACAGTCGCGGACTTCAAATGGAAAAATGATTTTGTGAATTATTATGTTAGTCCTTTCGGACTTCAAAGTTTATCAATATTTGAATAGTCATCGATCTATTGTGTGGCTAAGGAATTTTAGGTCAATCTTTTTCTTCACTAGTTTGAGGGCTGGGAACCCTATTCTGGCCGCCACCATGGAGATTTTCTCACAGCCATTTCACTATGTATGTTGTTGGATTTCTAATCTTCGACAGTGTATGAGGAAGCTTGAAAGACCATCACCATAGTCATTTCTTTTGTCAGTTTCCTGCCATTGGGTAAGAGCTCGAATTAGGAAGAAGCTCGGGCTGTTCAGCTACTTTGCGGGTTTGGTAAATTGCTCATGGAAAAAATCTATTTTAGTCTTCTCAGGTATTATTCTCTTGACTACTTTGGAGAACCGTTACCTTTACTGTCAAGGTTAATAAGAGAATAGTGTGTGCTTTTGTATGGAAGTTGGAAGATGGGTTTAATCTTTTTGTGGTAAGATCTAAAATGATTACACTAAATCTAGAATGCTTTCTTAAAAGGTCACCATATCAGTTTTATGAAACGTGATTGTGAGTTTGTGGGTCATCATGAAATCTTCGAAATTCTTTAGTTCCTTACCTGGAGTTGTTGGTAACTATTATTAAATGCATGATTATTTGTTTTCGGTTACATTGCTATTACAGCCGGGGTAAAAAGGATATTATACATGAATTTAATAGATGTGTTTTACTGTTTTGGATAAGCACTACCTATGCAAGCTGCTTGTGAAGAAAAGAAGTTCAGTCATATTTCTATTTTTTGAATATTGTTGTTCTATTCTTGTCAGAAGAAAAAGATCCTTCTCTTAGGAACTCTGATATACCTGGAAAAGTTGCTTGACTAGAAGGTGGTAACCTGATGATCACCTCTATTTTGCTTTTTGAAACACAAGATACTGTTGTAACCGAAAAATGTGTGTAATGATGAAATCTGTAAATTGAAGAAAACAGAGAGATTAGGGCTAAAAGATTACTGAAAATCAAAAAGAGAAAAAGACAAAGATGTACCATGAAAAATTTCATGAGATATAGGGTTATTATTTTTTTTCTGTAAAATATTGAAAGAGACAGTTAACTGTTTGGAGAGAACCATGAAATATGTATGAGAAAAAGTGTGAAAAACTAGTGTGAGAACATATCACTGTGAATGTATTAAGGAGAAGTTGAGCATTGAGATTGAAAATAAAATATATGAGATATTTCCTCAAGCTGTCTTAAGGCTTGACAATGGGTGGAATTTTGAAGTGTCACTCTTGACATTTGAGAATTGTAAACATTGTCTGTCAAGAGGCACTTGACTGAAATCGGGGAAACAGAGAGATCCTCTGTAACATTGTATGATTTACTGAAAACAAAAAAGGGTTGGTGCTCCTTGAAATTGGTGTTTCTAAAAGAGGGGTCGGTGCTCAGAAAATAGCCTATGAGGCATTGTCAAAAATGATTATTGAAATGAAAGCCTGAAAAAGGCAACAAGTTAAGGAGTGGTTTTTCTACCCCAGGAGGATTTTCCATTCGACATATCTTGTGTTTATTTGAGTTTCTGTGGTTCATTTGATTCAGTGCATGAATGCTTTAAAATTCTATGTTTCACTATTCTCATTTCAGTTTGCATTCAATACATGAATGCGTTTATCATTGATAAATGAGAGCATACACTTGGTTTATTTCATTTTTAGTAAAATTTATCAAAACGGTTAATGACAGTGATTCACCCCTCCCTCTCAGTGTCTTTTCACTCCAACAATTGGTATCAGAGCCTAGGGTCCTCTGATAGGTCTTTCCAACCTAGGATTGATTCTAGCCTTGGAGTCTATTCAAAATGTCTCAAGCTCATGAAGGCACATCCATGACTAGAGCTCCATTACTTGATGGAACTGATTATGTATTATGGAAAATGAAAATGGAGACTTGTTTAACTTCTATTGACCTTGATGTTTGGAGCATAGTATTGACTGGGTACACTATGCCAGCCACTCTGCCTACTACTTCTGATGAAAAGAAAAGATATGAAATCAATGCAAGAGCAAAACATGCTCTCTTGTGTGCATTGACTAAATATGTCTTTATTAAAGTCATGCATTCCAGCTCTGCTAGGGAAATCTGGGTTAAACTTGAAACTATCTATCAAGGGAATAAAAAAGTAAAACAATCTAAAGTCCTCACTCTAAAACACCAATTTGAAGAAATAAAAATGGGGGACGATGAAAAAGTAGCTGATTAATTTTTGAGAGTTGATGAAATTGTCAATGCCATGAAGGGTCTGGGAGAAGAGGTTAAGGAATTTGATGTTGTAAGTAAGGTCATCAGAACCTTACCAACAAAATTTGAAGCTAAGGTCGCTACTCTAGAAGAGAAGAAACACTCTACCTAGCTTACCCTTGACAACCTTCAAGGCACTCTGACTGCTTATGAAATGAGGATTAGTAAAAACAACACCTCTACAAAAGAAACTACATTTAATGTTGAAAGGAAAGAAAAGGATGATCTCACTGAATCAAAAATTTTTGATTCCAAAGAATCCCACTTTGTGAGGAAACTCAAAAAGGGGTCTAGAAAGTATAAGGGAAAACTTCCCTTCAAATGCTTTAACTATGGCAAAATAGGCCACTTTGCTGCAAAGTGCCCCTATGTTGATCCAAATAGTGATAACGATAAATTTGAAAAATTGGCTAAGAAAAAGGCCTGTAGACCTAAACAAAAATTCTACTTCAAAAGGAAGAAAAGTTTGTTCAGCAAAAATGAAACAGACTCTGAATCTGAAGATTCTTTAGATGAAGAGGATGAAAATCTATTCATGGTTGAAATCACTCAGCAAGAAGAAATCAGCAACAATGATGTTGAAGAAGGCAAAGTAGACCTTGAAGGTGAACTGAAATGTGCTCTAAAAGAGCTAAGGAAACTTAAAAAACAAATGTGTGCTCAAGAACAAGATTTTGCTCAAGATCTTGCACAAGAGCAACTCACAAATCTTGAGATAGTCTCATTAAAAACTCAACTTGAAGAATCCAAGAGAGTTGAAGATTGTCTTCGTATTGGAATAAGCTTTAAAGGTCAAGAAATTCAAAAACTTGAACATGAGATTGTAGATCTTAGGAAGACCATTGAGAAATATGAGAGTACTCTTAAATTGAATGACATGCTCAGTAAACAAAAATTGAACAAGGACAAAACAGGTATTGGTTTTGTGAAAGGTGAATGTTCAAATGATAGTGTAAAGGATAATGTTGTTGCTGGAAACAAACATGCTGAACCCAAACATCCTGATTCTGATAAGGATCATGTTCATCCTTTTAGGAGTAATAGAATGGCATATAATTCTAACCCTTTCTTTTATGGGTATTGTTATTTTTGCAACAAATTTGGTCACAAGGTGAGCTCTTGCAGATTTATAAATCCTAGAACACCTAGATTTGGTTATAGGAAAAATCTCGGCTTTGCAAGATAGATTAGATGTTTCACATGCAAGTCCATGGGTCATTCTGCTAAGAAATGTAATGTTGATCAACAGAATAAACAATAGAAAACTAAAAAGGTCTGGAAACCCAAAGCTGTCAACAACATAGAACAAACTATGTTAGTTCAAACTACCTTCCACTCCAAGAAAAAGGACTTATGGGTCTTGGATAGTGGTTGTTCAAACCACATGACTGGTGACAAAGAAAAATTCACTAATCTTGAAGACTATGTAGGCAGATATGTGAAGTTTGGAGACAACTCAGGAATTCAAATCATAGGTAGAGGTTCTCTTTTTCTAAATGAAGACACTCCTATTTACAATGTGTATTACGTAGAAGGATTAAAACACAACCTTTTAAGTGTCAGTCAAATATGTGACAGTGGATATCAGGTCCTGTTCACTTCAAAAGGATGTGAAATTAAAAATAGGTTTGGAAAAGCTATTGCTACTGGAAAAAGGACTAAGGGAAATGTCTACAATTTACTTGACACTTCCGGAAATGAAAACAATCAAGGTATGTGCTTAATGAGTCATGTTGAAGAAAGTTGGTTGTGGTACAAGAGACCATGTCATATTAATTTCGACAATATGGTTAGAATTAGTAAGAATCAGAATATAAGAGGTCTGCCTATTCTGAGAAAAACTGATAATGCAGTGTGTAAAGAATGTCTCAAAGGAAAGCAAACAAAGTTAAGCTTTAAATATAAAGACCATTCTTCTAATAGACCTCTGGAACTTGTTCATACTGACTTATGTGGTCCTACAAGGACTAGATATATCAATGGTGAGAAATATTTCATGCTATTTTTTGGTGACTACTCTTGTATGGTATGGGTTACTTTTCTCAAGCATAAATCTGAAGCTTTTGAACGTTTTAAGTTTTTAGAAAAATGGTAGAAAGGGAGTTAGATTTAAAATTGAAATGTCTAAGATCTGACAAAGGTGGTGAATTCACCTCACAAGAATTCATAGACTACTGTGATAGACATGGCATAAAAAGACAATATGCTATTGCCAGAACACCCCAATAGAACTGGGTTGTTGAGAGAAAAAATAGGACTATAAAAGAAATGGCAAGAACTATGCTGAATGAAGCAAATCCTCCAAACATGTACTGGAAAGATGTTGTACATACATCTGTCTATATTTTGAATAGAGTCCAGATCCGAGTGAAATCCAATTTCACTCCATACGACTATGGTATGGTAAATCTTCCTCAATTAAATATTTCAAAATATTTGGTTGCAAATGTTTTATTAAGAGAGATGATGATAACTTAGGTAGTTTTCAATCTAAGTCTGATGAAGGAATATTTTTAGGACACTCTACTCACAACAAAGCCTATAAATTCTTTAATAATAGGTTGAATAAGGTTATTGAATCTGTCAATGTCAAATTTGATGAAAATCTGCTCTTAGATGTTGAATCTATGCAGGATGATGAGGAATAATTTGAACTTGATATAAATTATGAAGGCTTTGAAATTGCAAAGCCTGAAACAGAATCAACAAGTCCTAAACTAGCTGAAGAAAAATATGAAGATGTTGAAACCAGCTCTGAAAAATGTGTAACTAAAACTCTTTCAAAATCTCTTGCTAGAAACCATCCAAAAGATCTGATTATTGGAGATAAATCAGTAGGAGTTCAAACACGAAAAATAACTATTAACTATGATGAAAAAGCTCACATAGCTAAGCTTACTACTTTCTGTTTAATTACACAATTTGAGCCAATTTTTTTTGATGAAGCTCTAACTGATGAATGTCGGCTTAATGCAATGGAGGATGAAATTGATCAAACTGAGAAAAATCAGAATTGGGAGCTAGTCCCAAGACCAGATGACAAAAATGTCCTAGGAGGTAAATAGATTTTTAGAAACAAACATGATGAAAATGGTCATGTTGTTCGCAACATGGCTAGATATGTTTGCAAAGGATATGCTCAGCAAGAAGGTATTGACTTCAGTGAAACCTTTGCACTTGTAGCTACACTTGAATCAATTAGAATTTTCTTGGCCTATTCTATTTTCAAAAACTTTACTGTATATCAAATGGATGTAAAAACTGTCTTTCTAAATGGTTATTTGGATGAAGAAGTTTACATAGAACAACTTGAAGGGTTTACTTCTAAAAACAAACCCAATCATGTTTACAGGCTGAAAAAGGCTCTATATTGCCTAAAAAAGGCTCCTAGAGCTTGGTACTCCAGATTGGACAGTCATTTACTATCAAAAGGCTTTATTAGAGGAGGTGTAGACAACAATCTTTATGTTAAGATTGAAGGTTTTAATATTTTAGTTGTTGAAATCTATGTTGATGATACTATCTTTGGCTGCAACAATATTGCTTTGAGTAAAAAATTCTCATAGATTATGGAATCTGAGTTTGAAATGTCCATGTTGGGAGAACTATCCTTCTTTTTAGGTCTTCAAATCTCTCAACTTGAAACTAGTATTTTTCTCTCTCAAACAAAATGTGCAAGAGAAATGTTAAAGAAATTTCAAATGGATGAATTTCATCCAATTAGCACTCCAATGGCTACCGGTTGTAAACTCAGTAAAGTTGATGATTCTCTTGTTGTCAATCCAATTGATTATAGGTCAATGATAGGCATCCTATTATATCTAACAGCCTCAAGACCTAACATAATGCAAGCTATTTGCATGGTTTCTTGATTTCAGTCATCTCCTAAGGAATCTCGCATTAATTTTGTTAGAAGGATTCTTAAATATGTTCAAGGCACTATTGATTATGGACTCTGGTATCCTAGAAGCAATAATTTTTCATTAGTGGCATATACTGATTCTGACTGGGCTGGTTGTCTGGATGATAGGAAAAGCACCAGTGGTGTTGCTTTCTTTCTTGGTGATCGATTAGTGGCTTGGCACAACAAAAAATAAGAATTTGTTTCACTCTCTACTGTTGAAGTAGAATACATTGTTGCCACCTCTTGCTGTACTCAAGTAATCTGGATGTCACAGACATTATCTGACATGGGTATTGAAATCCCTAAACCTACTTGTATTCTTTGTGATAATACTAGTGCAATCAATATCTCAAAAAATTATGTTATGCACTCTCACACTAAACACATCGCTATTAAGTTTCATTTTCTTCGTGAAAAGGTGTTGGCTAATGAGGTTTCTGGGCAATATGTTCCTACACAAGCACATGTTGCTGATATTTTTACAAAACCGTTGGCTAAAGAAGTATTTGAAAGACTTTGGTCTAGATTGGGAGTTGTCTCTCAATCTTTGCTATTTTAAATACTCTATCTTGGTGATAAGGGGAGCTGGTTAGCTCTCCTTGTAGCTCATCCTTTGCTGCTGAAATGATTATATCTACAGCTTCATAATAATTCTATGTTGGTTCTAGCTCATTATTGTGTTTCTGCCATCAAGGACAAAGGGGGAGTTTTTTGAATCACTCTTGCGCTAATTTGTCCTTGATGACAATATGTGTTACTCTCTGGCATCTTGGTGGTTGTTTACTCAGTTGATCTGCTTTGTTTCTGATTGGCATGTTTACTTCATTTATGATATTATCTTTGGTGGCACTGATCTCTTGACTCCATGTGTAGATCTCGATTAAGGAATCTTGGTTACAGGTTTATGTTCCATTGATCAGGTCACATGTTTCTGATTTGACACTTTGTGCTATAGTGATTCACTTGGTTATATGATATTGGCATGTTCAGTGTTCTACAGGTTGAAATGTTTTGGCTTGATCAGATTCTAGCATCATGAAATTGTTAATGGTTTTTTGATCTTCTTCAGAATTGTATTTCTCTATCCTCATTCAGGTAATGCTCTCTGGTTCTAAGTGCTTGAGTTATAAAATACAGTTGGTTTTCATGTTTTAAGAAAACCCTATCGGGTTTCCTTAAACAACTGATATTGGCTTGGGTGAAAGTCATATTGAATTTAACTTTAACATTAGCCTTCATTATACCTCTTTTGGCATTGGTTATTATAGTGCATTCGGGCTTTGAGAAACACATTGCTCATTCTTTTGCATTTGATTTATGGTATTTGGCATTGTGAAATTTGCATGCAATTAGCCTTTATTACACTTCACAAGGCTTTGGATATGTTGAGTATATATGGAATTTAATGGTGGTAATCGATTTTGATCATTAGCAAACATGTGATCATTCTTATGCATATGTTTTGGTTTCTTGGTCAACACAAGTCTAGGCCTTAAGGCCAACAATAGGTATAAAGCTTTTGATTATTTTATATGTCACATTGGAAGTGACTTGGTTTTGATTACTTGGAAACATGTGTGTCTAAGGTAATCGACATTCGGTTGTAATAATGCAAGGCATTATTTGGTCGGTATTTCACATGCTTAATCTATGGACAGTGGTAATAATGATCGATGGTGTGCATGCTTTCGAAGGTAATGAGGTGGTCGGCATGCATGACTTTGAACAGCTGCAGACTTGAAATGGAAAAATGATTTTGTGAATTATTATGTTAGTCCTTTCAGACTTCAAAGTTTATCAACATTTGAATAGTCATTGATCTATTGTTTGGCTAAGGAATTTTAGGTCAATCTTTTGCTTCACTTGTTCAAGGGTTTGGAACCCTATTTTGGCCACCACCATGGATATTTTCTCACAGCCATTTCACTGTGTATGTTGTTGGCTTTCTGATCTTGGACAACGTATGGGGAAGCTTGAAAGACCATCACCATGGTGGTTTCTTTTGTCAGTTTCCTGCCATCGGATAAGAGCTCGAATTAGGAAGAAGCTCGGGGTGCTCAGCTACTTTGCAGGTCTAGTAAATTTCTCATGGAAAAAATCTATTTCAGTCTTCTCAGGTATTCTTCTCTTGACTACTTTGGAGAACCGTTACCTTTACTATCAAGATTAATAAGAGAATAGTGTGTGCTTTTGTATGGAAGTTGGAAGATGGGTTTAACATTTTTGTGGTCAGATCTGAAATGATTACACTAAATCTAGAATTCTTTTTTAAAAGGTTACCATATCAGTTTTATGAAACGTGATTGTGAGTTTGTGGGTCATCATGAAATCTTTGAAATTTTTTAGTTCCTTACCTAGAGTCGTTGGTAACTGTTATTAAATGCATGATTATTATTTTTTGGTTACATTGTTGTTACAGCCGGGGTAAAAAGGATATTATACATGAATTTAATAGATGTGTTTTACTGTTTTGGATAAGCACTGCCTATGCAAGCCGCTTGTGAAGAAAAGAAGTTCAGTCACATTTCTTTTTTTTGAATATTGTTGTTCTATTCTTGTCAGAAGAAAAAGATCCTTCTCTCAGGAACTCTGATATACCTGGCAAAGTTGCTCGACTAGAAGGTGGTAACCTGATGATCACCTCTGTTTTGTTTTTTGAAACACAAGATACTGTTGTAACCGAAAAATGTGTGTAATGATGAAATCTGTAAATTGAAGAAAACAGAGATATAGGGCTAAAAGATTACTGAAAATCAAAAAGAGTAAAAGACAAAGATGTACCATGAAAAATTGCATGAGATATAGGGTTATTATTTTTTTTGCTGTAAAAAATTGAAAGAGACAGTTAACTGTTTGGAGAGAACCATGAAATATGTATGAGAAAAAGTGTGAAAAACTAGTGTGAGAACATATCACTGTGAATGTATTAAGGAGAAGTTGTGCATTGAGATTGAAAATAAAATATATGAGATATTTCCTCAAGCTATCTTAAGGCTTGACAATGGGTGGAATTCTATAGTGTCACTCTTGACATTTGAGAATTGTAAACATTGTCTGTCAAGAGGCACTTGACTGAAATCGGGGAAACAAAGATATCCTCTGTAACATTGTATGATTTACTGAAAACAAAAAAGGGGTTGGTGCTCCTTGAAATTAGTGTTTCTAAAAGAGGGGTTGGTGCTCAGAAACCAGCCTATGAGGCATTGTCAAAAATGATTATTGAAATGAAAGCTTGAAAAAGGAAGTAGGTTAAGGAGTGGTTTTTCTACCCCAGGAGGGTTTTCCACTCGGCATATCTTGTGTTTATTTGAGTATCTGTGGTTCATTTGATTCAGTGCATGAATTCTTTAAAATTCTATGTTTCACTATTCTCATTTCAGTTTATGTGATTGCATTCAATACATGAATGAGTTTATAATTGATAAATGAGAGCATACACTTGGTGTATTTCAATTTTAGTAAAATTTGTCAAAACGGTTGATGACAATGATTCACCCCCCCCCCCTCTCAATGTCTTTTCACTCCAACAGGTAAATGACCTTATATTTCATATCAATCCAATCATATGGTAAATAGTATTAATCAAATGAATGACACCATTTTGATTAAGTGGGAATGGAATTAGCCATTATGAGTCCATGAGGAATAACACACCTACCTGAATAATTATAAGTTGTTCATGTTGATGAGCCTTGAGAATATATTATTTTCTTGCTTTAGTTTCATACTTTTTATCATATTTTTTCTAAGTTTCAAAGTTTCAAAGACATTTCCAAACCTTTTCATAAATTCTAAGTATTTAAAGGAGCGAAGATGATATATTATATTGATAAATGATTGTGTGATTTTTGAATGTCTATGGAATTTTAATTATAGTTGTTAATGATGAAAAATGCCTTTGGAATAAATTGATCCCGTTAACGAAGGATCTATCAACCCACAACAGAAGGACTTTCAACCTGTAGCAAAAGGATGTTGACCCATTGTAGTTAGAGGAGGTGATCAACTACAACACGTGCATTTTTCTTAAATTTGATGCACATGATGGATAGAGAGTGTGAACATGATTATTCAAGGATCAGTCCATCTTTTCACTTTATGTTATTAATTAAATCATGGAGAAAAGGAGAGACTTTCACTAATAATGGTTAGCTTCTTACAATAATTTCTACCATAATTAAGTATGTATTTGGTTATAACCATCTGCTTAATTGTTGAAGAGTCCTGATAAAACTCTTACACTCTTATCTCCACTAGCTTTTATTTATTGTTGAAATAAGACTTGGTCCTCTTCCTATATCTTTGGGAGAGTTGAAAATTGCTTATAGTTTGTTTTTAGTCCAAAAATAAGGGGACTCTTAAAGATCATGTATACATGTTTGATCCCATGAGAGACCATAGCTAACAAGATTTATGTATGAAGTAGATCAGAATATAAATCTTATTATTAGATACTCTATTTTTAAGGTTTTGTATGTTCAAACTACAATAAAGAAGAATACACCAATTTCCATGAATCTTTGAGTTGTAAGATTTGAAGAAAGACATTTTTTATTGTAGTAGCTCAAGAAAGGGCCACTTGAGTTACTGCAAAATCCATGTTAGTTTAGATTATTAGTTAAATTTTGAATTATATTTTTTGATTCACATTATGTCGAGTTGTTAAATACATAGTTAAATGTTATTGAATCACATTGTAGCATAGAGAGTCATTAAGTTACAATCTACGTAGGATTAGTTACCTGTAATAGTTATTACAATTACTTAACAACAATTAGTATTTACTTAGTTTTATATCTATGTAGAAGTTATTTCAGTTAAGTTGCATTTAATTAGAATTGCTTTTGTTACTCAATCGATTAGGAACGTTTAGGATTCTCAGTTACACATATAGTGCCAACATCATCTCAAGATTAAGATTCCCTAGTTGATAATTTAAATGAAGCACCTCTAGGACAATGAATTACTTAATTTGGGATATGTTGGTTTGTTAAGTTGTATGCATGCTATCTACATTAGTTGATTGGACATAGAGGAAGCTCTACATTTTTGGTGATCATTGTCAGGGATGGTGCCAAGTTTAAAATTTGTAAATATGTTTTAATTCATTTATATTGATTTCATAAATTAGGAGTTCTCATTTACAACAATTAGGATCATTAGACTTTACAAATCAACCTCGAAATACTCACTAATAGTGTGTAGGAGAATCCATTTAAATCTCAAGATACTATTGTATGAGGATGCATAAATATGCTTTGGGAAGATTTCTCTTCTCGAACCAAGAAGAATTTGAAGATACCGATGCAAGAAAGGAACCAACTAAGGGAATAAATGATAAAAATACCCCTCACACCAGTAGCTACTCCAGACCTAGGGAGAATTCCCATAAGGCATCTTCACATAATGGTAGAAGAGGTATTGGATAACCCAATAGAGCCTATTACATTCAAATTCCCAATTACAAACAAAGAACAAGTGGATACCCTCAAGAATATACCTCCTTCAGCCTTGCCCAATTTCTATGGGTTAATCATAGAAGACCCAGACATGTTCTTGTTCAAGTTTGATGTTTTATGTAGAAGTTATGAATACACCATAGATGCTCATAGGTTGAAACTCTTCCCAGCCACATTGAAAGATGTTGCTTTGTGTTGGTTCATGGGGCTAGGAGGAAATGTAGTGCCAAATTTGAGAAACAATGAAAGATAAATTATTGCAAAAGTACTAGGATTATTGTCAGGGACTAGACATGAAGAGAGATGATATCTTCAAAATTTCACAAAAGGAAGAAGAACCACTTGAAGACTATGTGGAGAAGTTCCAATTCTTAAAAAGTCACATTAGAATAGGCTATCTCTAGAGTCCCTAAAGTTGGTATTTCTATGAGGGATAAATAAAGATTGCATGGATGCACTAAACCTCATTGGAGTAGGGGATATTTCTCAATTACCTTTTGAGGAAATCTTCTAGGTATGTATAAATTACTCAAGATCATCTATGAAGAAGACTAGAGGTGCTAGAGCTTTCTCTTCCATCAAAACATCCACAGGTGTTTCCAAGGTGGAACTCAATAACCTTTTGTCCAACATGAAGAAGGATGTAATAGTCCTAGTGAACCAAATAGATACTATGCACATCAAAAATAAATAAGAGGAGGCAAAGACTTTTCTTACTGAATATTGTCCACACTACCACTATAAAAGGATCAACTGTAAATGCAAAAAGATTGCCAAATTTTTTGAGGAGAAGCAAGTGAAACCTAAATTTCATACCATAAAGGATGAGGAAGGCTAGAAGTGTTCTATATTTCTTAATTAAAATCATGTTGAAATAAAATGCATGCCTCAATATCCTCTATCTTATAAAATGTATTTTATTAGGGTCAATACAAACTTCCCTATTTGGAATAATCAACCTTGGAATAGCATGCAAAATCAACCATGACTAATTATCCAATCATCTAATTATACTCCATAGTAGGGTATGTGGAAAAAATAATCATGTCATGCCCCAAACTACAATCCATAGTGGCATTCCTCTCAAAACCAATGGCCACCACAATGGCGTGGGAACTAACAATGGCAAAACCAAAATGTCAACTACTTGCAGCCACAACAATATGTGCAACAACAGCCAGCTATAATGCCCAATCCAACCAATCTTCCCTAGCACAACCAAGAGCATAATAATTGATTGCTCAACCTACACCGAACCCTAACAACAAGCCTATTAGGCTTACACTAACGAACCTATCCAATACCCAACCTATGGGGTTGAGGTTAGTGATGTCCACTTACATTTGGGAAGAATTCTTGTTGGACCATCATATCCTCATATTATAGAACTTACTGATGAGGAACCATGATGTAGAGAGGGATTCATACACTCAAAAACCTCTCTAAAATCCTCTCAAAAAATTGCTAAAACATAAACAAAAACTTGCAGTAAAACTCCACAAAGTGTTTGCAAATGGAACCATTAAAATTTCTCAATGCAAGAAATTTGATTACACATGAATTTAATTCATAAAAAGGACTCATATGTAGAAAATAAACTTCTTACATTCATCATATATTTTAAATAAATACATTTTTTTAAAAACAATGCTCAATTGTGTGAGTTTTTGCAATTTGTTCATGTTCTAGCTCCTCAACACCACCTGTAACTTTTGTAGCCTATCCTCATGTCTTCAAAACTTATTGAATTCAATAATCTTCTAGAATATTATTTTTATCTTCACTATGCAGCCCTCATGGCTACCTTGAACACCTGAAAAATCCCTCTTCTCTTCACAAGCTGATTTTTTTGCACTTTTTCTTGTGCAACTCTCAGGAGAAACTTGCAAGTTCTTTCTCCAAAATTGCTCCATATGATTTATGCTCCTAGAATACATTAAAAGCTCCATTTTATATAGATTAAAACCTTTTTGAGATACCAAAATAGGCACCCCAAATCTTCTCTTTCATTTCCCTCTGATTGTCTTTTTGAAATTCTTTTGTTTGTGCTTAAAACTCATCATTAAATGCTTCCAAATATGGCACAAAAAGTTGTTGCACCATATTCCATGACTTTATGCTATAAATTCCTCATAAATATCAATAAAACCATGAACCAAGTCGTGCAAATTCACCTTAATTTGAAAAATAAAGTCATTAATTGATTTTTTCCAAAAATCACTAGCTTTTTCCTCCATAATGAGTCCTTAAAATGGTAGTTGTAACTCCCTCCAATTATAGTGCCCAAATTTAGATGCCATGATTTGTGGAGAGGTTATAATTCCTTATTAATTGTATGTAATAATCCATAACTCCCCACAAAGAATCCCACACCCAAGTTGGGAAAATTCTAGATTTTACAAGATGCAACAACCTATTTTTCCACCAAGACTAGCCAACTAGACATGATGACTAGAATATTGGCCAATATTTATTTTTCGCATATATTAGGCCAATTATTACAATAAATTGTCTATTAAAACTTTATTCAACCTACTCAACATTAGGAAAAGATAAAAATGAAAATCAAAACATATTTTTGGTTGATGTTTATTGCCCAATAGCCATGGATGCTCCTGCATCAGACACCCACGGTAGAAAAGAAATGTTTCATGAGTGAAACTCATAAAAAATTGTATTATTTGTGTCTATCTTGGATCCACTTTTGCTCCTTGTTCACAATAAATTTTATATTCATCTCAACCTGCACCCTCACATTATTATCCCCATTCATCTTTACTCCCCTATGTTGCAAAGATGGATGTCGTTGCACCAAAAGATCGACCTATTAATGTCTGATACAACCATTGGATTTATACAAGATCCAAGATCCACAGGAGGTGGTTAAACCATGTCACAAATCTTGAGTGTTGCACTGGCCCACGCTGAGGAGACCAAGGGCTACACATTGCAACAATCTCCCCTAGCCCAAGTGATGGGTTTGAACCTGTGACCTCAGCTCTAATACCAATTATTGTAAAGACGATTATCGTTGCACCAAAAGATCGACCTGTTAATTCCCGATACAACCGTTGGATTTATACAAGATCCAAGATCCACGGGAGGAGGTTAAACCATGTCATGAAGCCTGAGCGTCGTGCTGGCCCACACTGAGGAGACTAAGGGCAACACCTTGCAACACTCTACCCTCGATTGCTGGTTTACTTTCTTCCACTCTTTCCACCATGTCTTCTTCATGAAATTTCATTATTTTAATGCCTTTTTTAAGACACGATATCACTGCAATATGATTTATTTTACTCAAAACAACATTAGTACAATTATCAAGAGACTCATTTTCTATTTTTCCTAACAAGGAATCATAGTCATTGATCAAAACATCTTCATCTTCATTGTTCCCTAACAAAGATTTATTAGAAAAATCTTCATTTACCTTCATTTCCCACTCTTCCAATTCAACTTTGTCAAATTGATCTACTACTGCAATAAAGTCCTCTATTTCTATATTCTTATCTTCATCAATGAAAACATCAAAATCTAATATTACCTCACCTTTACCTGCAACCTTCATCTCACCTGATATTAACTCATCCCACTCTCTTTCAACTGTTGCAATTTGCATCAATAAATTATCTCTTTCACTTTCTTCTACGTCCTCCAAAGGACGCTCTTCTGCTGCAATCTCTATAGTCTCATACTCCATGTCTTCCAATAGACATCCCTCTTCAGTTTCATCAATCTCTTTGTACTCATACTCTTCTTTTTCCTTACTTTCATTTGTAATTTATTCATCTACCAATGCCTTCTTTGCTACACTTTTCTTTTCTACATCAATCTTATAATGCTTGATTAAATCAATTTCAATATCTTTCTTCTCAGCTACAACCATCCCCTCCATGTCCTTCAAAGGACTTTCAAATGCTACAATTTTATCTTCATCTTCACTCTTTGCTGCAATTTTTTTTATTTTATCTTTCATGCCTTCCAAAAGACATGCCTCCTCAGATTCATATTCAAACACTTCTTTCCATTCATCTTCTTCTTCCGTAGTGTCACATGCATGACATTTTGGTTCATCCTCTTTCTTTCCCGCATTCAAATTATCATTAGAATGATAAATAAAATTATCATCACCTCTTTTCTGATGAAGTGCTTTTATCCTTTCCCACTCTTCTTCCAATTCTTTCACTTTTTGCTTCAACTCCCTAAATTCTCTCACTTTGTCCTTTCTAAGTCTCTCTTTGATTTTCTCAAGTCTGGAAATCCACAAAAACTGTCTAATGATAGAATTGTTTTTTCTCTTCCTCTTTTCCATTTCACAGCCTCACAAAGCCTCAACAACACAACTTTTCAAAACCCTCGGGTTCTTCACATGTAAACTGCCTCACATTCAGCAATTTGTTTACAAAATATCCACTCTTAGATCCTGGTGCAAACTCCCTCACATTCAACATTCTTCCTGCATAGTCAGGAACACCCACTTTCATACCACTAATGTAGAGAGGGATTTATGCATTCAAAACCCTCTCTAAAATCCTCTCAAAAAATTGTTAAAACATAAACAAAAACTTGCAGTAAAACTTCACAAAGTATTTGCAAATGGAACCATTAAAATTTCTCAATTCAGGAAATCTAATTACACGTGAATTTTATTCATCAAAATGACTCATATGTAGCAAATAAACTTCTTACATTCATCATATATTCGAAAGAAATACATTTAAAAACAAGCAATGCTCAATAGTGTGAGTTTCTGCAATCTGTTCATGTTCCAACTCTACAACACCACCTGTAACTTTTATAACCTATCCTCATGTCTTCAAAACTTCTTGACTTCAATCATATTCTAAAATTTTATTTTTATTTTCATTATTCAGCCCTCGTGGCTACCTTTGACACCTACAAAATTCCTCTTCTCTTCTCCATTCCTCTTCTTCACAAGCTGATTGTTTTGCACTTTTTCTTGTGCAACTCTTAGGAGAAACCTACAAGTTCTTTCTCCAAACTTGCTGCTATTGATTGCTTCTCCTAGAATACATTGAAAGCTCCATTTTATATAGATTAAAACCTTTTTTAGATACCAAAATAGGCACCCCAAATCTGCTCTTTCATTTCCCTCCAATTGTCTTTTTGAAATTCATTTATTTGTGCTTAAAATTCATCATTAAATGCTTCCAAATATGGCACAAAAATTTGATGCACCATATTCCAGGACTTGCTGCTGTAAATACCTCATAAAAATAATAAAATCATGAACTAAGTCGTGATCATTCACCTTAATTTGAAAACTGAATTCATTAATTGATTTTTCCCAAAACTCACTAGCTTTTTCCTCCATAATGAGTCGTTAAAATGGAAATTGTAACTCCCTCCAATTCTAGTGCCCAAATTTGCATGCCATGATTTGTGGAGAGGTTAGAATTCCTTATTAATTGCATTTCATAATCCATAACTCCCCACCAAGAATCCCACACCCAAGTTGGGAAACTTTTAGATTTTACAAGATGCAACAACCTATTTTTCCACCAAGACTAGCCAACTAGACATGATGACTAGAATATTGGCCAATATTTATTTTTCACATATATTAGGCCAATTATTACAATAAATTATCTATTAAAACTTTATTCAACCTACTCAACATTAGGAAAAGATCAAAATGAAAATCAAAACATATTTTTGGTTGATGTTGATTGTCTGATAGCCATGGATGCTCCTGCATCAAACCAACAATAGAAACTACTAATGATTCAATAAAAAAACTTGATCAAAATAGGCTACATCTAACCATCACAAATAAGGAACTACCATTTTCAAAGAGATTGACAGCCCAATTTTTTTTATTTTGAACCTGAATTTGATTTCTTGAACCAACTTAAGAATGTTTGTGTAAAGATACCCTTGATCCAAGCCATTAAAGAGGTTCCCATTTACACAAAAACTCTGAAGGAATTATGCCTCAAAAATCTAGGCAGGAAAAGAAAAAAACCCCCCAAACTATCCATGTTTTAGGACAACTGGATGATGTTATGTTAGGAAATATAGTTGTGCCAAAGTATGTAGACCTTGGGATTCTTGTTGTATATGTACAAATTAATGAAACACTCATCAAGAACACTCTAATTGACTTAGGGGAAACAATAAATATAATGACAAGGGAAAAAATGCAACAACTTCAACTAGTGGATCTCAAACCCACACCTACAATTTTGAAATTAGTAGATAGGTTGATTGTCAAGCCAGAGGGTATTATTGAGGATTTGGTTATCACATTGGATTCATGAGAATATCAAGAAAAAATTATGGTTTTTCAACCTAAAGACATCCTTGGAGGATATCCCTTAATCTTAGGTAGATCATGGTTAGCCACCGCAGATGCATTTATTGGATGCAGATCTGGCAACATGATAATCTCTAATGAGAATGTGACCAAAAAATTAGCCCTTTACTTGCCAACACAACCACATGTAGAATTGGAACAAACTATCTGGCCAATACTCCCTACAAACACTTATGACTATAAAACAAAACCCAATGATTGAAATTTAGGATGAAGATGGAATTCTTACCCATATCATGCAAAACTCTTATGGTAGGGACCCGTAACAACACTACTATCTAGCATGTTTACATTGACCCGTGCACAATATTATACCTACAACCGCCTCTGAATCTACTTCTTAGCTATTTCATACACTACTTCCACATAGTTGTACCCTTAATCTATTAGGGATGGATGTTGCTTCTATCATGAATTTTTCTATGACCATGGAAATAACATTAGGCATAACACAATGTTAATAACAAATTGATAGTCACCTAGCAATCTAAATTAGTTGTGTAGAGGAGGGAATTTTCTACCCTCGAGATGACAAGATCCCAAGGAGCAAACTGTCTCTCCACTACCTTAGTTAACACAACTCAAGTGAATTGGAAATGAAGAAATGTGAATTTTAACAAAGTACATAAAGTATTCAAGCCTTTCAGACATCATAAACTAAAAGTGCATGGTATAGAGGTATTCTAAACAACTCAGCAAGATCTGTGTCTAGGATGATAGTGTAGTTGTTGGACAACAGCACACCGCTTTGGTGTCTCGTATAGATAAAAAATAGAGTTGTCACTAGAAAACAAAGATACCGTGCACAAGTTCTTAGATGTGAAAGGGAGTGCAGAATATGATCATACAAAATTAAAGGTACAAAAATGACAATGAGAGGTTATAGATGTGACTAGAAGTGTTAGATGATGTCTAATATTTCTTCAACTTGTACGTACACACATAAGACCAAAGAGAAAATTTTGGGTGGTTGTTTAGAATTTTGCCTCAATCAAACCCTTGTATTGGTGTTTCCACCTCCATGAACAACCTTAGACAAGATAATAATAATAATAATAATAGACGTGAAATGATAAAGAAAACCATATGCTAATCAAAGACATAAAATTCTCAAGAAAGGCTCTTGAAGAGTTACCTTGTTCGAGTACCAAAAGCGAGGCTTGTTGATGAAACAAAGGAGCAAAAAGAACCTCCAAGATGACGGTGGTTTTCTTGCATGATGAACTCATGCTACAACAATGGAGTTTCCTTTGAAATCCATGGACAAGCTCTTTGCAAGATGTGTGCGTAGAAAGATGGAGAAAGTTGTGTAATTTTTTAGAATGGTGAAGAAAAAAGAGTTGTGTATTTTCCAAGAGAGCTAGAGAGCAATAAAGAAGAATTAATGCATGAATAATGAAAATTGAATCAATTCTTTGCAAAAGAGAGGGACTTTTTGGTTCAAATAGACAACCTAAGCAATTATCGACGCAGTTGTGGGTTCGCAGAGGCATTACACTACCAAAAAATGATAGCCATTTTAGGTACCCATGTACAAATACAAATACAATCTCTCACAAACTGAGAAAAGGAGAAAAAACACATGGGAAAAAAACCCTCTCCAAAAGAGAGAAAAGATACAAACAAGGATGATGTATGGAGGACTCAATACCCCCCAAGGACTACATCCATCATGAATATACAATAACTGACCTTATAAGAGGGAAAGAGAGAGACTATGTAGCCCCCCTATAATGTGTAATCTCCCGCAAAAATGAAGGTGCCTAAAGACAAAACATGATCCAATGTCGACAAATAAATTGTCTCCCTTTCAGAAGAAACAAAACTAAGTACAAATACTTCCCATTCTGGATTAGAATTGAAAGAAGGAAGCATAAACATGTATGATGATGTCTTTGAAATCTGGTTGCGTGTCTCCTTGTGCAAGGAAAATGAACATGCCACAATAAAATCAAGTACATGCCCAATCAATGAAGAATGCGACAAACTAGGACTATGTGGAAACTGATGTTGAACAAGATCCAAAGAAAAGGATGGTTTGACAATGATTATGCAATGCCTGTCATCAAAGAGGAGAGATAACCCCTCAAATATTTCCTCCAAATTTGAGATGTGAGAATCCATAAACAAGGATGTAATGTTTGATAAATAGGAATCCCAATCAGGAAGACAATTTGATACCTATTGGAATGAATCGTTGTATGTTCTCAATGAATCACCAAAAAAAGATGAATGGTTATGTTGAATAGGAATGATGTGAGCCTCAATCAATGAATCTACACAATAAATCAATGAAGGTAAAAGATCAACAACCATCTTTTAAGGAGAAGAAGGAGAATCTAAAGAAACCTCGTCATCCTCATCTGAAGATTCAAAGTACTCAAAATCTTCAAACTCCTAAATAGTATCATAATCATAGGGTATCTATTCTAAAAAATTAAGAGGCATAAGACAATTTGAAACAAGATCATTTGGGAATGGTTGAGTATCAAGATCTCCATATATCTCCCAAATTTTAGTCCAAAGAGCATGAGGATACTCAAAATGAATAATATCATGCAAAATGTCATAATCAACATGCATAGCAATAACTCCTAAGACATGATCCTTTATGCAATTCCAAAAAAAATTCTTACTAGCAGTACATGGAGGGGGAACTATACCATAAAAATGTGGAAAAAAATAAAGCCAACAAAGATGTGGGTAAGTGCACCAATCTGTGACACAATTTTGGCTCTTAAGATGCCACTTTTTTTTTTAAATCAAGAAAATCTGATTTGCACGAGAAAATGAACCCTAAACCATAAACCCTTAAACCTTCTACCCTCCCTCCCTCTATCTCTCTCCCACTCCCTCCATCTCTCTCTCTCTCAACCCTCTCCCTCTCTCAAGTATCTCTCTCTTAGTCACTTCCTTTGTATCTCCCCTCTACCCTCTACCTGAAAGAGGGAGAGGGGTTAGGAGGGAGATACTTGAGAGAGAGAGGGAGGTAGTGGGAGAGAGATAGAGGGAGGCAGGGTTATGGCAGAGGTGAGGGTAAAAGGGTTTGGCTTAGGTTTAGCCATGGCAGAGGAGGAGAGAGAGATAGAGGAGACTAAGAAAGAGACCCAAGAGAGGATAGGGGAGAGGGGGCAGGAGTGGAGAGGGCTGAGAGAGAGAGAAGAATGGTGTTGAGAGAGTTAGGAGGGAGTGGAGGGTTAAGGCATAGTAGAGGGTTTCACAGTTTAAGGCCATGGTTATGGCTATGGGTTAAGGGTTTAGGGGTTAAGGTTAAGGCAGAGGGCAAAAGGTTTAATGGCTTTAGTTTAAGGGCCAAGGACAAAAGGATTATGGTTGAAGGGTAGGGAGAAAGACAGAGGAGTGAGTGAGTGAGTGAGAGAGAGAGACCCAAGGAGAGGGGAGAGGCGGTAGAGAGAGAGACTTGGGAGGAAAGAAAGAGTGGGTGGGATGGTTATGGCAGAGGGCAGAGGGTTCATCGTTTAAGGGTTATATTTAGGTTAAGGCAGAGGGAGGAGATAAGGGGAGGGACTGAGAGAGAGAGAGAGAATGAGGAGAGGGTAGGAGGGAGAGATTTCTGAGAGAGAGGGAGGGAGATATATAGACTTCCCTTATCCCCCCCTCTCTCACCCCCTCCTTGGACTACCCCCCCTCTCTCTCTTAGGTCTCTCACTCACTCACTCACTCACTCCCTCAATCTCTCTCCCCTCTACCCTTAACCCTAAACCCTAAACCCTAAAACCTTATCCCTTAAACCCGAAACCCTAAAAATCTCTATAATATACCCTTAAACCTCTACCCTCTATTTGTCTCCCACTCCCTCCCTCCCTTCTCTCTCTATCAAGTGTCTCCCTCCTACCCCCTCTCCCTTTGCTAGGTCTCCCTCTCACTCACTCCTTTTATCTCTCTCCCTTCTACCCTTAACCCTCTACCCTCTATCTCTCTCCAATTCCCTTCCTCCCTCTCTCTCTCTCTCAAGTCTCTCCCTCCTACTTCCTCTCCCTCTTTTAGGTCTCTCTCTCAATCATTCACTCCTTCTATCTCTCTCCCCTCTACCCTCTACCCTCTACCCTCTATCCTCCCTCTCTCTCTCTCTCACTAACTCCCTATATCTCTCTCTCCTTTACCCTTTACTCTAAACCATAAACCCTTAGCCCTTAAACCCCTAAACACTCTACCCTCTACCCTTAACTCTACCCTCTACTTCTCTTTATCTCCTCCAAACTCTATCTACCTAGGCCTCTCTTTATTTTTTCTCACCTCTCTCTCCATCCCTACCTCTCCCTCTATCTTTGCTTTCATATCTACTTCTCTCTACCTATTTGTCCCTCTATACCTATTTCTCTCTCCCTCCTTTCCTCCTCTCTCTTAATATCTCTACCTTCTTTCCCTCTCTCTCTCTCTCCCCCTCTCTCTCTCTACCCTAAACCCTAAACCCTCTACCCTCTACCCTTAACCATCTACCCTTAACCCTCTACCCTCTATCTCTCTCCCACTCCCTCCCTCTCTCTCTCAAGACTCTCCCTCCTACCCCCTCTCCCCCTCTCCCTCTCTCAAGTCTCTCTTTCTCACACACTCACTCACTCCCTCTATCTCTCTCCCCTCTACCCTAAACCCTAAACCCTAAACCCTTAAACCCTAAACCATTAAACCCTTTACCCTCTACCCTTAACCCTCCCTCCCTCTCTCTCTCTCTTTCAAGTCTCTCCATCCTCTCCCTCTCTCTTAGGTTTCTCCCTCCCACCCCCTCTCCCTCCCTTTGTCTCACTCTCTCTCTCCATCTCTATGGATTAGGGTTTAAGGGTTAAGGGTTGAGGGTTGAGGGATTAAGAGGGTATAAGGGTTGATGGATTAGGGTGAGAGGGAGGGAGTGGGAGAGAGATAGAGGGAGGCATGGTTAAGGGTAGAGGGTAGAGGGTAAAAGGGTTTAATGGTTTAGGCTTTAAGGGTTAAGGGTAGAGGGGAGAAAGATAGAGGGAGTGAGTGAGTGAGAGAGAGAGACCTAAGAGAGGGAGAGACAGTAGGAGAGAGAGACTTGGGAGAGAGAAAGAGGGTGGGATGGTTAAGGGTAGAGGGTAGAGGGTTCAATTTTTAAGTGTTTAGGTTTTATGGTTAAGGGTAGAGGGGATAGAGATAGAGGGAGTGATTGAGAGAGAGAGAGAGAACCCTCTACCCTCCCATCTACCCTTAACCCTCTCTAGCTCTCTCCCCTCTACCCTTAACCCTTAAAACCCTCTACCCTCTATCTCTCTCCCACTCCCTCTCTCTCTTTCTCTCTCTCTATCTCATGTCTCTCCCTCCTACCCACTCTTCCTATCTCAAGTCTCTCTCTCTCACTCACTCCTATATCTCTCTGCTCTACCCTTAGCCCTCTACCCTTAACCCTTAAACCCTTAAACTCTCTACCCTCTATCTCTCTCTTTCTCTCTCCTCTCTCTCTCAAGACTCTCCCTCCTATCCCCTCTCCCTCTCTTAGGTCTCTCTCTCACTCACTCACTCCATCTATCTCTCTCCCCTCTACCCTTAATCCTTTATCCTTAACCCTTAAAACCTAAACCATTAAACCCTTCTACCCTCTACCCTTTGTTGGGTCTCAAAAATGTTGGTTTGAATAAACCACGAGAGGTTGCCAAACTCTCACTACCTTGATGGCCAACTAACAAGGCCAACCAATATGGTTGAACCTTCTACTCTTAAGGCTCTGTTAAACCTAGGTGGGTGCACCTATATGAGTGACACAGATTTTGAATTATGTTTCCTGCTTGACCTAACTATCCACAAATGGCAATTTGATAGTGGAAAGATATGATACTAATTTGGTATAAATTATATATGTAATATCAAGGCGTGTATTAATATGTTCAATTAAGAGATGTCAAATGAAAAGAATAAAACTAATGTAATGAAAATAAGGGAGACCAGTGCCTTGTTGGGTTAAACAGAGTCAAATGAAAACCTTTAATGAATGGTTTCTATCTAGCAAGTTCTCTAATTGTTTGACATATAATTATGAGTTTACAACTGGTATAAACATGCAAGAATGTACTTGATAAACCCTATTTGAGGTAGAATATCAAATCTAACTATCTGATTCTTCTTACTAATCCAAATGACATTCCCAGATTACTGTAATTGATTGAAGGGAGTTTTAGTTCTTCTTTAAAGAATCCAATGAACCAAATCACACAGAAACAACAAATATGTACTGATAAATCGAATATATACTTGATACTTCAATTTAAACAATCAAGAAACATCAGATTGGAGACAATCAGATAATCACAAGAATTCAACAAACAATTTATGCCAGGATGAAATCACCAAATTAATAGTTTTTCATTATCTTCCTTGAAATTCATACATGCAACATAGCCTCCTCGAATGTCATCATTCTGAAAATATAGTACTTACAACAGTTTATCCTATCCTAATTTTTTATTTTATCTTTACAATAGATTTTCAAATCATTTATACATTATAATTGAAGAGTCATGCCCCTTCATTTTTTGGTTATGACCGTTTGTATTTTATGGCAAAAATATTTGATTATATTGCCTTTATCGGAAAATCAAATATTTAGACTATAGTTCAACTTTTAATTTTTCACTTTATTACTTATACCACCCTTAACATTTCTTTTCCCGAGGCTTCCCTTGTGTTTACCACTCTACTGCGGGCTTTGACTTTTCTACCCACGGTATGGCGGTACCTGGCCCCATGCTGACCGTCACGGTCTCCATCGTTGCTTACCGTGCTACCGCGGTCTTTGCATTTTCTATCGGCAATACCGTGGTAACCATTAGCCACTTCTCCCAACAATTTATCGCAGGCACCGCAGTCTTCGTTTTCACGGTTACGGTACTGCGATGTGACTGCTAGCCATTTCCTCCTGTTTACCGTGGTCACCATGGTCTTTAAGATAACCCTCTGCGGTACCATGGTAAGATGTCCTGACTGTCGCATCATTGAAGACTTACCATCCACCGCACTACCGCGGTCTGTGGTTTGACCACCAGCGGTACTGCGGTGGGACCTTGACTGCCTTCTTTAACCGCTCGCCACTGCCTTTGTTGGTTGCTAATGGTTTACCACGCTACCGTGGTCAATGAATTGACCGCGCACGGTAGCACGGTAAACACTTCATGCCCGTTTCAAACTGCTACCGCTATACCACAAGCCCTTTAATGGGAGGCCGCGGTAAAGCGGTAAAGACTTATAGAGTGAAAATGAAAGGGGCGGAAAGGGTTACAAGTTATTTTTTGGCCCTTTTGAATGGTGGTAAAGCTAAATTTTTTATGAGAATGTAATGAAATATAAGAAAATAAATGGGGGAAAAGTGTAGAAGGTGGTTAATGACTTTTATGGGAAAGATAGTGAAAATGTAAGGCATGAATAAATAAAATATCTTAAGGTTTTGATGGATTTTCATGGAAAATAATAGGAAAATCCTAGGAATTCTTGTGGAAAATTTTAGTTCTAACACCCTTAACCCTTAACCCTTAAACCCTAAACCCTCCCTCCCTCTATCTATCTCTCTAGTTCAAAAAATTCATTAAAAAACCCTAAGGTTTTCCCGTTTAAATTTAATATTTTTCATCAAAATATTAAATTTTTATTCATTTATACCCTATACTTTCCTTTACTGTCTAGATGGAATTAAATGGGGGGAATATGTGAGGGCGGACAATGACTTTTATGGGAAAGATAGTGAAAATATAAGGCATGAACAAATAAAATACCTCAGGGTTTTGATGGAAATTTATGGAAAATGATGAGTGATTTTGCAAACCGTTGCAAGAATCCAGAGTATCTTTGGTAGAGAAGACCAAGGAAAGCCTTGAAAAATGAAGGCAATGACAGATGGAGGGAATGAACATATGAATAATATGAAAATGGAGCAAATGGAGAAGTGGAAAACCCTAAACTATTGTGCATGGAAGATAATTTTTTAAAGAGGCATTGCTAAGAATTGTCCATGCAATGGGAATCCTTAATCCTCTATACCTGCTTTGGTTTAAAAAATTAAACCATTAGGGATGGCCCCAGGCCACTTCAAAAAGAAAAACCTGCACTTTCCTCTATCATAAACTTTGTTCTGAATAGAGCTCATCAGATTTCTTTGGAAACTATCCATTCCACCTACCCTGCAATATGCACTGTCATTAAAAACCTTCAGGAAATCATTGTATTCAATCTAATTCATATTCATCTCATCAGTCTTCATTTCATTATTATTACTATCATATGAAAATCTGAATACTCCTTATGGCAACCTAAAAACCTGAGGGATATTCAACAAAACATTCATAGGCATGCTCACTGTCATATGTTGTTGAATGTGCCTGCAACTACACTGGGACCTGAAAACTTGAGGGATTGAGATGGTATAGGGGTCAAGGGATTAGGGTTGAAGGGTTGAGGGTTGAGGTATTAAGAGGGTATGGGGGTTGAGGGATTAGGGTTTAAGGCTCTACCTATTTGTCCCTCTATACCTATTTCTCTCTCCTTCCTTGCCTCCTCTCTCTCAATATCTCTACCTTCTTTCCCTCCCTACCTCTTCTTCCCTCTCTCCTCTATTCTCTACTTCCCTTTATCTCCCCTCCCTCTCCTTACCTACCTCTCTCTCTCTCTATTTCACTCTCTCACCTCTCTCTAAATCCTTATCTCTCCCTTGATCCCTACCTCTCCATTCGTCTCTCCTTCCCTCTCCACTTCTCTATATCTCCCTTTACTTTCTCTACCTACCTCTCTCTCTCCATCCCTACCTCTCCCTCCAACTCTCCTTACCTCTCTACTTCTCTCTACCTACCTATCCCTCTATACCTCATTCTCTCTCTCTCTCCCTCTCTCCATCCTTCCCTCTCTCAATCTATCCACCTTCCTTCTTCTCTCTCTAACTTCCCCCTCCCTTCCCCTCTCTCCTTGCCTCTCCACTCTATCTCTATCTCAACTCTCTCTACCTACATATATATCATTCCCTCATCTCTCTCTCTCTCTCTCTCGCCTACCCTCTCTCCCTCTCTCAAGTCTCTCTATCTCTCTCTCGTCTACCCTTAACCCTTAAAACCCTCTACCCTCTACCATAAACCCTCTACCCTCTATCTCTCTCCCACTCCCTCTCTCTCTTTCTCTCTCTTTCTCTATCTCACGTCTCTCCCTCCTACCCGCTCTCCCTATATCAAGTCTCTCACTCACTCACTCACTCACTCCTATATCTCTCCGCTCTATCCTTAGCCCTCTACCCTCTATCTCTCTCCTGCTTTCTCCCTCTCTCTCAAGACTCTCCCTCCTATCCCCTCTCCCTCTCTCAGATCTCTCTCTCTCTCACTTAGTCACTCCATCTATATCTCTCCCCTCTACCCTTAACCCTAAACACTTAACCCTTAAAATCTAAACCCTTAAACCCTCTACCCTTTATCTCTCTCTCACTCTCTACCCTTAAAATCTAAAGAGGGAATGAGGGAAAGTGGGATAGAGAGAGAATGGTGATTTAGAGAGGAGGGAGTGAGAGGGAAGGAGGGAAATTGGGAGAGAGGGAATGGTGATTTAGAGAGGAGGGGGTGATAGGTAGAGATAGAGAGGAGAGAGTGAGAGAGAAAGAGAGGGATAGAGAGACAGAGAGAGACGTAGGTAGAGGAAGGGAGAGGAGAGATAGAGAGTAGGGAGGGAAAGAGGTAGGGAAGGAGGCATAAGTGAGATAGAGAGGGATGGAGAGAGAGAGTGATGGAGGGAGAGGTATGTATAGAGAGGGAAAGCAAGAGGAGAGATAAAGAGTATAGAGGGGAGGGAGAGGTAGGGAGATAGAGGTGTGTGTGTGAGTGAGAGAGAGATAATAGTGAGATAGAGAAAAAGATCGATTGAGAGAGAAAGAGGGGGAGGGAGGGAGGGACAATAGTGAGAGAGATTGGGAGGAGAGAAAAAAAGAAGTGGAGGGATAGGTAAAGATGGATAGTTGAGATAGATAGGAGAGAGATATAGGCAGAGACAAGGTAAAGAGAGATAGAAAGAGGGGGAGGGAGAGAGGAGAGATAGAAAGAGGGGGAGGGAGGGAGAGATAGAGAGAGTAGAGAGGGAGGAGAGAGATAGAGAGAGAATTAGAGAGGGAAAGAAGGTGGAGATATTGAGAGAGAAGAGGCAAGGAGGGAGAGAGAAATAGGTATAGAGGAACAACTAGGTAGAGAGAAGTAGATATGAAAGGAGAGATATAGGGAGAGGTATAAGGGTTGAGGGTTGAGGGATTAGGAGGGTATGGGGGTTGAGGGATTAGGGTTTAAGGGTTAAGGGTTGACGGTTGAGGGATTAAGAGGGTATGGGGGTTGATGGATTAGGGTTTAAGGGTTGAGGGTTGAGGGATTAGGAGGGTATGGGGGTTGATGGATTAGGGTTTAAGGGTTAAGGGTTAAGGGTTGAGGGTTGAGGGATTAAGAGGGTACAGGGGTTGATGGACTAGGGTTTATGGGTTTACGGGTTGAGGGTTGAGGGTTGATGGTTGAGGGTTGAGGGTTGAGGGTTGAGGGATGAGGGATTAAGAGGGTATAGGGGTTGAGGGATTAGGGGCTAAGGGTTGGGGGTTGAGGGATTAAGAGGATATGGGGTTGAGGGATTAAGAGGATATGGGGTTGAAGGATTAGGGTTTAAGGGTTGAGGGTTGAGGGTTGAGGGATTAGGAGGGAATGTGGGTTGAGGGATTAGGGTTTAAGGGTTAAGGGTCGAGGGTTGAGGGATTAAGAAGGTATGGGGGTTGATGGTTGAGGGTTGAGGGATTAAGAGGATATGGGAGTTGAGGGATTAGGGTTTAAGGGTTGAGGGTTGAGGGTTGAGGTATTAGGAGGGTATGGGGGTTGATGGATTAGGGTTTAAGGGTTAAGGGTTGAGGGTTGAGGGATTAAGAGGGTATAGGGGTTGATGGATTAGGGTTTAAGGGTTGAGGGTTGAGGTATTAAGAGGGTATGGGGGTTGAGGGATTAGGGTTTAAGGGTTAAGGGTTGAGGGCTGAGGGATTAAGAGGGTAT